>VDFB02026320.1:67691445-67982773 GCA_007258455.2 Sequoia sempervirens
CTTGTGCATACGGATGTATGGGGACCAGCTTAGGTATCTTCTCTCGGTGGATCTCTGTATTATGTTACATTCATTGATGATGTAACTAGAAAGGTATGGATTTATTTCCTTAGGAAGAAAAATGATGTATTTGAAACTTTCAAAAAATGGAAAAGCTTGGTTGAGAATGAGATGGGTAAAAAGATAAAATGTCTCAGATCTAATAATGGTGTTGAGTATTGCAGTAAAGAGTTTGAAGATTATTGTTCCTCTAATGGTATTCATAGGCAGAAAATGGTTCCAAGGACTCCACAAGAAAATGGAGTGGCTGAGCGAATGAACAGGACAATAATGGAGCGTGCACGGACTATGAGATTGCATGCTAGGTTGCCTTTAAAAATGTGGGTAGAAGCTATAAACATTGCTGTTTATTTAATCAATAGAGGTCCCTCTAATCCTTTGCATTGTGGTATTCCAGAGGAAGCATGGAAGGGTAAGAAGGTGAGTTATTCTTTTCTCAAAACCTTTGGTTGTGAAGCATTTGCACATGTAGATTCTGAAAATAGAACCAAGCTTGATGCAAAATCAAAGAAATGTGTATTTGTTGGATATGGCATTGATGAGATTTGGTTATAGGCTTTGGGATTTTAGAAGAAATCTGAAAATTGTGAGAAGCAGGGATGTCATATTCAATAAAAAAGTGTTGTACAAAGATCTGTTGCTGCAGCATGAGAAGAAAGAAAATGATTATGTAGTGTTGGATGATATTCCCAACAATAATGTTTCAGTGGTTCCTCATGCTGGGCAACAACAGTAGCAACAAATACCACAAACTCCTGTTAGATGATCTTCAAGGATAAGTAGACTTCTAGAACAATTCTCTCCCTCTTTGTATACTATTTTGTTAACTGATGCTGGTGAACTAGAATATTATGATGAAGCTATGCAGGTGGATACCAAGGTTCAATGGGAGCATAGAATGAAAGAAGAAATGGACTCCTTGCTAGAAAATCAGACTTGGGATTTATGCAAGTTGCCTGCAGGTAAAAAGGTTTTACCAAACAAATAGATTTATAGGCTGAAAGAGGAGGATGGAGGTAAGAAAAGATTTAAATCTAGATTAGTTGTAAAGGGATTTGCACAGAAAAAGGGTATTGATTTTGATGAGATTTTTTCTCCTATTGTTAAAATGAATTCTATTCGTATTGTTTTAAGTATTGTGGCTATTGAAGATTTGCATTTAGAATAGCTTGATGTTAAAATAGCCTTTCTCCATGGTGATTTGGAAGAGGAAATATATATGGAACAACCACAAGGATTTGAGTTCAAAGGTAAGGAGAAACTAGTGTGCAGATTGAAGAAAAGTTTATATGGCTTGAAGCAAGCACCTCGACAATGGTATTTGAAATTTGACAATTTTATGGCTGAGCAAGGCTACAGCAGGTGTAATTCTAACCATTGTGTTTATTTTAAGAGGCTGGATAATGATAGCTGCATTATTTTATGATTATATGTTGATGACATGCTTGTGGCTGGGTCTAACATGGATCACATAAGTGAGATAAAACAACAATTAGCAAAATCTTTTGCTATGAAGGATTTGGGTGCAACAAAGCAAATCCTTGGTATGAAAATTTGTAGAGATAGGAAAAGTAGAAAATTGTTTTTATCTCAGGCTAATTATGTTGAAAAGGTGTTGCAAAGATTTCATATGGAGAATGCAAAAGCTGTCAGCACACTTTTGCCTAGTCATGTTAAATTGACTAAGGATATGTGTCCAAAGACACAAGAGGAGGAAGAAAAAATGTCCAAGGTACCATATGTTGTGGGTAGTTTAATGTATGCTATGGTATGCACGAGACCGGATATTGCACATGTCGTAGGAGTTGTTAGTAGGTATTTGAGTCATCCTGGAGTTGAGCATTGGAATGTAGTAAAATGGATTCTCAGGTATTTGAGAGGTACATCCAATAAGTGTTTATGTTTTGGGGGCTCTAATACTGATTTAAAAGGCTATGTTGACTTAGATTTCGCAGGGGATATAGATACCAGGTGAAGTACCACATGTTATGTATTTACAGTTGGTGGGATAGTAGTGAGTTAGATTTCTCGATTGCAAAAGGTGGTTGCTTTATCCACCATAGAGGCAGAGTATGTTGCTACAATAGAGGCAGCAAAGGAGATGATATGGCTGCAACTTTTTATGGATGAGTTGGGAAAACAACAGGATGGAAATTAATTATTTACAGACAGTCAGAGTGCTATACATCTTGCAAAGAATTCTACCTTGCATTCTAAAAGAAAACACATACAATTAAGATATCATTTCATTCGGTCGGTGTTGGAAGATGGACAGGTCAAGTTGTACAAGATACCTACAGATGTCAATCCAGCGGATATGTTTACGAAGGCGGTGCCAAGGGAGAAGCTAAGCTCCTCTTTAGCTTCGGTTGGCCTTCAAGGTTGAATTCAAGTATAACAAAGCAGCAGGGTCCAAGGTCCTTATTTCCAGTGGGAGCTGTAAGTGCAGCAGTGTTGTCCAGGATCAGTCTCCAAGTGGGAGGTTGTGATGGTGTGGAGCCTGATCAGTCTCCAAGTGGGAGATTGTTGGTATGTGGCGACTGACCATGCTATACTGTATAGCCCATGGTATCTTGTACACCACTTGTCATGCCGCGAAGGGGTTGAGAGTCAGTGGGGCCACGGTAGAATTCCAGCAGCCCACGAAATTTTGCCATTTTTTTCGCGTGATCTAAAAAGGAAAAATCTCCAAAAAAGAAAGAAAACCAAATTTGTAAAACCCTAATTTTGGAAGCTTCTAAAAGCTTGTTAAAAGCGGTTGGGATAGGGGTTATAGTATGAATGAAAAACATGATTATTCATGAGATTGTAATAGGTTTTGCACTGGATAATAAAAGTATTGGATGGCTGCGGTTTGGGGGATGTAGCCCAGATTGGGTGAACCACGTTAAATTCTCTATGTTATGATTTATTCTGTGTATGTTTTAGTTTCTCTGTTTATTATTTAAATCTACATTTAATTGTTAGATATCTGCCATCTCTAACCCTAACACACCCTACATTCTACGATCCCCTCTTGGAACATCCAACTAATCTCTACTAGTCCATTCGATGTTCCATTATCACATTCGACTCCCATCCTATTGTATCCTCTATTATTTCACCATATGTTCCATTATCCCCTCTTGGTCTTGTCTCTTTATCCCTTCTATACTAGATAGCACCTCCATCCAAATATTATTCTATACACATGTAATGTTACAAGAAATATTTCCTTCCACTCATTATTGACCAAATTTCTCTTCTCCATTACTACTATACACCTCAACAACCCACTTCATGTTTTATAGTAAAACCCTAAACACATCCCAATTCATCATATGTTCTATTATCCCTTTGAAAGCTACTAGTAACATAGTAATCCTCACTTCATTCATTTGAACTTCATTGTGGCATTATCAACATGTTGACAACATGCCCTCATTAACATTGCTTCATCAGCATATGCAATTTGAATCTCAATGAGCACTAAACTTTGGAATTTACAAGATTTGGTACTCCCAATGGACTTAATACTTTCACCATTATGTGATCTATAAGCACTATACTATAGTCTCAACTAAGGCCAACCATTTACTCTTTCATGCAAGGTCACTACCACCCATAGGGATTGTGTTGTTGCATATACTACCATCACTTCCCAAAAAATTTCTTAACATTGTGTTTCAAGGTCTTTCAACTATCATTTACCTTTACCTTGCATTGATTTTTGTTATCAGTATCACCATTCTTGACTAGGTTCCTTCAAAATTTGTTGCACTCATGATGCATGAATTTTCTATATTTTTATCTATGAATTTGCTGCACTTTTACATTTTTAATTTCTACTCATTTTTGATAGTCATATTTTTTCTCTTTTCATATTCAATTGTTGCTTATTTATGATAGTTATAAAGGGATTACATGAACTTGTTTATATGACTTTCATATATGTTGTTTCATTTTTAGATGTTGACATCAGAAACCTTGGTGATGTTAGTGGCACGATGGACCATGGAGTTGCTGCAACAATAGCCAATTCTAATCCTTTGAGAGAGGTATGCAATATATTAGTTGATTTGACATTATATTTTCTCTTTTATGGTCTATTATTGAAAATGTGGACACTGATTTTTGGTGTCCAAGAGTTCTCTTACTCTAGGGTTTTTTACCTAGAAGGAGAGAAGTGGGCTCAAAATTCTAATGTCTACATTCAAGATTAATGTAAATAGGGATGCAATATATCTAAATGTAATGTATAAATTCAATAAAATGAAAAATAAAGGTGATTATCAATACAAAACTAATTAAATGTAGAATGTTTGAAAACACATTGTGATATGCAAACATGTGATAAATGCAAACAAAACTAGATAGAAAGTTATGAAACAAAATGTGTGCACCTATAGGCTATAAAAGGATGGCATGAAGGACTGGAATCCTGATAAAATTGATGCAGAAGTCAACTGGGACACTTGCGCCAATCTGGGCAACTTAGTCCTAGATTTGGAAAAACTACTCTAGAGCCTGTTTTAGCCAAATGGGTATCTGAATCTGCCAAAATCACCGAAAGGAATGTATAGTGGGACTAATTTTACATTAGTGGAAACTTAATCCACTTTTTTATTTCTAAAAAATTGAAAGAGGAAACAAAAGTACTCGGTCTACACTTTGGTTCCTAACAGATTTCCCATTTTGAAACTCTAATTTTTGGGCCTAAAAGTGACTTTTAGTAGATATTTTGGCTTGGTCAACAAGGATATTTCTTCAAAAAGTATTCAACCTAATCTTCAATTATTTCCAAACCCTCAAAGTATCTAAATTTGCAAACACACAAAGAAAGAGGGAGAAATGGCGATGTTAAGGCATTGGGGTTTGCCTTGGTCAAACCCCTTTATAGGTAATTAAACCAAAATGAAGAAATAACGTAATGAAGCATGAAACAAAGGAGTTAGAGACTTTCCATGATATTTTATCTTGAATTTTTATAGCAAAAGATGAAGAATCAGCCCTTGAATGTCCTTGGAAGCTATCTTAATGACATAGAATGCTAAAACCCTAGCTTGCTTGACATGAGGAAATGATCAATGATGAATGAATGATGATGAGTTAATATTCTTATGAATTATGGTTTGGAGGATTCTATTTATAGGAAATTCTCCTCATTTTCCCATTAATTTGATCCCCAAGGCTAACATGAAGGAAGAATAAACTTAAAATCCAAAATTTCCTACTCAAACCTCAAAAATAGGCCAAACTAGACTAAGTCGCCATGCTCATGGTGACTTATCCCCACCTAGAAAGGACTCATTTTCCTAAATGGGTGACTTAGTCCCAGAGGGGCCCTTTTGACAACTAGAATGTTGGGGAATGAGGAATTTCAGTTCGTATGTTGATTTCATTGGGTATTTGATCAGATTATGCCTTGGGATACATAATAGGGGGCCTAGGGGCCTATTAATGATGATGTAAAGGTCAATTAGGGCTTGGGACACAAAGTTCAATATGAAAGTGTGATTAAATACACTTTACATCATTAAAATGAGGTCCACATAGCCTAGAAAGGTATAATGTCCAATGTGAATGTGAAGGACACATTAAAACACTAGATTAAAGTCAAATTCAATTTACAAGCCTTATAGATTGATGTGCTAATTCAATTAAATACATTTTATAACATTGAATTAGGGAAAGATGGGTCCATTAAGTCTAGAGAGGTGTGAAAGTCCTCTACAACACTTTACAACGCTTTTACAAGACATCAATAAATGCATTTAATTCTATTTGCAAGGGTCCAAGACCTAGTGTGGATGTGAAAAACACATCAAACACCAAATCAATGCCTCATTAAGTCCAATTTTTCATTAATTATTCCCATATCAAGAAAAGTATACACTTTTTGGTGACATAGAAAATTTTCATGATACTTGTATGCAATTTAATTTGTATCTTGATGGTTGCTACAAGTGGTGTCACTCTAGATTGTGGATTTGGTAATGTTGTAAATGTGCATGATGACTATTTGTATACGGTAAGTGATTATATTTTGTGAGAGTGAGAAAGCCAAATTTGGTGCATGCCAAATGAGATGTGCCATTTGGCGAGCACCAAATTTGGGGCTCACCAAATGAGCTACTTTGGATCAGTGAATGCACAAGATTTTCCAAACTTCCTCATATTTTTGTCTGTGCTCACTGTCACATTTGCACATATTTCAATGGAAGTTTCTAAAAAAATATGATGGCATTAACCTCTCTTAGCTATCTAAATATATTATTTTTTTCTTGTTTTGATAAAGTTAAGGTTTTGATCCATAACTTCTCTTGCAAATGCCTCCATTTTTGGTCAAAAACCAACATGTGCTAGTTTTAGTCCATAGATTTTTACTCCATCAAAACATGAAAAAATTACACTTTTTTAAACTAGGCTCCATTCTACACGTGATGAAAAAAAATTGATTTTTATTTAGTTTTCAAAAAATTTAGTGGGGAGCACACTAAAATTTTAGCTTTTCAGGATGTGTCCATTTCAAAAATTCATAAGATATTATATATTCATTAAAAAAATTAGCCATAAGAAGGACAATAAACTACATAATGTTAACTAATTTCTCACTATTCAGATTTTTGAAATGTTAAAAGAAGTTAATTAAAAAGAGGGGGCCCCTCAAATTCTATATGCTATTTTTTTTTATCAAAATAGGACCTATTTTGGGCCCCCCACTTTTTGAGACCCTTAATCTTCATTATTTTCAAAAAGAATTAGTAGCTTTGAAACTAGACATTGTTCTTGTTGCATCTTAAAATTTTGAGCATAACCATCTTCATTTTCTCGTGCAAATTAGATTTTTCTAATTTTAGAAAAAAAGTGGTATCTTGAGAGCCTTTTTTGTGTCACAACTCCATGCACATACCCATGTTCCCACTCAATCTAATTTGGTGATTTCCTTCATATCTACTCTACATTTTGAAGAACATTTTTTTTTGAGATGGAGAAGAGTGGTTGATTCCAAAATTACAAAGGTTGAAGCCATAAGGATCTAGAAGATGATTTGCTCTTGAAGACTCATTTATTTGCTAGATAAAAGGGGAGATTAGTAATTTAGAGAATGTACATATGCAATAAGGAAAAACATTAATCCCTATAGAACTTACCTAGAGTAGCAACGCACTTGCATCAAATGAAAGTGATAGTGTAACTTATGCTTCCCACCTACATGTTAATTCAAATCCATATTGGTTGCAATAAATCTTAGTTTCAATCAATAATTTAATGATTGTCCAAGAAGCCAACATACCTAGAGTGGTAGGTGAAGATATAATCAAAGGGCTTATCATGCAAGAAGTTTTTGAGACATATGATACAAGGCATTTTTCTCATGGTGTGGGTGTAATACAAAGGATGGCTCATCATGTAAGTTATTATGGTTTCTTTTTATTACCTTTGTATATGTAGTTAAGACACAAACATCTCCTTTGGGTCATAGTGGGTCGTACTTTCCTTAGCCTATTAATGGATTTATATTATTAATTTTAGATCTTATTGTTTGGTAGGAGTCTCTTAAACTTTATATATCTCTTTTGTTTGTGTTTTCCATTTTGGTTTCATGTTTCCCTTTTTTGATTTGTCCCATTTTTGTTGTGTTGTGATCCTTTTTCTTTATGGTCATGACTCTTTTTCCTAATGAATTAGAAACTGGTCTGCTTAACCATGAGTTTGGGTTCATGTCTTTGTCCTTCATAGTCCTTGTCCCTAGATGGAGATATCTATTACCAAAATTTTTAGTCATCCTTACAAAAATCATGCCCTATCTTTAAGACAAATCAAACTATATCCTTATCACCTTTTCACTCTAGTTTACAAACCTACATTGAGTGCCAACTATGTTTTCTAACCTCTTTCCCACCCAATGGTATTAAAATTCCTACTTACTATCTACTTTATGTCGGTCTTTATAAAGGTTGTGAGTAAATGTTAAGTTTCTAAAGGACTTTCTCGACCACTCAAGTATACTGAAAGGTAGAAAAGAAGAAATGATAAAGAGCATGGAAAAACTTTGTGGATTTTTGAAACCAATGTTGGTTCCTAACAAGATTCCCAAAACTTAATTATTCCTGTAGTGGACTTTCTAGAAAATTGAGTATCTTGTCTAAAAATCTTCCTTTTGAAGAGGTTTATTAAATGTGACACCAAAAAGAATCTGTAGAATTGATTTGGAGTAGAGGATGATGGACTCATTGTCAAAACCTAGGGAAAAAAATGAACACATTTGGAAAAATCTACTTTGAATCCGACATCAATACATTTAAGCCAATATACATTGTTATTTCATGAATTCATTTGTAGATAAAGAATAATATTCAAAGTGCACAATAAGATACATTGAGACATGGAAATGAAAGAGTTCATTGTGGGAAAAATAAAATGTAGAAATAAAGTTGAGGTACATTATAGGATGGTATTGATGATGTGCTTAAGTCATTGTCCACGTACAAGTATTTATTAATGTAGACTGGGAATGTGATTTGGACAGTCAAAAGTCCACTAGTGGCTATGTTTTTACTTTTTTTGGAGCTCCAGTGAGTTGGATAAGTAAGAGGTAGCCTATAGTTGCATTGTCCACCATTGAAGTTGAGTATATGGCTGCTACACATGTCTCTAAGGAGGTGATTTGGTTATAGAGCCTTTTCAAAGACCTATTAGTTTTGATTGTAGGATAGTGAGGATTGGATGAGACACTCAGAGTGCCATATGTTTAGCCAAAAATATAATGTATCATTCTCATACTAAGCATATTGATATTCAATGTCACTTTGTGTGAGAGATGGTTGAGGATGGTAAGGTCTTGATTGAGAAGGTTGACACTTTGGATAATGTTATAGATTCTCTCACAAATCCAATAACCACAGATAAGTTCTCTTGGTGTAGGAAAGCCATGGGCCTTGATCACTGTATTTGATTATATTTTTATTTGTATCTTAGGGATGTAATTGTAATGTATAATGTCAAGTAGAAGAATGTTAGGATATGTGACACTATAATTTCTATCCTAAGTTGATAATTGTGTGTCTCCACATTCTTTGGAAAGTGTATGAGAAGACACAAGGGGAAAAATATTTATTATTCATTGTCATATGACAAATTGTAATTTCCTTAAAAAAGGTGGACCCACTACGGTGATGATTATTGATGAGGGACACACCACTCGAAACCTACAAAAATCACAACAATAGATACCGAAACAAAAGATGTGAGATAGAAAAGAAAAACTCACTTTCAATTATTTTTAGAAAATTAAATTATAGATTCAAAACTTACATTCTACATCCTCATGGGCTTGGTTCATTACACCAAAATCAACTCTAAAACAAAATATATTATTTAGAGCCACAATCTGCACTAATGGAGCTACACCTACAAACCCCCACTTAACCCTTTTTTATTTTACCACAATAATCACCCTAGAATGTTCTACAACATTCAATTTTCCCTTTTGTTTTGGTGCCAAAATTCCTGCCATTTAATTACTAGCCTAGGAAGAAATTTTAATGAAATTCACTTTTTAGAGGGGCAACTTCGCGAGACCATAACTTTTGATCTAGGTGTACAATTTTCTATTATTAAATATCATTGGAAACCTCTCAAAGAGAGAGATCAACAGTGCTCGAACCCATTATAGGTCAATTCATCAACTTTTTGAACTATTTCAGGGCCTCTAAATTTTTCTTATCTAAATTTGAAGTTGCATTGGAGAAATTTCCTTGAAATAAAACTTTAATATCTCCCAAGCCAAGCAAGGTATTGAGGTGATTCTTTCGTGACCAATTTTTTTTTTCAATTATGCTCCTTGGGGTAAATTTTTAGGTCTATATGCACCTATTTTGGCTGACTTACTAAAAATAGTAAGTGACCATTCTTTTATATTTTTGACCTTTAACTTTCTTACACCCTTTAAGTGTCATCATGGGACTCAAAACAACTAAGGAAAATGAGGAAAAACAATTTTTTAGGTGATGCAAGATTTCCCTACATCACTGGATGCTCCAACATCAAATACAAAGCATCATAGGAGAATATTCCTTTTTGGGTGTCCAACTTTTGGGTGGGGACCATCCAAAAGTGCAAGCAATTACATGTTATTTTCATGTTATCATGGGTTGGGAATGCAAGCTTGCATGTTCTGGGTTTGAGTTGTTGGAGTCATCAAAGAGTTATAGAGCACTTGATATTAACCAATTTTCATTGTCCAAAGGCATTAGGCACCCATGTGAAGGCCATGCGATCATTTAATAATTTTCACTATATTTTTGGGTTTTTCACTAAGGGGGTTATGAGTTTTTCCAAGTGGTTTTTCTTGTTGTTTCAAGATACCATTTGTGGCATTCTCTCCCAAAAACTTCTATATATTGGAGCTTTGAGATGGTGGTTTTTAGAATTTTTTTATAGTTTGTCAAAGTAACGAAGTGAACATGCTAGAACTTAGAGAGGAGTGTTGTATTGTTGTATCTCATTTGAAGATTAATACAAACATTGGATCTCTTTAGGTTTGGTTTTTTTTCCTACAAGGGTTTCTCCATGTATATCTTGTGTCACTTGTAATTCTCAACTTGTAGTATTGCTAATTTTCTTTCATGTTTGCAATTTCTAATCACTTATCATAATATTGGTAATCGTGAATACATATTTTCAGATCTACAAACATATATTTCAGTTCATATTGCTGCAAGTTTTACCTTGAATTTTGAATAGACTTAAATCATTTTTTTAAAGAAGGAACTAATAGAGTTATGCACCAAAAGTTTGAAGACATGTATAAACTTATTGGACCTAGGGAGATTCATTATTAGGACTACACTGAGTTTCAATTATTACATAGTATATTGCATTCATTGAAGTACAATTCCTTCTCTAGTACACTTTTACATTTATAAATTGTGTTCAACATTATACCATATTGTTGGTTCGTGCAATAAAAATTTACTTGTTTAAAATATCAAAAAAATTACATTTTACACAAATGGTATTAATAACATTCATTTTAAATTATAAAATAATTGAAGTTCATAAGAGTTTGATAGAAATTCAAGAGTGTACAAGAGCATCGTATATTACATATATTATCTTTGAAGATTACCATTAGAGAATCATACATTGATTTTTCTTATAATTCCTTATTGAAAATTGAGGTTTCATTCTATTATAATCCCTTGCAACAAGTATTGTTGATTTATTTCAAACCCTAAATTAATAAGAATGTTATTTAATTCATTCAATGTGTTATTTCCATTCCATTATTTTAATCTATCAAGTGTTTGTTGAATTGGATACATGGTTGGATGGTTATTAATTGAACCCTCTGTCCATGACTACACCAAGTGGTATCAAAGTGAGTTTTTAATCCTAAGGAAGGAAAGAAATATTAGATATCTTCCACTATTGTATGTTGAGAAAAAATTATATCAAGGAAATTTACTTGGAATAAATTAGAAATCTAGCATGCATGTACAAAGAGTGGTAGAGGCCAAGGTTTTGTTACCACTACTAGAAGAATAAAAGGAATACTGAAAATGGTGAGAAATGAATAAATATAGTTGGATTCTATTGAAGATGACTCAATAAAACCACAACTAGAATAATAAAGAAGAAAATGAAAGACGCAAAAATATGTATACAAAAATTCAATACATATCAGACTATTATAGAATAAAAAGAGGAAGATGTATAGATTATTTAGGTACATTGAAATCCATTTCAAAAATTGGTAAGAAACCTATAACTAAAATTCCTAATTTTTTAGAAGTTTGAATCATGAAAAATTGATAGATTATAAACATTATCTAGAAAAATACTTTGATTATGAGGAAATTTTAGGTCCTAGAAAGGTTTTATTTACTAAGTTGAAATTAAAAGGACAAGTTGCAATGTGGTGGAAAGAGGTATAGTTAAAAACAAATTGGAGATGTAAGAAAAAATAGTAAAATGTAATATGATGATGTCAAAATTGAAAAGTAAGTTTATAGCTACAAACTATTAGTTACATTTATTGAAAAGATTGTTAATTTTGAGATGAAAAATAATATTATTAAATATTGAAGAATTATACAAGTTGATAGTTAGATATAGATATAGTGAATATAATCAATAAAAAGTGACAAGATATATAAATAGATTGAGAGGATCTATCTAGTAAGCATTTAGTATGTAAGATTGTAGATAGTTGAAGAAACATACTAGTTTTCCTAAGATAAAGCATGTGTTGAATAAAATATTTGAGATGAGACAAAATAGATAGAGGAAGAGGTAGTAGACCATCTAGAGGAAGGAATAAAGGTGTTGGTAGAAGACATTATAATCAAAATATTAAAGAAAAATGAAGTGAAAGTTAATACTATAATGAAATATCTAATATCAAGGTAGAGGAATATATATGGTAGAATGGGAGACCATTTAAAAGAACATGTTTCAATTGTGGAGAACAAAGACATACAACATTTTAAATTTTCTTAATCTCATAGAAATAAAGAACGATTCTCATTAAATCAAAATAATAAAATAAAATAAATTAAAAAAAATAGTTATAATGAAAGAAAATGTAAGACGCCGGTGTTGGCATGGTGTGATGGTTTATAGGTGGCATTGTTGTTCTTGCACCAAGGTTCAAACCCCATTGTGGTGGTATTGTTGAATGGTTGTATTCCAGTTCATAGCTCCGATCAAAAGTGTTTACCCCTTGAATAAAAAAAAATAAAAAATGTAAGAAAATATTCAAAATTGTCTTTTATACGTGTATGACTAAGAATAAATCAATAAACTTTACTAAGGAAGAGGGACCAGTGGTGGGTAGGGTGATGTTGAGCAAGGGGTCCACACTAGCAGTATTGGAATCAATAAAAATAAAAAATCACATTTCCTACAGAGTCCACATTGCTCTCCCCCATTTTTTTTGGCAAAAATTGTGCAATATTTATCAATGTTTTCAGACTGTTTTTAAAAAACCACTAAAAAAGAGCCAAAATGTGTCATCGGCAGTGGGTCACTAAGTCATGTATTATTGGTCTATTGATGTGGCATCACATGATGGGACCAGTGGTGGTTAGGGTGATGTTGAGCAAGGGGTCCACACTAGCAGCATTGGATTCAATAAAAATAAAAAATCACATTTCCTATAAGGTCCACCTTGCTCTCCCCCATTTCTTTTTGGAAAAAATTGTGCATGTTTATCAATGTTTTTGGACTTTTTTCAAAAACCACAGAAAAAGAACCAAAATGTGTCATCGGCAGTGGGTCACTAAGTCATGTATTATTGGTATGCTGATGTGGCATCACATGATTGTTCAGTTTGTGTACTTTTTGAATTAAAATGATTTTACAGTTAGATATTAAGTGAAAATTTATTGAATCTTTTATTTTCTAAAACTGATCACAAACTGTTAAACACTATACCCACCATTTGTCCTATGCCCATTATCGACTCCTCTCCCTTAACTAAATCTTATTTAAACACCCACGTTGTCTTACTACAAATAATTTTTTTGGGGAATCTTACAAACGTAGCACAAATGATAGCCTCCGTCATCTTTAATGATCATTTCTCCCGTTGATCACATGCTTTTGGTAGACTCGGCTTAATTTGTATAATCATCTATATGAGACATTTTTTAAATTATAATTTAGCCTTCTTTCCACGAATATATGTGCAGGGGGAGCTCGTCTTTTGTGTTCACATCTCTGTAAGTAAATACTGATTGGCAATATGTCCCATTATTATTTGTTTGGAGCCTGGACCACCATTCCATTTGTAGTGGTGGTGGGTCATTTATTCTTTTGTTTGCTATCGAATTTGGTAATGTATCTGAATGCAGCCACAAAAGACTACCCCACAATAATATCATAAAAAATCTTTAAAACTTAGCGACCAATAATTGGTCCTCATAACATAAGAGAGCGTTTGGTACAGAGGACCTAGGTTAACTAGCATAATCATAATTATTTAGCCATATTTTACCTATATATATGTTGTGGGGGAGCTCATATTTTGTATGTCTGGCAAGTCAATAGTTACTGGTTGAGCACTATATCTGAGTATTATCTGTTTGAAACATGGACTGCCATTCAGGCTCTAGTGGTGGTGGGTTTACTAATTGTCACTGCTATCAAATCTAGATCATCAAAGAAGACGAAGAAATATCCCCCAGGTTAGCTTTATATTTCTTGTATTCCTGTCTTTGTTCCCTTATTTAAAATTGTGTGAATCTGAAGAAATTATGACTGCAGGTGTGGGTGCATGGATGATTGCGAGGGACCTTGTTCTGCACAAGGAAAAGGTACCTCATCGAACATTCTACCAGTGGGCTAGATGCTACGGTCCAGTCTATTCTGTCCGTACAGGCCTTTCATCCGCTGTTGTTGTATTGAACTCAGCCAAATCATGCAGACAGGTAAGTAGCTTTCAGCATCTTTGCTGGTGTTTCGATGGCATATCACTTCATAAAAGGTAACAACACATGATGTGTGTTTGTTACCTTTAAACTCTATGCTTTCAACGTGTTTTTAGAAAACCACTTTTACAAAAAAAAAACAGAAAGTTATTATAAATCAGAGTCCTTGAAAATGTATAAAATGATATAGGTGAGTGAAAAGGGGATGCAGGGGAGTTGTCCCGAGGAGGTGTGAGACCATGAATTTCTTCATCAAGCGATGATCTATTCCATAGTCAGACAAGGCCACCATTGTCTTATCTAACGACAGCACTTGCAAGGCTGTGGTGAGATTTTTCGCTGTAATAGATGAATGATGGTCTGTCATTGCCTGCAACCCACACTGATAAAGATGCTGAAAGCTACTTACCTGTCTGCATGATTTGGCTGAGTTCAATACAACAACAGCAGATGCAAGGCTTGTACGGACAGAATAGACTGGACAGTAGCATTTAGCCCACTGGTAGAATGTTCGATGAGGTAGCTTATCCTTGTGCAGAACAAGGTCCCTCGCAATCATCCATGCACCCACACCTGCAGTCCTAATTTCTTCAGATTCACACAATTTTGAATAAGGGAACAAAGACAGGAATACAAGAAATATAAAGCTATCCTGGGGGATATTTCTTCGTCTTCTTTGATGATCTAGATTTGATAGCAGTGACAATTAGTAAACCCACCACCACTAGAGCCTGAATGGCAGTCCATGTTTCAAACAGATAATACTCAGACATAGTGCTCAACCGGTAAGTATTGACTTGCCAGAGATACAAAATATGAGCTCCCCCACAACATATATATAGCTAAAATATGGCTAAATAATTATGATTATGCTAGTTAACCTAGGTCCTCTGTACCAAACGCTCTCTTATGTTATGAGGACCAATTATTGGTCGCTAAGTTTTAAAGATTTTTTATGATATTATTGTGGGGTAGTCTTTTTGTGGCTACGTTTAAAACATTTCCAAACGAATAATAAAGATGACAATGAATTTTGTGTCTTGTTATTATATCTTCCTCAGTTGATGGTGATATATTTTGCACGTGACAATAAGAAGATTTTATAACTAGCACTTGCACCTATAGGAAGGTTCAAGGGATAGCCGATAGGAAATTAAAGATAAAATTTAAATATATGTTAATATTACATTAAATGGAATACTACAACAAAAATATAAGAATAATAGTTAGGCAAATTAAATGAAGTATTAAATTGCAATTTTGAACTGTACAAGCTATATAAAACTTTTAAGGTACAAATTGAACATAATAATTATGTCTCTCTTGTTGTTGTCACTTTATTTCTGTTGCTTTGAATTTCTCATTCCATCATCTGTCATTTCTTATCATGCTTTGCAATTTCCTTCACACTAATGTTGTTCTTATCTTCTTGTTGATGCTCAATGTTTGGTTCCTCCTACTTTGAACTTTCTTCCCTTGCCTCTTTCAACCTCTTGCTTTAAATACATTTTTTCATATATTATATTTTTTTATTGTGGAATTTTGGCCAAGTTTTCCAACTCCAAGTCACAAAACAGCTTGCAAGTTTTCACCAAGCCTGAATCACAAAATAGCTTGCCAAGCCTATGCAGAGTTCCGTACTCAAATCTGTGCACTAAATCGAAACAAAATTCAGAAATTATAAAACAGAAGCAACCACCACTGACCTTCCAAAAAAAGTACCTAATAAATAGCATTCAGATTAAAGATACTATACAACACCCAAAAAATTTGTATCACTTCATTGTGATGCATTCACAATATGGACTAACACAAAAAAAGAAATCCAGTTGATCCAAAATAAGTCCACTATGACAACAAATTAGCAAACCCTGCAACTCAAGAGAACATAAAAAAAACTAAAAAATTGAATCTAAAATGTGAAGACTATTGGATGCAAAACCCACCAGCCATAAATTTAAAAAACAACCTTTGAACAAGGAAAACAAAATTTAAATACAATAAATGAAATATTAGATCAAACATTCTGCAAAATACCTGGATATTTAGTTTGAACTCATTGTCATGCATTTTCAAATCGAAGAAATTATTTAGGTCCACTATGACAACAAATTAGCAAACCCTGCAACCCAAGAGAAAACATAAAAAAACTAAAAATTGAATCTAAAATGTGAAAACTATTGAATGTAAAACCCACTAGCTATAAATTTAAAAAACAAACTTTAAACAAAGAAAACAAAATTTAAATACAATAAATGAAATTTGGATAAAACATTCTGCAGAATACCTGGATATTTAGTTTGATTTCATTGTCATGCATTCTCAAAATGAAGAAATGCAATAATTTCTCCAGTCGAAATCCTGAAACACAATGACATTTTACTTCCTCTCCACCCACTCTCCAACCAAACCCAATAAATTATCATTGGACCAAGATAAGGTCCAAATGCCATTAAAACATTACAGAAAGTTTTTCCCTCCAAGTGAATATCACTGCCTCTACAACCCAACATCCATGTAATTTGAAAATTCAAAAACTCTTACCCAGACAAATAAAATTAAACCCCAATATATTAATTTGAGATCAAACATATTGCAGTACTACCAAATAATTCATTTCATTTACTTTTTATATTTTCTCAAAATGAACCAATACAATAATTTATTTATCCCAAAATAGAATCATTTTATTTATAGAAACTCTTTAATAAATACATACACAAGCATCAAACAATTTTATGTAAAAAGCTATTCAATTAATATTTGTATATGAGCAATGGTAGGGATACTTTTTTTGTTTCTGTGATATAAAAAATAAGTTATTGCTTAGCACTAGTTGTGTCGGGCTCTTAAGTTCACCAAGTGAAAGCAAATGCAAATGAAAACGATCAACAGTCATTGTTTTATATAATACTTAAAAAAGTGTGTTTTTTTTTTCTTTTAGCAAATAAACATTTAAATTCAATCCCACATTACTACGCAGGAGGTAGAACGGATGTCAGAGAAGGAGGCATCCTAGGCAAGGTAGATTTCAAGGAATTCTGTCACTTGTTGGAGACCAGACATGGTCTGCGCATCTGGTATTATGTCTGTCCATTTGAAGTCCAGAGTTGGATCGTTGTAAATTTCCCACCACTTGTTTACCAACATCTTTATATCTTCCCTCTCCATGTTCTCCTCTTTCCCTGTGCATCTCCATGGCTTCGATCCCTGCATTGTCAGACTCAATTGTGAGATAAGAACCTACAGTGGAATATGTAGAAGAATTTTAAAGGGTGAAAATACCATACTGGGGAGCATTGACTCCAAGTCTTTTCACAGAAGCAATCTGTAATCGCATAGAAATGGTTGTCTGACAGATCAAATAGACAATCAATGTTATCATAGACTTGAATATCGACATCCAGATATATCATCTTCTTGTATTCTCCAAACTAAAAAACACCACAAAATTGGACATAGTTAACATAAACCCTAAACAAGAAAAAAAATGCAAGACATTGTTTCCTTCCTCGTTCATTTAACTTTAACTACCTCCCAGATCTGTAGCTTCGAGTAATTGATAACATAATATTCCATGGCAAGCTACACATGGTTCTTTGGATGGTAAATGGGTTGGATTTCATGAACGATATAGTCTTGGCTACTGAGAAGCCTTCTTTGTCAGTCCGAAACATCAAGCGAAACTACCACAATCAGAGGATACACACTTTTAACCTTGTGCGGGCCCTTTACCAGTCTGACCATGTTCTTCACATAATCTCCATCTCTTGCCAAAAATTTTACATTTACGCTCGCTTTGAGTAATACATGCAAAGGCCCACAACATTATGGCAAAACGCATCAAAAGGCACCTGTGAAGCCATTTTCAAATGGCTTGTCAACACCAGCAATGCAAAGAATATTCTGTAAAAAAGAGTTTTTTTGAAGATCAGATAAGTTCAAAAGTTGTAAAGCTTCGATTTGATAATGGTTGTGAGTGATGAATAATTTTACAGCTACGAGATTTGATTTGATATGATTTTACAGATATAAGATTCGATTTGACAGCTACGAGTTTTATATTAAATTGCAACAAACTTGTGGGAAAAAAACCATAAATTGCAAGTATGCCGACATATGTGGACCAATAGAAGCCATACTGGGGAGTATTGACTCCAAGTCTTTTCATAGAAGCAATCTGTTATCGCATATAAATGGTTGTTCAACAAATCAAATAGACAATCAATGTTATCATAGACTTGAATATCGACATCTAGATATATCATCTTCTTGTATTCTCCAAACTAAAAAACACCAAAAAATTTGACATAGTTAACATAAACCCTAAACAAGAAAAAAAAATGCAAGACATTGTTTCCTTCCTCGTTCATTTAACTTTAACTACCTCCCAGATCTATAGCTTTGAGTAATTGATAACATAATATGCCATGGCAAGCTGCACATGGTTCTCTGGATGGTAAATGGGTTGGATTTCATGAACGATATAGTCTTGGCTACTGAGAAGCCTTCTGTGTCAGTCTGAAACATCAAGCGAAACTGCCACAATTAGAGGATACGCACCTTGCACGAGCCCTTTACCAGTCCGACCACGTTCTTCACATAATCTCCATCTCTTGCCAAAAATGTTACATATACACTAGCTTTGAGTAATCCATGCGAAGGCCCACAACATTATGGCAAAACGCATCAAAAGGCACCTCTGAAGCTATTTTCAAATGGCTTGTCAACACCAGCAATGCGAAGAATATTCTGTAAAAAAGAGTTTTTTTGAAGATCAGATAAGTTCAAAAGTTGTAAAGCTTGAAACCAATTAAATAAGGGAACGATTACAATACACCTAAAACTGAGGTTGTGAGTGATGAATGAGTTAAATAGAAGTGAAATTGAGGAATTCTTTGGCTCCTGAAGAGTGTAGAGCCTCTTCCCATGGCTGGAAGCTTCTGGTTTTTTCCAACCGATAGATCAGACCGTCTAAGTGAGGCGTTTACGACAAGCATTCACCAAAAAATCTGATATGATTTTACAGCTACGAGATTTGATTTGATATGATTTTACAGATATAAGATTCGATTTGACAGCTACGAGTTTTATATTAAATTGCAACTAACCCGTCGAAAAAGACTTCCAACTGAAAATTCTTTTCTGGTAGCCGTGAAGAGGTTTAATGGCGTGAGACAGGTATGCCGGCATATGTGGACCAATAGAAGCCTATCGGCTAATTATTTTTAAAATAGAGAAAAATAAAAATTAACGAGCCTATTATTATTGTTTCATCATAAATAGAATTAGTCAAACATTTTTTTGGAATTTTTCTTATGGGAGTGTAGATAATAATAGATATAACAATTTTTGAGTTATAAAATAAATTTAAATATGTACAAAAAATTATTTTAGTTCTATAAAATTATTAAATAAATTTAGTTTATTCTTTATGTTAAAATACATTTTATAATGATAACATGATCATATACATAAAAACTAATTATAATGGACATATATTCTAAAAGGAATTAAAACTATAAAATAACTTTTTATAGAAAGAAAAAATTAAAAAAAAAAATGCTTAAATAATTTTAAAGTAAAATAAAATAACTTTTAAGTAAATAATAGTAACTCTTCAAATTCTCCATTTATGGGGATGGGAGTGGTAATTCTCCAAATCCAAGAGTAGGCATCAAATGATCTCCTCCTCTCACTGATTAGGTAAATTGAATTTTGATTTAATACTTTATAAGGAAATCTTAGAATATTTGACATTGGATATATAATTTAAGATGAGCATGTTAAAATGATTGGTGTCACTTCCAAGAAATTTAACAATGGCGTGTATAATGAGGTTGAAAAACAAATCTTCATCCTTTGATTGTAAATTTGTGAACTATATTGAACTCATATGGTGGAGATCAAATGAGATTTGATGGTGGTTCCTAGTGCCATTAGAATTAGAAAATGATCAGTTAGAAAATCAAAAACATCCTCCAAAATTCCTATCCTCTTTTGAACATATTGAATAATTACACTCTCAAGTATGTTTGTAAAGAGATTATTGGGGAGGCCAATATTGTAGTTAATTATGCTTTTGAGATGAATTGAGATATGTAATTTCAACAAATTATTAGTAACATTCATGCTCAATATTTTTTTCAACTTATGATATTTTTAGAAATTTATCATGGCAAGAAGAAGCTAAGTTGATTCAATTTGATAGTCTTAAAAGTAGTGAGCATACTTTCATGTCTAAAACTCAT
Source organism: Sequoia sempervirens (assembly GCA_007258455.2). NCBI lineage: Eukaryota > Viridiplantae > Streptophyta > Pinopsida > Cupressales > Cupressaceae > Sequoia > Sequoia sempervirens. The sequence continues at coordinate 67,712,174 of VDFB02026320.1, forward strand.
AAGCAAAATTTTAAGCCTCGTAATGAACAATACTATAATCCTAAATTTGATAATAATAATGATGATGATACTAGAAAGAATAATGTTCAAAAGAGACCTCATTATTTTTATTGTGATAAAGATGGTCATTGGTCTAATATTTGCTTCAAGAAACAATATGATAAAAAAAAACCCATGAAGCAAAATAATCAAGAAAATAAATGTCATAATAATAGGTTTAACAATAATGCAAATAGATCTCATTGTACTTATTGTGATAAAGATGATCATTGGTCTAATACTTGTAGTTATAATGCTTCAACACCTCTTGAATAGGTTATTGGTTTAGGTACTTCTCATAAAGAACATGGTGAGGAGAAAGACATGATAAAGAAGATGACTACTACTTTGAGTAAGAATTACTTTCTTGGGGGTTTGGAGATATTCTTCGAATAGTAGTCTTTGGTTCTAGTTGCCCTCTATTGATAAGATGTTGATCATTAGAAATGGGGTAGCGACAAGGCCATTGTGTTCCTACATTCTCTCAACATTTAGACATAATGAAGCTCACAAGAAGAAAATGTTGAAAAGGCTGAAATTTCTCAAATAGATACTTAAATTTACATTAATAAATAACATTACATAACTCAATTCCTTATTTCTAATAGCTCCTAAGAATACGGTGGAGGTCTAACTTTTCTTTTCTTTTGCTCACTTTGCATGGATATAACTCTATTATGTTAGGGCATTTTGTATATTTCTACCCCTATCGTAATGAGCTGGTTTGCTATTAGGTTAATAGGAGTATTTTGTATTCCAGCCTTTTATTATGATAGTGCTGGCTGAATATATAGGACGACAGGGAATCTTTGTTTGCTAGCCATTGCTGTATGTATGATTTCTGCTGATGTCCAACATGTACAACTTCAACGTAGACCACAGCTGCATTCAGATACATTACCAAATTCGATAGAAAACAAAAGAATAAAAGACCCACCACCACTACAAATTGAATGGTGGTCCAGGCTCCAAACAAATAATAATGGGACATATTGCCAATCAGTATTTACTTACAGAAATGTGAACACAAAAGATGAGCTCCCCCAGCACATATATTCGTGGAAAGAAGGCTAAATTATGATTTAAAAAATGTCTCATATAGATGATTATACAAATTAAGCGGAGTCTACCAAAAGCATGTGATCAACAGGAGAAATGATCATTAAAGATGACGGAGGCTATCATTTGTGCTACGTTTGTAAGATTCCCCAAAAAAATTATTTGTAGTAAGACAACGTGGGAGTTTAAATTAGTTTTAGTCAAGGGAGAGGAGTCGATAATGGGCATAGGACATATGGTGGGTATAGTGTTTAACAGTTTGGGATCAGTTTTGGGAAATAAAAGATTCAATAAATTTACACTTAATATTCAACTGTAAAATCATTTTAATTCAAAAAGTACACAAAATGAACAATCATGTGATGCCACATCAGCATACCAATAATACATGACTTAGTGACCCACTGCCCATGATACATTTTGGCTCTTTTTTTGTAGTTTTTGAAAAACAGTCCGAAAACATTGGTAAACATGCACAAATTTTGCCAAAGAAAAATGGGGGAGCGCAAGGTGGATTGTGTAGGAAATGTGATTTTTTATTTTTATCGACTCCAATGCTGCTAGTGTGGACCCCTTGCTCAACATCACCCTACCCACCACTGGTCCCTCTCCCTTAATAAAGTTTATTGATTTATTCTTAGTCATACACATATAAAAGACAATTTTGAATATTTTCTTATATTTTCTTTCATTATAACTATTTTTTTTTTAATTTTTTTATTTTATTATTTTGATTTAATGAGAACCATTCTTGATTTCTGTGAGATTAAGAAAATTTAAAATGTCCTATGTCTTTTTTCTCCACACTTGAAATATGTTCTTTTAAATGGTCTCCCACCATTTCTACCACATCTTCCTCTACCTTGATATTAGATATTTCATTATAGTATTAACTTCACTTTATTTTTCTTTAATATTTTTATTATAATGTCTTCTACCAACACCTTTATTTGTTCCTTTATGGAGTCTACTACCTCTTCCTCTATCTATTTTGTCTCATCTCAAATATTTTATTCAACATATACTTTATCTGAGGAAAAACTAGTATGCTTCTTCAGCTATCTACAATCTTACATACTAAATGCTTACTAGATAGATCCTCTCAATCTATTTATATATCTTGTCATTTTTTATTGATTATATTCAGTATATCTATATCTAACTATTAACTTGTATAATTCGGAACAATATTTAATAATATTATTTTTCATCTCAAATTTAACAATCTTTTCAATAAATGTAACTAATAGTTTCTAGGTATAAACTTACTTTTCAATTTTGACATCATCATATTACATTTTACTACTTTTTCTTACATCTCCAATTTGTTTTTAACTATACCTCTTTCCACCACATTGGAACATGTCCTTTTAATTTCAACTTAGTAAATAAAACCCTTCTAGGATCTAAAATTTCCTCATACTCAAAGAATTTTTATAATCTATGAATTTTTCATGATTTAAACTTCTTAAAAATTAGGAATTTTAGTTATAGATTTCTTACCAATTTTTGAAATGGATTTCAATGTACCTAAATAATCTAGAGATATTGCTCTTCTTATTCTATAATAGTTTGATATGTATTGAATTCTCTTATGCATATTTCTACTTCTTTCATTTTCTTCTTTATTATTCTAATTGTGGCTTTATTGAGTCATCTTCAATAGAATCACACTATATTTATTCATTTCTCACTATTTTGAGTATTCCTTTTATTCTTCTAGTAGTGGTAACAAAGCCTTGGCCTCTACCACTCTTTGTACCTGCATGCTAGATTTCTAATTTATTCCAAGTAAATTTCGTTGATATAATATTTTCTCAACACACAATAGTGGAAGATATCTAATATTTATTTCCTTCCTTAGGATTAAAAACTCACTTTGATACCACTTGGTGTAGTCATGGATAGATGGTTCAATTAATAACCATCCAACCATGTATCCAACTCAACAAAAACTTGATAGATTAAAATAATGGAATAAAAATAACACATTGAATGAATTAAATAACATTCTTATTAATTTAGGGTTTGAACTAAATCAACAATACTTGTTGCAAGGGCTTATAATAGAATGAAACCTCAATTTTCAATAAAGAGTTATAAGAAAAATCAATGTATGATTCTCTATTGGTAATCTTCTAAGATAATATATGTAATATATGATGCTCTTGTACACTCTTGAATTTCAATCAAACTCTTATGAACTTTAATTATTTTATAATTTAAAATGAATGTTATTAATACCATTTGTGCAAAATGTTTTTTTTTTATATTTTAAACAAGTAAAATTTTATGGCACCAACCAACAATATGGTATAATGTTGAACACAATTTATAAATGTAAAAGTGTACTTGAGAGGGAATTGTACTTCAATGAATGCAATATACTATGTAATAATTGAAACTCAATGTAGACCTAATAATGAATATCCCTGGGACCAATAAGTTTATACATGTCTTCAAATTTTTGGTGCATAACTCTATTAGTTCCTTCTTAAAAAAAATGATTTAAGTATATTGGAAATTCAAGGTAAAACTTGCAGCAATATGAACTTAAATATGTGTTTGTAGATCTCAAAATATGTATTCACGATTACCAATATTATGATATGTGATTAGCAATTGCAAACATGAAAGAAAATTAGCAATACTACAAGTTGGGAATTACAAGTGACACAAGGTATACATGGAGAAACCCTTGTAGGGAAAAAAACCACACCCAAAGAGAGCCAATGTTTGTATTAATCTTCAAATGAGATACAACAATACAACACTCCTCTCTAAGTTCTAGCATGTTCACTTCATTACTTTGACAAACTAAAAAAAAATTATGCAAACCACCATCTCAAAGCTCCAATATATAGAAGTTTTTGGGAGAGAATTCCACAAAAGGTATCTTGAAACAACAAGTAAAACCACTTGGAAAAACCCATGACCCCCTTAGTGAACAACCCAAAAATATGGTGAAAATTATTAAATGATCACATGGCCTTCACATGGGTGCCTAACCCCTTTGGACAATGAAATTTTGTCAATATCGAGTGCTCTTTAACTCTTTGATGACTCCAACAACTCAAACCCAGAACATGCAAGCTTGGGTTCCCAACCCATGATAACATGAAAACAACATGTAAGAGCTTGTACTTTTGGATGGTCCCCACCCAAAAGCTGGACACCCAAAAGGAATATGATCCTATGATGCTTTGTATTTGATGCAAGAACATCCAATTATGTAGGGAAATCTTGCATCACCTAAATTTTTTTTTTCCTCATTTTCCTTAGTTGTTTTGAGTCCCATGATGGCATTTAAAGGGTGTAAGACAGTTAAAGGTCAAAAATAGAAAAGAATGATCACTTACTAAATTTTTAGTAAGTCTTCCAAAACAGGTGCATATAGACCTAAAAATTTACCCCAAGGAGAAAAAAAAAAAAAAAATATGGTCACAAAAGAATCACCTCAATACCTTGCTTGGCTTGGGAGATATTAAAGTTTTATTCCTAGGAAATTTCTCCAATGCAACTTCAAATTTAGATAAGAAGAATTTAGAGGCTGAAATAGCTCAAAAAGTTGATGAATTGACCTATGATGGGTTCGAGCATTGTTGATCTCTTTGAGAGGTTTCCAACGATATGTAATAATAGAAAATTGTACACCTAGATCAAAATTTATGGTCTCACATAGTTTCCCCTCTAAAAAGTGAATTTCAATAAAATTTCTTCCTAGGCCAGTAATTAAATGGCAGAACTTTTGGCACCAAAACAAAAGGGAAAATTGAATGTTCTAGAACATTCTAGGGTGATTATTGTGGTAAAATAAAAAGGGTTAAGTGGGGGGTTGTAGGTGTATCTCCATTGGTGCAGATTGTGGCTCTGAATAATATATTTTGTTTTAGAGTTGATTTTGGTGTAATGAACCAAGCCGATGAGGCTGTAGCATGTAATTTTTGAACCTATAATTTCATTTTCTGAAAATAATTGAAAGTGAGTTTATCTTTTCTATCTCACATCTTTTGTTTCGGTATCTATTATTGTGATTTGTGTAGGTTTCGAGTGGTGTGTCCCTCATCAATAATTGTCATTGTAGTGGGTCCACCTTTTTGAATGCAATTATAATTTGTCATAGGAAAATGAAAAATAAATATTTTTCCCTTCGTGTCTTCTAATACACTTTCCAAAGAATGTGGAGACACACAATTATCAACTTAGGATAGAAATTATAATGTCACATATCCTAACATTCTCCCACTTGATGTTATACATTAAAATTACATCCTTGAGATACAAATAAAAATATAATCAAGTACAGTGATCAAGGCCCATGGCTTTCCTACACCAAGAGAACTTATTCGTGGTCATTGGCTTTGTGAGAGAATCTGTAACATTATCCAAAGTGTCAACCTTCTCAATCAAGACCTTATCATCCTCAACCATCTCTCACACAAAGTGATGTTGAATATCAATATGCTTAGTACTAGCATGATACATTATATTTTTGGATAAACATATGGCACTCTGAGTGTCACATCTAATCCTCACTATCCTACAATCAAAACTAATAGGTCTTTACCAAGTCTCTATAACCAAATCACCTCCTTAGAGACATGTGTAGTAGCCATATACTCTACTTCAATGGTGGAAAATGCAACTGTAGGCTGCCTCTTACTCATCCAACTCACTATACCTCCAAACAAAGTAAAAACATAGCCACTAGTGGACCTTTGACTGTCCAAATCACATTCCCAATCTGCATCAACAAAACCTTGTATGTCCAATGACTTAAGCACATCATCAATACCATTCTACAATGTACCTTGACTTTATTTCTACATTTTTTATTTTTCCCACAATGCACTCTTTCATTTCCATGTCTCAATGTATCTTATTGAGCACTTTGAATATTATTCTTTTTCTACAAATGAATTTATGAAATAACAATGTATATTGGCTCAAATGTATTGATGTCAGATTCAAAGTAAATTTTTCCAAATGTGTTCATATTTTTCCCTAGGTTTTGACAATGAGTCCATCATCTTCTACTCCAAATCAACTCTAATGATTCTTTTAGATGTCACATTTAATAAACCTCTTCAAAAGGAAGATTTTTAGACAAGATACTCAATTTTCTGGAAAGTCCACTGCAGGAATAATTAAGTTTTGGGAATCTTGTCAGGAACCAACATTGGTTTCAAAAACCCCCAAAGTTTTTCCATGCTATTTATCATTTCTTCTTTTCTACATTTCAGTAAACTTGAGTGGTCAAGAAATTCCTTTAGAAACTTAACATTTACTCACAACCTTTAAAAAGACTGACATAAAGTAGATAGTAAGTAGGAATTTTAATACCGTTGGGTGGGAAAGAGGTTAGAAAACATAGTTGGCACTCGATGTAGGTTTGTGAACTAGAGTGAAAAGGTGATAAGGATATAGCTTGATTTTTCTTAAAGATAGGGCATGATTTTTGTAAGGGTGAAAAATTTTTGGTAATAGATAGCTCCATCTAGGGACAAGGACTATGAAGGACAAAGACATGAACCCAAACTCATGATTAAGTAGACCAGTTTCTAATCCATTAGGAAAAAGATTCATGAGGTCATAAAAAAAAAGAATCACAATACACCAAAAATGGGATGAATCAAAAAAGGAAAACATGAAACCAAAATGGAAAACACAAACAAAAGAGATATATAAAGTTTAAGAGACTCCTACCAAACAATAAGATCTAAAATTAATAATATAAACCCATTAATAGGATAAGGAAAGTACGACCCACTACGACCCAGGAGGAGATGTTTGTGTCTTAACTACATATACAAAGGTAATAAAAAGAAACCATAATAACTTACATGATGAGCCATCCTTTTTATTACACCCACACCATGAGAAAATTGCCTCATATCATATGTCTCAAAAACTTCTTGCATGATCATCCATTTGATTATATCTTCACCTACCACTCTAGGTATGTTGGCTTCTAGGACAATCACTTTACTGATTGAAACTAAGATTTATTGCAACCAATATGGATTTGAATTAACATGTAGGTGGGAAGCATAAATTAAACTGCCACTTTCATTTGATGCAAGTGTGTCGCTACTCTAGGTAAGTTCTATAAGGATTAATGCTTTTCCTTCTTGCAAATGTACATTCTCTAAATTACTAACCTCCCCTTTTATCTTGCAAATAAATGAGTCCTTCAACTGTGGGTATTGATCATCAAGAACTCCTAATTTCTAATTTGAAGAAGAGGAATGATTATCAACATGTTTCCCTTGTTCCTTTATTTTCCTTTCTCCCAAATCAAACTCAAAACATCCACCATTCATTCCACCATTTTCATGAAGGATGTTAAGAGAAATGGAAGTAGGAGAACTTACATGTTTGAGTTCATGAGGTTCAAGAAAAGGATTATCTATAACTTCAAAAAATTTACTAAATTTTGCACTATCTTCGTAAACCAATCAATTGAATCTCCTTCCTTGATTAAAGCCTCCAACTTGGAATAGGTCAAGTCTTCCTAACTTAAAAAACCTAATAATTGTTTGACACCTTTTTCTATCCAAATAGAAGAAAAGGGTACATTCTAAGGAGGATGTTCATCCTCACCTTCTAAAAAATCTAAATTTTCATCTTCATATCCATAACATTCAACATATATTCTACTTTGGCCATCAACTCCAAGTGTACTTGAAACTTATTTTTGACGCTAAATGTATTCAAAATGGAGTAATTAACTGCATGAGAAAGGGTATTTCTTTCAATTGAAATCCTTCTACTTGCCCCAGAGGAAAAACTTCTACTAGGTGACATCTCAATTCTCACATGACCAAAGTGTTTAGACAGGAGCAAATCATCTTCTATCCTTATGGCTTCAACCTTTGTAATTTTGAAATCAACCACTCTTCTCCATCTCAAAAGAAATCTTTCTTCAGAATGTAGAGTAGTTATGAAGGGAATCACCAAATTAGATTGAGTGGGCACATGGGTATGTGCATGGAGTTGTGACACAAAAAAGGCTCTCAAGATACCAATTTATATATGAAATTGGCAAAATCTAATTTGCACGAGAAAATGAAGATAGTTATGCTCAAAATTTTAAGATGCAACAAGAAGAAGATTTGAAGTGCCTCGTGTCTAGTTTCTAAGCTATTAATTCTTTTTGAAAATAATGAAGATTAAAGGTCTCAAAAAGAGGGGGCTCAAAATAGTTCCTATTTTGATTAAAAAATAGCATATAGCGTTTGAGGGCCCCCCTCTTTTTAATTAACTTCTTTTAGAATTTCAAAAATATGAATGGTGAGAAATTAGTTAACATTATGTAGTTTATCGTGCTTCTTCTGGCTAATTGTTTTAATGAATTGATAATATCTTTATCAATTTTTGAAATGGACACATCCTGAAAAGCTAAAATTTGAGTGTGCTCCCTAGTAAACTTTTTGAAAACTAAATGAAAATCAATTTTTTTTCATCACGTGTAGAATGAAGCCTAGTTTAAAAGAGTGTAATTTTTTTCATGTTTTGATGGAGTAAAAATCTATGGAATAAAACTAGCACATGTTGGTTTTTAACCAAAAATGGAGGCATTTACAAGAGAAGTTATGGATCAAAACCTTAACTTTATCAAAACAAGAAAAAAATTATATATTTAGATAGGTAAGAGAGGTTAATGCCATCATAGTTTTTTATAAACTTTCATTGAAATATGTGCAAATGTGACAGTGAGCACAGACAAAAATATGAGGAAATTTGGAAAATCTTGTGCATTCACTGATCCAAAGTAGCTCATTTGGTGAGCCCCAAATTTGGTGCTTTCCAAATGGCACATCTCATTTGGTATGCACCAAATTTGGCTTTCTCACTTTCTCACAAAATATAATCACTTACTGCATACAAATAGTCATCATGCACATTTACAACATTACCACATCCACAATCTGGAGTGACACCACCTGTAGCAACCATCAAGATACAAATTAAACTACATACAAGTATCATGAAAATTTTCTATGTCACCAAAAAGTGTATACTTTTCTTCATATGGGAATAATTAATGATAAATTGGACTTAATGAGGCATTGCTTTGGTGTTGTGGTGTGTTTTTCACATCCACACTAGGTCTTGGACCCTTGAAAATAGAATAAAATGCATTTATTGATGTCTTGTAAAGGCGTTGTAAAGTGTTGTAGAGGAATTTCACGCCTCTAGACTTAATGGACTCATATTTCCCTAATTCAATGTTATTAAATGTATTTAATTGCATTAGCATGTCAATCTATAAGCCTTTTTAATTGAATTTGACTTTAATCTAGTGTTGTAATGTGTCCTTCATATTCACATTGGACATTGTACCTTTCTAGGCTATGTGGACCTCATTTTAATGATGTAAAGTGTATTTAATCACACTTTCATATTGAAATTTGTGTCCCAATCCCTAATTGACCTTTACATCATCATTAATAGGCCCCTATGGCCCCATATTATGTATCCCAAGGCATAATTTGATCAAATACCCAATGAAATCAACATAAGAACTAAAATTCCTCATTCCCTAACATTCCAGCTGTCAAAAGGGCCCCTTTGGGACTAAGTCACCCATTTAGGAAAGTGAGTCCTTGCCAAGTGGGACTAAGTCACCATGAGCATGGCGACTTAGTCTAATTTGGCCTATTTTTGAGGTTTAAGTAGGAAATTTTGGATTTTAAGTTTATTCTTCCTTCATGTCAGCCTTGGGGATCAAATTAATGGGAAAATTAGGAGAATTTCCTATAAATAAAATCCTCTAAATCATAATTCATAAGAATATTAACTCATCATCATTCATTCATCATTCACCATGTCCTCATGTCAAGCAAGCAAGCTAGGGTTTTAGCATTCTATGTCATTAAGATAGCTTCCAAGGACATTCAAGGGTGTATTCTTCATATTTTGCTGTAGAAATTCAAGATAAAATATCAGGGAAATTCTCTAACTCCTTTGTTGCATGCTTCATTACATTATTTCTTCATTTTGGTTTAATTACCTATAAAGGGGTTTGACCAAGGCAAACACCAATGCCTCAACATTTGCCATTTCTCCCTCTTTCTTTGTGTGTTTGCAAATTTAGATACTTTGAGGGTTTCAAAATCATTGAAGATTAGGTTGAATAATTTTTGAAGAAATATCCTTGTTGACCAAGCCAAAATATCTACTAAAAGTCACTTTTAGGCCCGAAAATCAGAGTTTCAAAAGTGAAAATTTGTTAGGAACTGAAGTGCAGACCGAGTACTTTTGTTTCGCCTTTCAATTTTTTAGAAATACAAAAGTGGAATAAGTTGCTACTAATGGAAAATTAGTCCCACTATACATTCCTTTCAGTGATTTTTGCAGATTCAGATACCCATTTGGCTTAAATAGGCTCTAGAGCAGTTTTTCCAAATCTAGGACTAAGTCATCCAGATTGGCGCAAGTGTCCTAGTTGACTTCTGCATTAGTTTTATCAGGATTCCAAACCTTCATGCCATCCTTTTTTAACCTCTAGGTGCACACATTATGTTTCATAACTTTCTATCTAGTTTTCTTTGCATATCACAATGTGTTTTCAAACATCTACATTTAATTAGTTTTGTATTGATAATCACCTTTCTTTTTCAGTTTATTGCATTTATACATTACATTTAGATATATTTCATCCCTCTTTACATTAATATTGAATGTAGACATTAGAATTTTGAGCCCACTTCTCTCCTTCTAGGTGAAAAACCCTAGAGTAAGAGAACTCTTGGACACCAAAAATCAGTGTCCACATTTTCAGTAATAGACCATAAAAGAGAAAATATAATTTCAAATCAAATAATATATTTCATACCTCTCTCAAAGGATTATAATTGGCTATTATTGCAGCAACTCCATGGTCCATCGTGCCACTAACATCACCAGGGTTTTTGATGTCAACATCTGAAAATGAAACAACATATATGAAAGTCATATAAACAAGTTTAGGTAGTCCCTTTATAACTATCATAAATGAGCAGCAATTGAAGATGAAAAGAGAAAAAATATGACTATCATAAATGAGTAGAAATTAAAAATTTAAAAGTGCAGCAATTTCATAGATAAAAATATAGAAAATTTTGTGCATCATTGATACCATCAAAGGAGAAAAGAAGAGTAAGTTCAATTGGACCAATGAAGCAAACGAAAGGTTTGAGTACTTGAAAACAAAGGTATTACAACAGCCTATCCTTTCCCTTCCTGATTTTAATAAAGTTTTTACCATAGAATGTGATGCAAGCAATCAAGCAATAGGTGTTATTTTAAGTCAAGAAGGCATACCAGTAGCATTTTTTAGTGAAAAACTAAATGAGGCAAAGAGAAAATACTCTTCTTATAATCTTGAACTATATGCTATGGTCCAAGCCTTGAAGAAATGGAGGCACTACTTGTTACCAAGGGAGTTTATTGTGTTTACTGACAAACATGCACTCAATTTTTTGAATGGGCAGGAAAAATTGAACCAAAGGCACATGAAGTGGGTTGGATACCTACAAGAATACACTTTCTCCATAAAGCATAAGAAGGGGCAGGCCAATAAATTTGCAGATTCCCTTAGTAGAAGGGTCATGATGGTTCAAGAAATTCAGTTACAAAGCTTGGGCATAGAAGCTCTCAAAGGTATGTATCAAGACATTGAAGATTTCAAGGTTGCTTTTGATGTTTGCAATTAGTTTTTAGATGCTTTTCACAGTGACTTTGTTGATTATGTGTTGCAAGATGGGCTATTGTTTAAAGGGGCTCAACTATGCATCCCCAAGTGTTCTATGAGGGAGAACATCATTAGAGAAAAGCACAGTGGGAGTCTTGGAGGACACTTTGGGCTTGACAAAACCTTGGAGCAAGTGAGAAGATTCTATTTTTGGCCCAAAATGTAGATGGATGTGAGAAGGTTTGTGGAATCTTGCACAATATGCCAAAGAGAAAAAGGTACTACCTCCAATGCTGGTCTTTACCAACCTTTACCAATCCCAAATAGACCCTGGGATAGCATAAGCATGGATTTTGTCTTAGGACTTTCTAGGACACAAAGAAGAGTGGATAGTGTCTTTGTAGTAGTTGATAGATTCAGCAAAAGGGAATATTTTATTCCTTGTAGATGCACTAGTGATTCCTCTAACATTACAGGTCTTTTTTTCAAAGAGATTGTGAGAATTCATGGCATTCCTATGAGTATTGTATCTGATAGGGACTCTAAGTTCATAGGTCATTTTTGGAGGACCTTGTGGAGAAAGTTGGGGACTAATTTATAGTATAGTTCAGCCTACCATCCTCAAATGGATGGGAAAATAGAGGTGGTTAACAGGTCACTTGGTAATCTCTTGAGATGTTTGACAAAGGAACATGGTGTGCAATGGGATTTAGTGTTGCCTCAAGTAGAGTATGCATATAATGATTCTATCAACATAAGTATAGGTAAAATTCCCTTTGAGGTAGTGTATGGAATGAATCCTAGAGGTATCTTTGAGTTGAGAGATCTAAAAGGATAGGATAAAAGAAGTGTTGAAGGTGAAGAGTTTGCTATGGAAATGAAGTCCATTCATGATCAAGTGAAGTAAAATCTCAAGAAGAGTGGGAGTCAATACAAAGAAAAGTCATATTTGAAGAGAAGGAATGTGCAATATAAGATGGGAGACTAGGTTTTTTCCTACTTGAAGAAGGAGAGGTTTCCTAAAGGAAAATACACAAAGCTTCACATGAAGAAAATAGGTCCATGCAAAATAATTCATAAGTTTGGGAAAAATGCATATGAAATAGCACTCCCTCCTAGAGTGGTTATTTCTCCTATCTTTGATGTGGCTAACTTGTAACCCTTTAAGGGATCTTTGGATGCAGGTGCAGGTCTGGAAGCTGATGAAGACTGGGTGCGGTACCTTCCACCATCTGAGCCTTTGAGACTTGAGGCCATTCTAGACACTAAAGAGGTAAAAAGGAAAAGAAAAAAGGTCTATAATGAATATCTTTTTAAGTGGAAGGGTCTTCCAACTAAAGATGCAACTTGGATGAGTGAAGAGGATATCAAATAACATGGTACTACTCTGCAAAAACTAATCTTAGGTGGCACTTGAGATCTCTTCCACCTCGGGTGCATGGTGTAGGAGCACCTTGGGATCCCCATGCCTCTTGGAGGTAGTTCTTGTTTTTCTTGTTTGTTGTTAAGAAGTTTGAGATGTAATAAGGTTCCAAGAACCATCTTTCATGTTTTGTAACAAGTTTTAGGTTTGGATTCAAGTCTTGTTGTAAGAACAAGGTCTCCTTCCTCAACATGTAAGCTTGGTTCATCTAGGAAAACTAAAGAATCAAAAAGCCTTGATGTACCCAAGTCCTTGAGGGGATTTTCCTTGATATTTTAAGTTTTTGTGGTTTCTTTTATACATTTGAATACACCTTTGAAGCCTCATTTCAATCAGAATTTTGAGAAGTAGTAGTCAATTGTCTTAACTAGGCAATTAGGGGTCGAAATGAAAAAGGTTAGTTTCCAACGCCCACCTAATCCAAATTTCTATTAGAGGATGTTGGGAAGGTGTGAGAAAGGTTGAAATAAGCCTCTTTTGGTTGAGGCATGGTTGATTTTCAACATTTTTGCAGATCTAATGCACATACACTCTAGTTTCTAGAAATTTTGCATACAAATTATCTATTTTTCTTTGTAGTATAGCCTTTGTACGATCTGTACGGGCTCAACCCTATTATGGTTGGATAGAGGGGAGTGTTGGATTTCATTTGAAGGTGGTTTGGTGAATTTTCATTGGGTATAAGAGAAGTTATCTTCATTTTAGCAACAACAGGTCAAGAAACCCTCAAAACTAGGGTTTTGGCTAAAAATGCCTCTATGTTCCATTCCCACAGTGTAAAGTTGCTAATTTTTTGTGGGATGGAAGGTATTTCTGTCTATTTTCACATTTTTAAGGTTCTATAGAATTTCCTATTGTGTGGAGGAGATTACAAACTGATCTAGGCCTGACATCCTCATGTGACAGGCCTAGCTTGTAAAGCAAAATTCTGAGTTTTTCTTGTTTTGAGATATTTTTTCAAGGTGGAACTTAAGAATGGTTGAAATTGTTTCAAATAGTCTATATGAGTTTGAAACAAGGATTTGTGGAGAAGGGGAGAGCCTAGGAAACTAAAAACCAGTCAAGTTCAATCAATTAGGCCTCTTGGGGACAACGATAGATTGGTCCATGGTTGCTTTTCCATCCACTGTCAAGAAGTAAGGCTTTGAGGTCTTGTAGAGGCATATTATAGTTACCTAAAATCAATATTTTGCACCTGATATAGGCTTGTGGGTGAAATTTAATTAGACTGTCCTATTGGGCAGTGCTACAAGCATTTGAGGGTAAAGGGGCCTAATAGTATGAGAAATGAACTCATGGGGTTTCCTAAGTGCTAATTAGGTTGTGGTGTTTTGATTTTGGGATATTAGATCATGTTTCAAGTGTTTATAAGCCTCTCAGTAGTTTGAAGTTCAAAGACCCTTGGTGAGTTGTATTTTCCTTATAGAGGGACAATGATTTGGTGGATTATTGATAAGAGTATTTAAGAAAATAATTCATAAGAGAGCCTCTGTGATCTAAGATTGGTGTACTTCCCTACTCACTCTACATCAGTACCTCATTCCATCATTTAAAGCCTCAAAACTCAATTTTGATGGGTTTTTTAGGATTTTTAGAAACTTTAATCTTTAGTAACTTTATATGAAAATTTGAATTTGGCTTGAAACTCACTAGACACTATTAATTTTTAAATTATGGAGCTTTGGGTAAAATTTTACGTCCTTAGATGCACAAATTTCAAATTTCTAAAAATAGAGGCCTTACAATTTTTAGCCCTTTTGGAAATTTTTTGATGTTCTAGACTATCCTTTAGGAATTTTCAGAGAAATTTTAGGAAGACCAATACGATCAACCTTTGCTTTTGATAACCATGATGAATCTTACAAGAGTATTTTGTTCCATTTTACCAAGTATTCTCCATACTATATATATTTCTTGTGCTCCTTCCCACACAACTATTTAAGTTCTCTTAATTTCTTCTCTTCCCAAAACAGTTTGTGGAATATGCCATTGCCCATTCTACTTCTTCTATATTTTATTCATGATACTCTATTAGATTATAAATATTGAAATTGGGTGAAATATTGATCCCACTTGGAAAATATTCACAAGAATTCCCTGATTCATACTTCTTTAAAATCTTATAAGTCTCAAATTCCATCATCTTTAGCTTATTATATGTTCATAAAGGGAACATTTCCTTCCTAAAGTTGACCATAACCTCTTCTATAGATTTCAATAATTTGAATCTCCTTCTCTGATATGCTTTCTTCTTATACTCATTATTCATTTTAGTGAGATTCTTCCTTACATCATGTAGATTCCTCATGTGTTATGAAAAATATTTTGCATATACACTTATATTCTCCTCCTTATCCATATTCCTAAATTCTAAAAAAATTCTAGGACCACTCTCATATATAAATTAGGAATGGTAGCTTTCCCATACTTATGTTTACTAAGTCAAGTTGTATACAAATTTAGCATGTGCAAAAATAAAGTCACAACTCTTTGGATTTTCTCCTATCAGATATCTTAATAGGTTACCTAAAATTTTGTTTCCACTTTTGTTTGACCATAATATTGTGGATGATATGCAAAACTAAACTTTAAATATATCTTCAAATTCTTCCACAATGCCCTCCAGAAATATCCATATTTTTTTATCTCTATTTGAAACTATGATCTAGGGTAGACCATGAAGTCTAACCACATCCTTGAAAAATCTCTCTGCAATATGAAATGCCTCATTTTTCTTATGGAAAGGAATGATATGTTTCATATTGGAAAACATTTCAACCACTATGAAAATGGAATCATGACCTATCTGGGTCCTTGGTAAACCAAGTAAAAAATACATAGTGATGTCCTCCCATGGTCTTTCAAGTACAAGTAAATGCTAATATAACCCAATATTTTAACTATTTCCCTTAATAAGATTACATAATCTACAAGTTTGTACAATTTTTTTGACATATTGATACAACTGTGATCAATAATAATTCTCACTTACTAAGGGAATTGTCTTGTCTCTTTTGAAATATTTTTCTAATCCTCCATTGTTCTTTTCTTTTATCAATTTCTTTCTCATTGAATTTGTTGGAATGCCTAAATGAATTTCTCTATATAAAATTCCCTCTTAGATTATATAGATCAACCATTATTTTCTATCCATGGTGATAGGTTATTTACAAAATCTCCATGATTTTAAAAAATATAGATCTTTTGGATACAAATTATTCTTGAGTTCTTCAAAACAAACAACTTCAACTCTCATATCTACCACCAAAATCTATGATAATCAAGACATCTACAATTATGTCAAACTTCCCACTTGTATTCTTAAACACAAATGTAGAGCTTTGTAAAAAATTAACCCATTTAAAATATATTTGATTTAACTTCATGACTTGTCCATTCAAATACAATAAAAATTGAAGATCATGTACACAAAAAATACCTTGGAAATTAATAATGTATCCATTCTTTAATTATTAAACAATAACATAAAATTACCTATCATCAATTATTTTTTCACTAAAATATGCAATGGTCCTTCCTTCTTGACTTAATATTGCTCCTATGACACTTCTACTAGCATCACAATCTACCTAAAATACTCAATTGAAATTTATTTGTGATAACAAAATGGAAAAGTGGATCCAAAGAGGGAAAATGGGTCCTATTCTTCTATTTTCACTAGAAAATGAGATCCACAACTAGAATTGACTATCAACCCTTAGGTGAGTCAAACCAAGGTGTGAATCTGTTGATTTCGCTTTCTGCTAGGATGGGGGTCTAAGTTAAATAGCACTTTGTAGAGAAAGATTAAACTTAGAAAATAAACTCCAAATTACAAGCTATAAAGTTCATTTAGAAGCTAAGACATAATATTAATGGAACCTATAGACTTTAGGGAGATTCTAGAAGGGATAAATGTTAAATATGTAAGGAAATCTAGGAGCACATCTAGTGAAAACTCCATAACAGTAGTGCCTTCAGTAACTTTCATTTCGATTAGGTTACCTCAAAAACACAAACAACTATGTCCTAATGCGAAAATAGACATAGTTTATTTCCCACATTGATCCATCTGAGAGAAACACATGTAAATTCAATAGCAAGCATTAACAGATTCTACTACACAAACCAACAGACATGAAAGATGAAACAGAAAACCATAACACAAAGATTTACGTGGGGAAAATCCTTTCGGATAAAAAATGCCACACTCCAAAGATCGAGCCATTGTATTATGCAGCAACAAAATGGTTACAATACAATTTCAGGCTCTTAGCCTTTTCAGAGATTACATCTTGTTCATTCTAGATACAACTAGTAGCAACAAATATCCTTGTATAGTTTCTGATCACCCTCTCAAACTAAACAACCTTCGCACTATTACAATATCATCACATATACAGTGCAGATCAACTTAAGAGAAATCATAAACATGCTTCTTGATTAGGAGCTCTCTCTTCTCCTCTGTTTAGGCCTCAAGGCCCTCAGCCATTCGGCCAGCCTCTCTAGCCTTCACATCTCATCAGCTATATTATTTCAAAATGTCCAATGCATACCTATATCCATTCATTCTCTACAGGCTCTATTTAATCATTCTTTTCCAGCTGTTGGATCAAAACAAATGAATCATCCAGCCCAGCATCTCACCATGTTTCCACTTCCTCGTGCCTTTGTTTTCCAACTTCCACACAGAAACGGTTAAGCAAACAGTTCACTTCTACTTTCTTGGATTGGTTCACATCGCACCACATCAGACAGTCTTCACTCGGTCAACAAAAATCAACTTGTGTTGCATGTCGGTGAGACACTAGAAGTGTCTGCCCGATGCCACAAGACCTGATTACACGTTGTCACCAAGAGTCATCTCCATGAGCAAGACGTCACAACTAGCTTCATGTTATACCAAACTCAGCATTCTCATCGGTGAGACAATTGCCATTCAATGAGACAACACACCAAGCTCATAAGACATTCTGAAGTGTTCCTTAGTCACCAAGACTTTAGTCATTCACTGATAGATCATATCGAGCCCTTTATGTTATACCGATGTCATTGTCGCCGAGACATTCCTCATTCACCAGGAGATCATACCATGGTTCCAAAGTCATACCGAAACTTCTGACATCCATCGCATTCCTATCGGCAAGACAAATACCCTTCGCCAAGACATCACCCCACAAGTTCCAAGTCACCTTGAGTCTATCTTGTCGGCCAGACTTACCGCTTTCACCAAGACTTCATACCGAATCCTTTAAGTCATATCGATCTATTCCACTATCGGTGAGAGAATCAACCTTTGGAAAGACTTCTTACCGAGGCTTCCAAGTTATCCTGAAACCACTGCTCGCCAAGAGTCACACTAAACCAATGACCCCACGTGTTGTTGGCGAGACTTCCGATATTCGATGAGACATCATATCAAAACAAGTCTTTCGGCCAAGGGTCTCCCCAATGTCTTCGAGTGTTACATTGTCGACAAGACAATCCTTCATCGCTGAGACTTCATACTGAGATCTGTAAGTTACTCCGAGTGTCCGTCGGTGAGACATATCACTATCGGTAAGACTTCTTACTGATCACCCAAGGGTTTCCCCAAAAGCTCCAACACTATCGCCGAGACATGTTACTTTCGGTAAGACTTCTCACCGAGCCTCCATAGGTTATGTCGATGACTTCAATGCGTATCCTTGTTGGCGAGACCTTCCAATATCGCTAGGACTTCTTCCTAAGTGTTGAAATCACTCCAAAGACCCATGTCACTATGAGTCTCCCTGACGCCTGATTTAATGGCTTGTCGGCCAGAGATCTCCACACAGTAAGAAGTTACAATGAATCCTCTATGTCACAGTGATAGACTCCAAATTGAAAGAATTCGGCAAGATTTCTACAAGGTCACAACAACCAAAATATTTCACAAGGTTCCCAAACTGCCAGTCGGCCAGACCGAAGAAATGTCACATTGACTTTGCTCTTCTAGAGGTTCCAGCCTGTGAGATTGAGGCAACAATTCCAACAAAATACCTCTCACAAAAAGTTGTTTTTCAAGGCTCACTGAGGATTCATTCACCCTATGGTGAATGGGTTTTGGCTAGGGCTCCTAAAATTTTGTTTCTAAGTTTTTTTCTACTATGTTTGCACTCCTAGATTCTCAAATCTTGCAATTGGAAAGCTAGAAATAAATTATGTAGGTCAATTTTAGTGAAATTGAAATAATAATGACAACTTTGATAACTTTACAATTTTTGTTCTTCAAGAGATCTTCAACCTAAAATCTACAATCACACATCAAAGCGAGAAACATTTTTTTTGTTAGGTGAATGGGGGTTTGCCTTGGTAAGACCCCATTTTGATAGCTAAACCTTGAAATGAATAAAATCATGAAAGGAATAACGAATGAAAAATTCTATGTCACAACTCACCAAATGCTTGTTTGAACCTTTGGTAATGGAGGTCTACAACTTGCATGAAATTGCTTCAATGGATGTGGATCTTGACTTTGAAACTTTGCTTGAAATTATACCTTGAATTCTTGATTGAACCATGAAATATACATCAACATATTAGCTCTAAAAACATGCATGAATCCACATAAATTTGACATGATGAATGGATATTAATTTCTACAACAAATGATGAATAAATCCTCTCTTGAATGCTCTTGAAATCACTCTTGAACTCATACGCTTTCTATAGGAATTCTCTCTTAAAAATTCTTAGCTTGCATGAAATCTTCTAGGTGAAATATAGTGAAACAACCTTATATTTATACATATCTTTACATTAATTCCCAAAATTCAAGTATCAAAAACCAACAATCAATTATGGATTTGAAATCATTAAAAGACCACCAAAAACATATTTCAAAGAGGGCTCCTAGGTCTATGTGAGGACCCATTTTCTATAGGGCGAATGGATCTTAGGCCACTTACCTAGGACACACATTATTCAATGTTAAAAATTATGTAAAAATAGGGTCATAGGACTAAGTAAGGACCCATTCACCCTATGATTAATAGGTCCTAGGTCACTTACCTTGGACACACATCTTCCAAAGTTAAGTGTTGTGTAATGGAATTTATGAACATTTCAAATTTTATACCTCATAATTTGTAATTCATTAGGCTTGGATTTGAATTAAAAGGTCCAATTAAGGAAAATTAACCTCAATTAATTAAGGGAGCCCTAAATAAGTGTGAAAGTGTAAAGAGGTACACTCTACAACACTAAAAATAAGGCATAATTAAGTCCATTTTAATTAATAGGGCCCTAAAGTTCATGTGAATATGTAAAATACATATTACAACACTAAATTAAGGCATAATTTAGTTTTTTTTAATATTAGGTTATGTGCAAGATCATGATGGGCCAAAAAGTGGCGATATGATGGGTATTTGTAAGGTATGTGGTTGATGACTTTATTTTTACCCAAAATTGATGAAATAAAAAGGGTTTCTAAAGGAGATTCTTAACTTTCTACCAATATAAATTATGTTTTAAACTTTTAATTTAATAAATAAATATTATTCATTTTCTATTTGAATTACGACTAAAGTCTTGATTGATAGGCTAATTGAAAAACATTTATATCTTTCAAACAATATCACATTTTTTGAATATGAAACATGTGTCACATTCTATTCTTCACATACTATAGGATTAAAAAAAATGAATTTCATGAAGTTTTGATCAAGTTAAGGTGGTTAGACATATGGTTTTATATTTTTAAAAGTTGTAATAAAAATTCATAATTAATTATTTACTTGGAAAAAATTAGAAAAAATATGCATCACATCCAGACATGAGTCCTCTACTTATATATAAAATTTTATAAAAAATAATTATCATTTTATTGTTGTTAGGGTGGTCAGACAAACACCTACTTCTTATTTTTTCCCTAAAATTTAAGTACTACTGCATTGAAATTTCAAATTTTCACCAAATAGTTTTTTTTTAAAATAAACCTAGTAGTTTAGAAACTACATTCAATTTTCTACAAATTCTATTCTTACATATTTTTGAAATAATATAGATGACTTTTTCAAAGTTTTACATCAAGTTGCCTAACTCTAATTTTTCTGATTTTTTTTCCTTTTAAGGGCTTGTTTTTTCCATGACGATCCTACACATACCCATTAATTCCCAAATTAAATGTGAAAAAGTGATAATTTTTCCTACACTAAATTTATCCCCCACCTTAGTGAGAGGATGACCCCATGTCAAAATCACACTAAAGTAGACATTCAAGACACATATGTATGTAGCAATGACAAAGATAATCAATCATACAACATGAAAGACCTAAAGGGAAAAGGGAGGTGGATCTAGCCTTGACTGTCCAACACAATGGGAACATGTCTAAGCTATTTTTCCAATACATTCACAAGTAGAACTTGATGTCCACTATGAAAAAAACTCACACTCACTCTAGGCTAATGGAACCTTAGGCTACCCATTAGGTGAGCCCCTAGGATAGTGGCTTAGTGAGAAATTCATGCCAGGTCTATAGGCTCTCACCGAACTTACAATACCAAAGTTATCCTTTTGACAACTCCAATAGGGCACAAAAAAAACTTTAACTTCGGGCTTCATAGGGCCTAATAGGTTGTGTTATGCTAAGCACACTATGAACAAGGGGAAGGCTCTACTGGAAAGCAAGGTATGTTTTCTTGGTGTCCTTGAAGGGAGGAGTTCAAGTTTCACAAGGTTATCAATTTGTATTATGCTAAACACTTATGAACAAAAATGCAAGGGACCTTTGTTCAAAGGGACTTTTCTTAATTCATGTAAGGTCTCTTCTTAGGGATCATCATGCCTAATGTCTCTAAGAGAGGACAATTCCAAGATAAGAGAATCACAACTTAGGGAATGCAATACGTAGCATCACCATTAAGAGGAAAGTCATACACTATCAATTATCATGCTCTTGGAGGACATCAAACCCAATGATACCACCAAGAAAAGCATGCATCACAAGAAGAAAAAAAATCACACAAAGAAACATGAGTGTCAATGTATGCTCCCACTTTAAATTGATTGCTAACACCATTACTATGAGAAATCTTCTTTAAAGTAGAAGAAGACATGAGAGCTTATTCAGAAATCCCTATACCAAGTGATATGTTCCCGAATGAAACTATATCATGAATAATGGGTTGCCCCCAAAATGCAATGCTAAACATAGGAATAGAGTATGTCACATGCAAACCAACTTAAGGAATGTTTTCTGCATCCCAAGCTTGCCCTTATATATATATATATATATGGAAGGAGGTCAACTATCCAAAAGAGATAGCAACAAGTGTCATATGAGGACAAGGCTACCTAAACCATTTTACCACACTTAGTGCAATACAAGGGTGAGCCAAGATGATTGATGAGAAACATAATAGAATGAAAATCAGTATTAATTAGAGGAACTAGGTGCTTCCACATAAGGAAGAGTACCACAATCCTTAAGGTGTTGAATTTTATTACCCAAAGCCTTAAATTCATTAGTAGAATGACCAAGAGCTTAAATATGATATGAAAAAAATGAACTCTTGTAGTAAAATTTATTTCATGTTCTTGGAGGGAGAGATATCAAATGATCTTGGAGGAGTCTTGATAAGATACTCTCTTGATCAATTGTAGAAGATGTTCCTTTATTTTGTGACAAAGATATCTCTTGCTTATTAAAAGGTGTCATACTTACACAAGACTCTTTATATTGCAATATTTTGAGCTCTCTTTGAAAGGAGGGTATGAAATCTAATGAACTCCAATCATTAGTGTGTTTGTGTGATGACATTGATATTAAGAGAGGATTTATTTAATTATTTTGTTTCTTTTAAAGGACAATAACCAAGACCACTAGTTTCTATTAGTTCAAGATGCACCAAGGTTACAGTTGGCTTAGAAGAATCCTTTGTAAGAGTGTTGATATTGAGTGAAGGCCTTTTTGTTTCTTTTGAGGGACAATAACCAAGACCACTAGTTGTTTCATGTGTGTTAGGCTCTATAGGGATGACAATACAGGCATGTGCAGGATCATCATGGAAAAAATAGGCCCTTAAGTGGCAAAAAGATCAAAAAAATCAGAGTTAGGAAACTTGAGGTAAAAATTTGAATAAGTTATCTATATTATTTCAAAAATATGTAATAATAGAATTTGTAGAAAATTTAATATAGTTTCTAAACTACTAGGTTTGTTTAAAAAATAAAAAAATCTATTTGGTGAAAATTTGAAATTTCAATGCAGTAGTACTTAAATTTTAGGGAAAAAATAAGTAGGTGTCTGTCTGACCACCCTAACCACAATAAAATTATAATGTTTTTTATAAGATTCTAGATATAAGTAGAGTACTCATGTCCTAATGTGATGCATATTTTTTTATAATTTTTTTCCAAGTAAATAATTAATTATGATTTTTTTTATTACAATTTTTTAAAAATATAAACAACTCATATGTTTGACCATGTTAACTTGGTCAAAACTTCATGAAATTCATTTTTTTTTTAATCCTATAGTATGTGAAGTATATAATGTGACACATATTTTGGATTCAAAAAATGTGATATCGTTTGAAAGTTATAATTGTTTTTCAATCAACCTATCAATCAGGACTTTAGTTGTAATTTGAATAGAAAATGAATAATAATTACTTATTAAATTTAAAGTAAAGAATAATTTATATTGGTGGAAATTTGAGAATCTCCTTTAAAAGCCCTTTTCGTTTCATCAATTTTGGGTAAAAAAAAAGTTGTCAGCCACATACCCATCATATTGCCACTTTTTGGTCCATCATGATCCTGCACATACCCATACCTTGCTCTCTAGTACCACATATTTTTCCACTAGAACAAAGTTGTTTGATATTTTCATAACCTCTTCCATAAAGCTTTTCATTTCTTTCAGATTTGGTGGTTGCTCATAATATGTTGAACATCAATGTTTGTTGTGTAATTTTCTTCTTCTTCTAAAGTGGTTGAGGTGGATGCTTTCAAATTTTGTGTTGACATTACCACCTTTTCATTCCCCTTTTTAGACTCTTTTGTTTTAATATTTTATTCTCCCATGAATGTTGGTGTGAAATATAAGGAACCCCAATCATCTTCCAATAACTTTGTGATTTTTTTAATATCGCTCTCTTTTCATTTCTCTTGCATAGGTTCCACTTGTGTAGTTGGTGTCAATGTCTTCAAAGGATTTTCCTTGTCTTTCTCAAGTTTGAAAATACTATAAGTCTCAAGATTAGCTTTGATTTTATATACTTTGTTGTTGTTGACATACTTCATTTTATGATGAAGAGTAGAAAGCATCGCGTTCATCTCATAAATCCAAGGTCTACCTAAAAGAAGATTGTATGAAAGATCATGAGGTATAACATGGACCTGAGTTTGCAATGTTACCTTCCCAACATTAATAGGTAATGTGATCACACCAAGCAGTCTTTTTCCTATGTTATTCAACCCACAAATATATAAAGAGTCAAGTTGAATTTGGATTTTGTATATTTCAATCGTATCTAAAAGGTTTATGCTACACACATTAAGGGTTGAGCCATTGCCAATAAGGGTTATCTTAATGAAATTATTGATACCATTAATATAGATAGTAGCCAATATCACCAAAGCATCATTTTGTTTTTACACTTCCAAAGGAGGTAGCTCACTTTGGTGGAAAACAATTTCAGCATTCATTCCTTGAATTAGGGTTGTTATATCATTTGGGTTTGCACTAGGGGAACCAAAGCTTGATGCAAATTACTTTGAATCATGTTGTGATAATGATGGGAATATTGAATAAGATCCCATTACGATATCTTAGCATGAGTTTTTTTAAGTTATTCCACAAGATCATACTCCTTTCCATTACGTAGAGGAAAATGAGGAGCACTAGGAAGATAGGTTGAGGAAATGGGAGGGATGTTGGAGTTGCTTGTCTTGGTGGCATATTGTTTCTAGTGTTATATGTATGAGAAATGGTATTGTAACTCGGTTGCTGCAAAACATTATCATTATCAAGTTTCCTTATACGTGGTTCTAAGATAAGCATGGGATTATTTTGAGCTTGTGGTTGTTGTGAGGGTGGATAAATGATAAGTTGAGGCTTAGGTGGTCCAATAATTAAAGAGATTGTAGGAGGTCTAATATTTAGAGGACTTGAGGGAGTTATAATGTTCATAACCTCAAAATACTTATCCTTATTTTCATAATTTCTTAGCAAAGGGGAGTCTTGATATGCCCTTAATATAAGTGTACATCGGGTTATGAATAGTCAAATTGTGGCTATCTTAACTCTCTATTAAGTAATATTATCATTAGTATATGGTTATTTAGTTGTTTAGGTCAGCCTAAGACTTATATAGGTGTGTCTAAGTTGGCCTAGGTGATATCTTAGGCATAAATAGGTATATATAGGAGGTTGTGTCTTATTTTCATCATCAAGTTGTGAAGTGTGTTCTCATTAGAGATATTTGGAGGTTTTCCCCCTCGAAGTGGCTTGTTATTCTTAGCTATTCTCAAGTATTTTCACCATATTTCCTATCATATTCTTCTATTGTGCAAGTTATTTCATAACAAGTGGTATCAGAGCATGATCATGGCACCGTAGAGGCAAGGTTTTTTCTCAATTTTGGAGGCAATTTTGGGAAGAGCATATCTTTCAGATTTTGGAAAAAAAAAATGATTTTTAAAGGGTTTTTGAAGAACATATTAAATAAGATATAGTAGATATTTAAGAATAATTAGAGCAAAATTAAGTGAATTATTGCAAAATTAGGGTTTCTACACAATTGTTTTGGAATCTACATATCTCATACATCTTATCGAATTGGAGTCTAATTTTTATTAGGTTTTTGAAGACATACTAAAGGAGATTACATTAAAAATTTCAAATATATATATATTTTTATATTGTATGATGTGATTTGAACTTAAGACCTCCCAGAAGAGAGGCTTTGCAGCTTGCCACTGTGTTGTGGGGTCATCCCCCAAATTTCAAATAATTTTATTTTAATTTATGTTATTGATTTCAAAATTAGTGGTTTCCATCATGACGGGGCCTGCATCAAGGGGCAAAAATAATGTTGTCACTCTGGGGAAGACTCTAGATAAGGATGGGGTAACAATAGAGGATATTACTCATAATGAGGAAATAAATAAGGTCAAGGAAGACATTTCCTCAATTAATATGGATATGTGTGACCTAAGAGGTGATATATCAGACATACGAAACATGTTTAACACCTACATGGTTGAACCAAGAAAGGAGTTCTCAAGTGACCAAGGTGAAAATTCTAGGTTAGCTACCATTGACACAAGCTTTAGTACTCCTATGGGATCTAGGAATTTATTTCCAAAGGTGGACATGCGCAAGTTCGATGGAAAGGATCCTCTAACATGGATAAACCAAATGGAGAATTTTTTTGAAGTACACCAAATCCAAAATGGGTAAAAGGTCATGATGGCTTCCCTATATCTAGAACCAGATCAATTCATTTCATATCATTGTCTTTGCACTCATCGAAGGAAAAAGGGGCTCACCGTCTCATGGTCAATTTTTACGGAATAACTCCAAGAATAATATAGCAATAGCATGATAGACAACTTCTTCAACCAGCTAGCTAAGCTTCAACAATCATGATCAGTTAAGGATTATATTCAACAATTCCAACATCTATCCTTAAGAGTGGATACAATTATGGAGGAAAACTTGAATGATTTATTATTGCGTGGTCTCAAGGATCACATTCAACATGAGGTATGCATGTTTAGCCCTAGCTCCATAAATGAGTCTTTTATCTTAGAACGTAGGGTAGAGGGGAATTATTTGATTCCTAAGAAGCAAGGGGCTAATGTGACAAGAGAGAAAGGATATTCAACACAACCTACTAAGTTGACTCCACAAAAAATTGAGAAGAAAAGAGAAAAAAAATTGTGTTTCAATTGTGATAGCAAATACAGTCAAGGACATAAATGTAGTGAAAATAAATTGTTCTATATTGAAGTTCCAAGTGAGGAAGAAGAGGAGGAACCCATACTAGAGGATGAAAGGGTTTCAAATGAGGAATCGCATGATTCTCAACCAATCATTTCTTGTCATGCACTCTTAGGTTTTAGTGCTTCACAAACTCTCAAGGTGGTGGGGTTCTTAAAGAAGCAGAAGGTAACAGTGTTGATCAACTCAAGTAGTACTCATAATTTCATCAACAAAAAGTTAGCTACTCATCTAAATTGTTTTATATATCTAGCTCTAGAGTTTCAGGTTTTGATTGCAGATGGTGGTACAGTTTGTTGTTCAGGGAATTTTCATAGCATTAAATTATCCATGGGAGATTATCAACTTGATACCCCAATGTATGCAATATCCATGGGTAAAACATATATTGTTTTGGGAGTACAATGGCTTACTACATTGGGAACGATTGAGATGAACTTCCAAGAACTATTCATGAGATTTCAATCAAAAGGAAGGATAGTAGAGCTAAGGGGGTTGAAGGAAAAATCCCCACAAATGGTAAGCTCTCATCAAATGCAAAAGTTTTATAAGAAAGGAGTGGATGGATTTGTGGCCTAGCTATGTTCATTAGAAGTCTCTAAATCTAATGCTCCTACTCATCCAAATTTTCAAGCTATAATTGATCGTCACTCAGTTGTTCTTGGAGATATTCTTAAAGGCCTTCCTCCTACGAGTGATCATGATCATTCCATACAGTTAGTCCTAGGGAGCCAACCACTGAACATCAGGCCTTATAGGTATCCACACATACAAAAGAGTGAGATAGAAAAAATTGTTGAGGAGATGCTAGAGGCAGGGATTATCAAGCATAGCCAAAGTGCTTACTCCTCACCTATGGTGATGGTACGTAAGAAGGTTGATACTTGGTGCATGTGTCTAGATTACAGAGTGCTCAACATGTACACCATTAAAGATAAGTTTCCTATTCCAGCCATTGATGATTTTCTAGATGAATTGAATGGAGCTATGTATTTTACCAAGTTAGATCTTAGATCTAGTTATCACCAAATTTGGATTAAGGAGGAAGATATTTGTAAGAAAACATTTTGGACTCATGAGGGTCATTATGAATTTTTGGTGATTCCATTTGGTCCAATGCACCATCTACATTTCAAAGTTTGATGAATTCCATTTTTAAGAAGTTCTTGAGAAAGTTTGTGTTAGTACTCTTTGATGATATATTGATTTATAGAAAAAATTTGGAAGAACATTTGCAACATGTGGATCACGCATTAAAAATACTTGAAGATCATAAACTATATGCTAAGCCATCCAAGTGTTCTTTTGGTCCTACGGAGGTGGAGTATTTGGGACAAATAGTTTCACATGAAGGAGTAAAGGTAGACCTGAACAAAATTAAGGCTATCATGGAGTGGCCTATTCCAAAAACCTTTGAGAAACTGAGGGGTTTCTTGGGATTGACAGGGACTATAGAATATAATTTTTGAATAATTATGGTCGTATAGCAGTACCTCTCACCACTCTATTGAAGAAGGATTCTTTTCATTGGAACGAGTCTTCCAATACATCATTTGAGAGATTGAAGGAGGCTATGTGTACAACTCCAATGCTTGCCACTCCTGACTTAACCAAGGAACTCATAGAATGTGATACTTCTAGAAATGGGATAGGAGCAGTGCTCATGCAAGAAGGTCGACTAATTACTTTTGAGAGTCATCAATTAAAGGGTAAGAATCAATTAAAACTTATTTATGAGAAGGAAATGCTAGTAATCCTCCATGTAGTTAAACAATGGAGGCCTTATCTATTGGGTAGACACTTGAAGGTTAAGACAGATCATGATAGCCTAAAATATTTTTTGGAACAAAGACTATCCTCTGAAGAGCAACAAAAATGGGTCACTAAGATATTAGGATATGAATTTGAGAATGTATATAAGAAAGGGAAAGAAAATATTGTAGTAGATGCACTTTCAAGGAAGGATGAGAAAGATGAAGCTTTATTGTTTGCCCTTTCAATATTACAAGAAAATTGGGTATAGGAAGCCAAAGTAGAGTGGCAAAATGATGTTGTGACAAGTAATCTCATCGAACAATTAAAAACTGATCCTAGTAGTTCAGATAAGTTTTGTTGGAAGGGAGATACTCTTTGGTATAAAGAGTGTTTGTATCTTTGCAAGAATTCCACTCTTAAACACAAGATACTCACAGAGTTGTAAGAGTCTCCAATGGGTGGTCATTCAGAATTTTTGAAGACATATCATCAAGTCAAGCAATAATTTTTTTGGGAAGGGCTAAAAGGTGATGTTCAAAAATTTGTGGTTGAATGTTTGGTTTGTCAAAGGAATAAAGGGGAGACAATTAAGACACCAGGTCTCTTGCAACCCTTATCTATTCCTAGCCAACATTGGGAAGAGATATCCATGGACTTCATCACAGGGCTTTCTAAATCTAAAGGTCATAATGTCATCATGGTGGTAGTTGATCGCCTCACTAAATATGCACATTTCATTGCATTATCACATCCTTTTACAACAAGTGTAGTGGAAAAATATTTTTTGGAGAATATCTAAAAGCTACAGGGTACACCTAAGGTTATTGTTAGTGATCATGATCCTATCTTCACTTGCCACTTTTCAAAAGATTTATTCTCATGTTTGGGTACTCAATTGGCTCATAGCTCTTCCTACCACCCTCAATCAGATTGGAAAACTGATGTTGTTAATAAGTGTTTGGAAGGATATCTATGTTGTTTCACTTCGGAGAAACAGTCTTAATGGGTATATTGGCTACCACTTGCAAAATGGTGGTATAACACGTATTTTCATAGCTCATAAAAAATGTCTCCATTTTTGGAACTTTATGGATATTATCCTCCTTCCATCACATCATCAATAAAGGTGTCACCAAGAGTTTAGGCAATAGAAGACCACTTGCTTCATCAACAAAAAGTACTTTCAGGACTCAAGGAGAATTTATCCATGGCACAAAATCAAATGAAATGACAAGCAGACCAACATTGTAGTGAAAGAAGTTTTGAAGTTGGGGATTGGGTCTTCTTGAGATTACAGCCTTATAAGCAAATCTCACTAAAGCAACAAAAAAAGAATAATAAGTTGTCTCCAAGGTATTATGGTCCATACCAAATCATGAAAAAGATCGATAGTGTTTCCTACAAGCTAGAGTTACCACCAACAACAAAGCTACATCCATTTTTTCATGTTTCCTATTTGAAGAAGGTCATTGGGAATAATATTCCCACTTAAACAACACTACTAGAGTTGGATGAATAAGGAAGAATCATTTTGGAACCATAGTGAATTCGTCAAACACGGACAAAGAAGCTAAGGAATAGAACTCTCACTGAGTATCTCATTCAATCGAATAATTTACCAGTTGAAGATGCCACATGGGAGGACGAGGAGTTCATTCAAAAGAATCCAAACTTGATTAACATTGAGGACAATGCTTCTTTGAAGAAGGGGGCCATGCTATGCCCTTAATATTAGTGTACATCGGGTTATGAATAGTTGGCTTGTGGCTATCTTAACTCTCTATTAAGTCATATTATCATTAGTATATGGTTATTTAGTTGTGTAAGTCGGCCTAAAACTTATATAGGTGTGTCTAAGTCAGCCTAGGTGATATCCTAGGCATAAATAGGTATATATAGGAGGTTGTGAGTCTTATTTTCATCATCAAGTTGTGAAGTGCGTTCTCATTAGAGATATTTGGAGGTTTCCCCCTCTAAGTGGCTTGTTATTCTCAGCGATTATTAAGTATTTGCAGCATATTTCCTATCATATACTTCTATTGTGAAAGTTATTTCATAACAAGTCTAATGTCACTTCATCATCTTCATCTAAGGAAGCCACATCACTATTTTTTGAAAGGCATTTGTCAATGTTATCATTTTTCTTGCACCACAATATCTTCCATAGTAGGAGAGTTTTTAGAAGAGAAACAAACTAGATGTTTGTGACTTTCAATGGTTGGTTCTTCTAAAATAACTTCATCACAGTAGGGGAGTCATCAATGGTTGGATTTTCTTTCTTATCAATTATGAAACTCTCTTGTTCAATAATGTTTTCCCTATAGAAAGAGAGACAAATAATTCTCTCATAACTCTCATTGGTTTTCTCTTCTAACACCAACATATCTTCTTCACAAATAGGAGAGATATTGGGAGAAGACCAAATTTGATTGTCATTATTATCCACCATTGTATTCTGTTTCACTAAAGAATTATAATAAGTGGGAGGGATGAAATTTTATTGGCATGCTTAGAAAGATATGATACTAAAATTGTGTGACCAAAAATGAAAAGTACTTCTAACCATCTTAAGCAATGCTTCAAGAGTATAAACAATGTATACCCAAAAATGAAAAGTACTTTTATCCAACTTATGCAAAGTTTCAAGAATATAAACAATGTGTACCCAAAAATGAAAAGTATTTTTATCCAACTTATGCAAAGTTTCAAGAATATAAATAATGTGTATCCAAAAATGAAAAACACTTTTTATCAAACTTATATAGATCTTCATGAATGTAAAAAATTGTGTATGCAAAAGTGAAAAGTACTTTTATCCATATTATGCAAAGTTTCAAGAATGTGAGCATTTTCAGATCTGATGAATTTTTCTATTGAATTGATTTTGGAATGATTTTTAAAATGACTACACTAAGTGGATAATTTGACTTAGATACATAAAATAGAAATTCCTTAAACTTTCCAGATTGATACAGGGGGTTACCAATAGGCCTAGGAAGTGCATAAAACCACAAAAAGCTCAAAAAAGTTGGATTTTGTAGGCCTCCAAGGGCTCATTCATCTAGTGGTGAATATGTCCCTATACAAGTTTTTTAAAATTAAAAAATGCAATTTCCAAATGATTAGATGTGTTTTCTATTTCAAGTCTCATACTAGTGTTTCTATTAAAAAAAATTCCAAAATTTGATGTGTAAATGCAAGTAAAACTAATGAGAAATGATGAACTATGTGACACTTTTTGAAATGTAATTTCAATGTAATTTTTGAATGAGAATAATTGAACATACACTAATATGCAAAATTAATGTAATATGCATGCAAATTTTTGAATTTTCAAATTTAAACAATGCAAAAGTGCAAATTTAAACCCCTTTATGCAACACAAACTAATGCAAAATATAAAGAACCCTAAATATAATGAAACTAATGCAAACCTAATTTAATCTATTAAAAAACTTATATCTAGGGTTAAAAGGAATCCAATTTTCAAAATGTTGTACAAGATCGGGTTCACCAAGATGAAACAAAAAAAAATGGGTTAGGGGGAGATTTCCCCCAAAAATGGAAAAGTGAATCCAAAGAGGGAAAAGGGGTCCTATTCTTCTATTTTCATTAGGAAATGAGATCCACACCAAGAATTGACTATCAACCCTTAGGTAAGTTAACCCAAGGTGTGAATCTATTGATTTCCCTTTTTTGCTAGGACAAGGGTCTAAGCTAAATAGCACTTTGGGGAGAAAGATTAAACATAGAAAATAAACTCCAAATTACAAGCTATAAAGTGCATTTAGAAGCTTAAACATAATACTGATGGAACCTACAGACTTTAGGGAGAGTTTGGAAGTGATAAATGTTACCTCTCACAAAAAGTTATTTTTCAAGGCTCACTAAGGACTCATTCGCCCTATGGTGAATAGGTCCTAGCTAGGGCTCCTCAAAATTTGTTTCTAGGTTTTTTCTCCTATGTGTGTACTCCCATATTCTTAAATCTTGTGGTTGGAATGTTGGAAATGGATTCTATAGGTGAATTTTAGTGAAATTGCAAGAATGATGACAATATTGAAAACTTTGCAATTTTTTTGGTTCAAGATATCTTCAACCGAAAACCTACAATCACACATAAAAGAGAGAAAAATGTTTTTTGTTAGGTGAATGAGGGTTTTCCTTGGACAAAACCTATTTTGGTAATTAAACCTTGAAATAAATAAAATCATGAAATGAATGATGAATGAACAACTCTATGTCACAACTCACCAAACCCTTGTTTGAACCTTTGGTAATGGAGGTTTGCAACTTGCATGAAATGGCTTCAATGGATGTGGATTTTTACTTTGAAAATTTTCTTGAAATGATACCTTGAATGCTTGATTGAATCATGAAACCTACATCAACATATTAGCTCCAAAAAAATGCATGAATCTACATACTTTGACATTATGAATGGATCTTAAGTGCTTTAACAAATGATGAATAAATCCTCTCTTGAATGATCTTGAAATCACTCTTGAACTCATAAAATTTTTATAGGAATGTTTTCTTGAAATTTTTTAGCTTGCATGAAATCTCTTAGGTGAAACATAGTGAAATAACCTTATATTTATACATATGTAGCTTACATTAATTCCCAAAATTCAAATATCACAAGCCAACATTG
Source organism: Sequoia sempervirens (assembly GCA_007258455.2). Lineage (NCBI taxonomy): Eukaryota > Viridiplantae > Streptophyta > Pinopsida > Cupressales > Cupressaceae > Sequoia > Sequoia sempervirens. The sequence goes on from VDFB02026320.1 coordinate 67,745,760, forward strand.
AATTATGGATTTGAAATCATTAAAATACTGCCAAATAAATATTTCAAAGAGAGTTCCTAGGTCTAAGTGAGGACCCATTTTCCATAGGGTGAATAGGTCCTAGGCCATTTACCTAGGACACACACCAATCAATGTTAAACATTATGTAAAATAAGGGCCATAGGACTTAGTGAGGACCCATTTTCCCTATGGAGAATGGGTCCTAGGTTTCTTACCTAGGACACACATCTTCCAAAGTTATGTGTTGTGTAATGGAATTTATGAATGTTTTGTTTTATCCCTTAGAATTTATAATTAATTAGGCTTGGATTTGAATTAAAGCAACCAATTAAGGAAAATTAACCTCAATTAATTAAGGGAGCCCTAAATAAGTGTGAATATGTAAAATACATATTACAACACTAAATTAAGGCATAATTTATTTCATTTTAATATTAATTCCAAAATTAAGTATGAAAAAGGGATGCTTTTTTCTACACTACACCCCTAGCTATAGTCCATTTAAATTTTTTTCTATCTCCTCTCATTGTTTCACTTTAGGATGCACATATATTATAAAATTTCTGAATAAAATTTCTATGAAAAATAGCCAATCCATGAAAGCTTAAGTAGTGTAGGATTTTTTTTTTATAGCCTTCAATTTATCTAGATACATACTAAGAACTTCAATTGAAATTACAAATCCCAACTACACTAGATATTTCTTCACAAAGTTTCATTTCTTCAAATTTATTAACTTATCTTAGATTTCAACCTAAAAAAAATATAAGGACATGCATCAAATGTTCTTCCATATTTTTTCTAAAAATTATAATATCATATAAATAGACAATAATAAACTTAACCAAACAATCCTTGAGTACTTTGTTCATGAGCCTCATGAAAGTTCTCAATACATTGGTTAGTTTGAATAACATTACCAAAAATTCATAAATTCATTATTTTATCTTGAATGTTGTCTTCCATTTATCTCCTTCTTGTATCTTGATCTTGAGATGCTCACTCTTCAAATATATCTTTGTGAAGTATTTTTATCCTATTAGGTAATTCATGATATCATCCATCCTTGGAAAATGAAATCTATACCTGATTATGAATTCATTGATGACCTTAGAATTGATACACATCCTCCATTATATATCCTTTTTGGCCACTAGTACAATAGGTATTGCACATGGATCCAAACTCTCTTTTATTATCCCCTTCCTAAAAAATTCCTAAACTTATCTTGAAGGAATTATTAAATTTATGGTTTGTGATTTCACAAGAAGGTGTATGGGTGAAACCATAAATAGTAAGGGCCATTGTGGAGTGGTCATCACCAAAGAGTATGTTTAAAGTAATATTTTTTCATGGATTAACAAACTCTTAGAGTAAATTTATCAGAAACAATAGTTGTATGTTTTCACATATCATAGAAATAATGAAGGGTGGTAGGAAGAAGTTTTAGTGGATAGTTTTAGTATGATAAAATAATATTTTAGTGGTCATTTCCTTTATAAGAATGTGTCACAACTTTGAAATTTTACCCCTATGAGTTATATGATAGGATGGGCTCATTTGAGGTAGAGAAAAAAATAGTCCTTAAATACCACATTGGCCTTTACTTGGAAATCTATTCTATAATTAAGTTGATTAAGATTAAAATTATAGGTGAAGGATATCACATGTGGCAACAATTGAGGATTACAAGTAGAAGAACAAGTGGGAACACACTAATATACTATGGCAACAAAAAAAGTATGCATTTTCCTTTCTTGATTTGGGAATAATTAATGATAAATTGGACTTAAGATCACCTTGATATAGTGTTGTGATGTGTTTTACACATCAACATTGGGTTAAATTGGGCCCTCATAAAGCTAAATAAACCAAACTTTTCCTTAATTTAGTGTTGTAAAGTGTATTTATTTACACCTTCACATTAAATATAGGAGGCTTGAAAAATAAATGGACCTAATCTAGTGTTGTAATGTGTTTTACACATTCAAATGGGATTTAGGGTCCTTTTGAGCTAAATAAACCTAATTTTAACTTAATTTAATGTTGTAAAGTATATTTATTTACACTTTCACATTGAATTTTGGACCCTCTTGTATTTTATGACCTTTATATCATCATTAATAAGGCCCCTAATACCCTATATTGTGCATCCCAAGGAACATTTTAATTAAAATCCCAACTATATCAACAAATAAACTTAATTTTTTAACACCATAACACTTTTGCCACCTAAAAAGGCCCTATGGGACCCATATGCCAGGTGTGATGTATGAGTCCTATTTGACCTATTTTTAGGGTTTTGAGAAGGAAAATTTAGGTTTTAAATTCAAATTTCATGGATGTCAAACTATGGGGTCTAATAAATGGGATATTAGATGGATTTCCTATATAAATGAACCAATAATTTTTTATGTTCTATAAACTTATCTTGCACTCTTAGGGTTTTTCACCTAAAAGGAGAGAGATATAACACTAAAATTGTGGTGGTTCACTCAAATTAAGGAATGTATGATGTGATTAGGACTAAATGAGATGATCTAAATGTACCTAAGTGATTCAAAATTGATTAATTGTTAATGCAAAACTAATGAAATATGCAATGTTTGAAAATACAATGAGGTATGCAAGAATGAACTAAAACATGAACAAACACAAATAGAATTGAAAGAGACAGAACATAGTGCACTTGGGAATTGAATGCTAAATCTGGAAGGTTCTAGAAATTGGCAAAAATCACTATGAGTCACCAGTGAGACTCATTTTCCACTGATGGCAAATCAATCCTCCTACTGGTAAAGAGACCTAAAACTACTTTTCAATTATCGAGAATTGGATTCTAAAAAAGTCAACCTGTTTAGCCTTAAGGTGGGACTCATTCACCACTGATAGTGAATCAATCCTCCTCCAAAATGCTACAAATTCAAAGGTCAATTTTGTAGATCCAGATCTGCACTTGTCTTCTTGTTGGGTTGACAAAGTCAAATCTGAAGAAAACAGACTATAGGTTGTCTTTAAGCTTGAAATAGGGTTTAGTTGACTTGAAACACTTTGTTGACTTGTTGAACACCTTTCAACACCTACTTTATTGACAAATCTGCATACAATAGTCTGCAAACGCACACACAAAAAGGGAAAAATGGTTAAGGGTTAGAGTATAGAGATTTTCCTTGGTCAAATCCCATTTGGTAATCAAAACCTTAATAAAGAAATGGAATGAAATTAAGAAGGAAATGATGAATTACATTAAAAAATACACTTAATTAAGTCTTATGAGTGCATAAAGGGGCCAAGTAAAGCATAAGAAAGCTGTAAATAGTGAAATCAAGCCTAGAAAAGCATGAAATCTTGTTACAATACTTTACAACACTTTAGAATAGGACTTGATAAGTGATGAAAAGGTGATTTTTAGGTGAATTGTAATGAGAAGAGTCTATAAAAGTGTGTAAATGTGTTACAACACTTCATAACACCTTCACAAGACATCATAATTTGAATATTCAAGACCTAATGTGAATGCAAAAGTCACATTGCAACATTAAATCAAAGAAAAATGGGTCAAGAATCACAAGAGAAATACCTAAAAGACCATGAAAAATGTTAATGATCCATTTTTCTATAGTACAATAAATGAGGTCTCAAATCATCATGTCAAGGATATCAAGCATTAAGCATGTTATTGAGCTAATGTTATGATGTTACATCCAAGATACAAGGTCAAGCATTGTTCTACACTCATCTCAAGATCTAGATCTACATCCTTCATGGTCATTTCATTTTAGATTCCATATTTTAAAGAAATAATTCAAGGTATCTTTGTTCATGCTTCATGTTCCATGTTTCATGTCCTTATTTCATTATCTCATCATTTGGTTTAATTACCTCAAAGGGGATTGACTTAGGCAAACCCCTATTCATTAACAATCAACAAGTTTTCCTCCTCTTTACATGTGTGATTGTAGATCTAGGTGTCTTGGAGCTTGAAGATCCCTTGAAGATTAGGTTACAAGCTTGTAGAAAGTTGTTGGAGTTGACCCCTCATTTGTAAAAAGTCATCTATTGGTATGAAATCAAGGTTTTAGATTTAAATACAAGGTGTGGTAGAAAGAGAAGAGATTGGAAACTTGATTCAAGTCTTATCCCTCCAAAAAGGCCTATTGGGACTTATATGCCACTTGTGGTGTATGAGTTCCAATTTAGTGATTTTCCATATTTTAGTGGCTTAAGATCAAACATTGCCAAATTCTTGTTTTGGCCCAAAAACCCTAATTTGGGATTGATATGACTATAATAGCACATGAGTCCTAGAAAACATCAAAATAAGTGTTTGTAACATTTCAATTCCTCATTCAAGCCTCTACAGGTTTCCAGGTGCACACTTCTAATTTTTACAGTTTTTTGCTCTAATTTACTTGCATTTTTAGGTCATTTAGTCAAGTTTTACATTGCACTATGTATAAACATTAGATATTGTGTTTATTTAGTCTTTCCAAGCCCTATCTTGGTGGTGAACCCCTCTTGTAATATGAAATTATACCCTAGGACACCCTATTGCAATATCTCTCCCTCTCATCTTAGCATTGAATAGAGATCTTTAGGGTTTCCCTTCAATGAGATAATTGTGAAAGTGGGTTTTTCTCTATGTTCTAAACCATGTGAAAGAAATCCCATTTTCTATTGTTTCATATACTAAAACATTCATTGTTATAGACTAGAGTATACCATCCAAGACCAAGAAATAATGTGATAAGAATAAAAGTTATAATCATTACAATGATAAGTTTCATGTGGAGAAGAAGGTGCCCAAAATGGTAGAATTTAGAAATTTTGATGTCAATCCATCAAAGAAGATCATTGACATAAAACCTAAAATTCTTGGGTTAACACTACACAATCAATATACTTCTTACCTAAGAAGGATGAATCTTAGAATCTAGTATGGTTATAAATGTGGGTGAAAGGGAAGTATATGGAATTCATGAATGATGATTGGGGTATGAAGAATATATTTTCTTTATAATTTTTGATAAAGTGAAGTTTCTAACTATGCCTCATTTATATCCTTATAAATTGGTTATTAATGTAGTTCCAATATATGTCTACAAATTATTGTTTAGGAACCCCTACACGCATAGTCATATGTGTATACATAATGCAAACACTTATGTATAAGAGAAAATTATAAAAAATGGATTCCTACTCAACACTTACTACATTGGTATGAAAAGGGATTGTTTCATATCTAGATATGTACAATTAATAAATTTCATCTATTAGCTCACCTACTAATTGACATATTGCAACGAAGGAAGAAAAAATGTTGGAAAATATATTCACTAGTAGCTCTCCTCTAGTTGTATATATAGTGTTCAAGAGAGGTTGTATCCCACAAAAAGCTAATTATTTCATTAAGAAATAACTAGAATATAAGACTCTACATGTACTTCTTAGTTTCAACACAATAAAGGTCATTCCTTCATAAGGAGGGGTAATTGATTTAGGGGGTTTCACCAAACTAAGTACTTGTAATAATATTCACACCATCTTCATGGATTTTGATAATTGTGGGGCTAATTATTAGGTCTATAATAGACTCAAGAACCTCCCAAATTCTATAGGGAACACAAATATCCCTATCTTCTCTCCCAAAAATGCAACACATGATCTAACAACACAAAACAGTTTTCACAAAGACATAAATTATTATGGTAAATATACTTGAAATAATAGACGTATGATTCTTACCAAATCTCAACTAGGGTCTATAATGCATTCTCTATAAAAAACATAACATCTAACTTTCAAATGTGCTCATTATTGTTAGAATTGTGAAACAAGGACAAAAATAGGAGCCATAGGATCAAACACAAACAAATAAACCTTCCATGCAAGAGATCTGCAAACAAATGTATGCAATTAACTTCAACAAGAAAAAGCTACAGATATTCTCCAGTTAATAATTACAATGAGATCAATCCTTATAAAAGGAGATCAAGAAACCCTAAAGAAAAGCCTAAAGGGAAACCCTAGTGTGCACACTTAATAATTAATAAATAATTAATTATTAATGTGCCTAAGTTTAGCTTAAGTAACTAAAGTGATAAGTGACTTAATTAATTAACCAATATGATTAAATTAATTATGAAAAACAACTTATTACTCTAACACCCCCCCTTAAGATGAACTTAGGAAGTAGCTAAAAACACTAAGGAAAAGATGCATGAAAGAAAAGATGGGTCCCAACAAACAAGGCCAAGTAAGGAACCCATGTACAAAAAAAATATCTATATAAAGCGAAGAAATAGAGAAAACCTCATGGGAAAAAACTCTACTCCAAGAAGAGATCAAAGGCGATTGAAGGACTGAAAAACCTCCAAATCAAGGAAATGTCCTAAAAAAGAAGAACATGTAGAACATCATAGAAGCATGAAGAAGCTGCAAACTCTGTCAAAAGATGACTGCTATGGTGTCAAAGAACCTCCTCTAAAGATAGGATGATTAGGATCAAGAAGACAACAATCTACATGAGTGCCCCCAATGACACTACTCGAATCTGATGGCAAACAAAGGAAAAACATCTGGAATGAAGATACAAATGGCACAAGTACCAATAGTCTAAAAAACACTAATGAAATGAAGATGAAAGATTCCTTCCAAGGCAAAACCAAGGAATCATTAGCACGAATAGTATAATACCCCCCATAATGCTGAAAAGGGAGAGGCATGATAGGTACATTGAAACTAAATGCCAACAAGTAGTGCATGAAGAGGAACCAATAGCATCTGAAGGTGCAAACATGAAAGTACAAGCTGATAGAAATGATGTGAAACCAAAAGTCGGATACGCATGAGAAAGGTATGAAGGCAAACAAAGGCAAAAATCAACCCCCATGGCACTTTATATCATAGTCCGAGTACAATAAGGCACAAAGTGATGTGCAAGAAACCCAATACTACACATAAAATGTTGAGGCACTTTATCTCATTGCGTTTACAAAATAGAAATACATGCAATGTGAGCCCATTAATGTCTATAATGTCCAAATAGGACAACATGTTGAAAATACAATTCTCTTACAGAAAAAAAGGAAACTGGTAGCACCATGATGAAGTAGACGAAAAAAAATGCACTTTAAAAAAAAAGGTACCCAAAAATGTGTTCGGATGCAGAAGATATGGCCCATCAAAGTCTCCAAAACAAGAACTGAACAACTACAACACTGATAAAATAGAATTCTAGAAAAAATTAGAAGTCAAAACTATAAAATACCTACACCACTGCGAAGAGCACGAAATTCCACCCCATTTCAAAAAACATTGCACTCAAAAAGACCAACGTATGGCTGAGATATGGCCTTTGGAAGTTGAGGTGCAAAACTAAAAATCCCAACGGAGAGGGGCTGAGAAGAGCAAAAAGTGATCTCCACTAAATTTAGCAAAACTAACTCTAAATGTGAATGTCCGCTAGATTTAGTGTGTAGGAAAAAAAAACCTCCAATTATAGTGCAAAATTTTGCATAAAAAACTTTACAAATTATATTTTTTTTGTTAAAAAAAAAATATATAAAAAAACATTGATTTTAAAAAAAAAATCATAAAAAAGGTACCCATGGGAAGGTATGCCTGCACAGGTCTATGCAGGTCAGTACCTACATAGTACCCTGTGTAGGTACGTACCTGCAAAAGGACTTCTTCCTTTTTTCTTTTCTTTTCTTTTTTAAAAACACAAATTTTTTTGAAAAAAGCTTATACAAAATTAAAGCTTTAAATTTTTATTTTTTTTAACACTTTGAAAGAAAAACTGCAAATTTAAATTTTTTTTGTAGAAAAAAATGATTTTTTTTTTGACAAAATTTTACCTCGATCTGCATGCACAGCTTTACTAGCAATTTTTTTTTGCCTCTCAGATCAACTTTGTCCAAAATGGACAAATGAACAATCGATTTTGGGGTTTTGGACTGTTGCGGACATAATGGAAAGGTCTCTTTTGGCTGAAAATGCTCTGAAAAATCGAACACCCCCTGGATTTGGCAAAAAAAAAAACTTTCTTCAAACCCTCACTAATCTGACAAACGAAAGCCAAATTTGACGAAACAAAGGTTGATCTGGACTATTTCGGCAGCTTTGGATTCAATGGAGAGGTTTGATTCATGCCAAAATGCTTCTAAAAACTTCCTCCTCCAAAATTTGCAAAGAAAGCAAAGGGGATTCAGATATGAAGCCTGCAACCGTTGTTGAAGAAGAAAACCTCATAAATCGAGAAGGGGTTCGCTAAATCCACGCTCTGATACCATGTTAGAATTGTGAAACAAGCACAAAACCATGAGCCACTGGATCAAACACAAACAAATACACCTTCCACGCAAGAGATCTGCAAACAAATGTATGCAATTAACTTCAACAAGAAAAAGCTACAAAAGAGAGAAAACTTTCAAGAAGATATGAAAGCTATAGATATTCTCCCATTAATAATTACAATGAGATCAATCCTTATAAAAGGAGATCAAGAAACCCTAAAGAAAAGCCTAAAGGAAAACCCTAGTGTGCACACTTAATAATTAATAAATAATTAATTATTAATGTGCCTATGTTTAGCTTAAGTAACTAAAGTGATAAGTGACTTAATTAATTAACCAATTTGATTAAATTAATTAAGTAAAACAACTTATTACTCTAACAATTATGTCATCCTAAGAATGATTGTATAATGATAGATAGGATTATCAATACATCAACTAAATTGGTAGCTATAGTGTAGGGAAATACATACCCTTGCATTTTCACACTTGCTTGGGCTAGCCTTGCTTTGTTTATCCTTATTTATGTCTTAATTAGTCCTATTTTTTATCCACAAGCCTAATAAATTATATCTTTTTATGGTTGATCCCAACATACTTCAAAGGGTAAATGATAATTTAATGATTCTAGCGATGTGTCCTTGATTTCTGGTTCAAGACTAAGATGTCACCTAGGGTGTCTTTGTCCCCCAAAGGTCTTGGGACCCTAATTTCAAATGTGCCTTCAAGTGGCCCCTTTTTGGAGTTTTTGGCCCAAGCTTCATGCCTGGGACTAAGATGGCACCTAGGGTATCTTAGTCCCCCTTAGGTTATTTTTGGGATTTAATTTCAAATCTTGGCGGGATTTAGCCTCCTTTAATTAATGAATTCATATGTCAATTTACTATGGTGTAATATTAGGATATTAAGCATAGATAAGTATAAATACAAGGTTCTTTCAATCATTTTATCCTAACAAGAATTAAAGTATTCATTCCTAAGGAAATTTTATGAGATCAAGAGAATTCAAGAGTAGTTCATCAAGCATTTGGAGCCATCATCATTATTCAAGCATCATATCAAGGATATTCTTGCATCATGTGTGTTTTTGAGCTAACATTTGTGATGTAGAGTTTTGATTCAAGCAAGCATTTCAAGTCAAGATCTATCAACCATTCATGCATTACAAGATCTACATTCAAGCTAGCCATTTCAGACAAGTTTGCATATTTCACAAGGGTTTGGTGAGTTGTAACATTGTGTGTTGTTCATTCATTATTTCCCTTGAATTCCTGTCTTGTTATTTAAGCCATGTATGAAAATTAGAATTTTTTCTATAAAAAAATGATCATTTATTTCTAAAGTAGATACAAATAATAGTTTGCATGTAAGTAGGTACCATAACTCAAATATAGTAATTATTTTTAATAAATACATATTACACATCAAGCATAACAAAAGATGATATAGTATTGTTATCTAAACACTATAACATAGGGACATGGATTAGGCATTTCTTGGTGTGAGAATTGAAAAGAGAGGACGCAACTTATGAGTTCTCATATTTGTTATTGTATCATAGTATTCTTCATGTCCTAGTGGCATTTTCAATTTGAAATTTTGAGCAATCCTCCCAATATACAAGGAGGCTATTGTCACTGCTTGTGCCCATCCTGTACACAACCTATTCCCTACTCCAAATACCATACTCCTATAAATATCCTCTTCTACTAGAAATGCTAGTTGTCTCTCTGGTTTCCACTCCTCTGAATTTCTCCATTCTCCTTCATAATTATTTGCTCCCCATATATTAATTAATATCTAAATAATAAACAACAATAAACAATTAGTAAATGATCAAAATAATCAAACATATTTTTTAAAAAATTGCTAAGCTTATTGAAACAATAAAAATCATGATAAATAGTTAAAAAAACAATATATCAATGAGAATAGAGTATTAGTACCTCCCATCCTACTAGAACATGGTAGCCATCAATTTCCACATCTTGATGGAAAATACACAGTGGCATTAGAGGCCAAGGAGAATGTCTGCATATTGTTTCATAAAATATTGATTTAAGATATGGTAACTTCCCTAAATCCTTTTCCTCTATTGCTTTCTTTCCACATACTTCCTCTAACTCTTTGTAAATTCATTCCTATCCTTGGCATTGTAGGATTTCAGAAATTTTCATTGGAACATAATGACTTTGTTGATAAAAATGCAAAAAAAATCTTTTACAAAAGTACCTAAGCTTGAGGATGCTTGGTGAGGTTCAAGAAATCCCAGACCGTAGCCACGTGACTTGTAGTAGTGATTTCAATTACAGGCTCCCATATTGTAGTCTCCAGCTACTTCTCACTCATAATCTCGCCTTCCTTTAGTAGCATGTCTAGATATCCTTTCGACTCCACTCATTAATACATTTTATCATTAGACATAACTAGAAACAACACAGTCAAAAGATACTTGTAGATAAAATTTTAATGTTATTTTCTATCTTGTTATTTAAGCCAGATATGAAAATTAGATTTGTTTCTATAAAAAAATGATCATTTATTTTTAAAGTAGATACAAATAATAGTTTGTATAAGTAGGTACCATAACTCAAATATATTAATTATTTTTAATAAGTACATATTACACATCAAGCATCATAAAAGATGATATAGTATTGTTATATAAACACTAGAACATAGGAACATGGATTAGGCATTTCTTGGTGTGAGAATTGAAAAGATAGATAGTTCAACTGAGAAATTATCTGTAGTTGATTGGTTATGACCTATTATTTTCTAATTTACATTAAAAATATTGAATTAATTTGGCCTGGATCACAGGTGATAGGAAGAACTGTGGAAACCTTAAAGGTTGAAGAGTTGGGTAGTGAAGTTGTATCGGTGTAGGACATGTACAATCTTATAATTAGGGATCTTGCAACTGCTGCTCTGGAAATCAATTGAAGAGACTTCCTTCCTTTTATAAATCTTTGGCTTCCATCAAAAGATACTTGTAGATATATATTTTTAAAAATTTCTAAGCTTATCGAAACAATAAAAATCATGATAAATAGTTAAAAAAATAATATATCAATGATAATAGAGTATTAGTGCCTCCCATCCTACTGGAACATGGTAGCTATCAATTTCCACATCTCGATGGACGATATGCAGTAGCACTAGAGGCAAGGGAGAATGTCTACGTACTGTTTCATAAAATATTTCTTTAAGATATGGTAACTTCCCCAAATCCTTTTCCTCTACTACTTTCTTTCCACATACTTCCTCTAACTCTTTGTAAAGTTGTTCCTATCCTTGGCATTGTAGGATTTCAGAAATTTTCATTGGAACAGAATGACTTTGTTGATAAAAATACAAAAAAAAGATTTTACAAAAGTACCTGAGCTTAAGGATGCTTGGTGAGGTTCAAGAAATCCCAGACCATAGCCACATGACTTGTCGTAGTGCTTTCAATTATAGGATCCCATATTACCTAGTCTCCAGCTGCTTCTCACTCAAAATCTCGCCTTCCTTCAGTAGCATGTCTAGATATCCTTTCGATTCCTTCACTCATTAATAAATTTTATCATCAGACATAACTAGAAACAACACAGTCAAAAGATACTGGTACATATAAGCATATTAAATTGACCAAGAATAGTTGTTTTTGGTGAAACAATTTTTCAGAGCCATGCTAACATGCATATAAATAGTAGTACTGAATTGACCATCCATGTACACTTATAGCTGATGCTTTTAGGTCAAGTCCCAAAAAAGATAGATTACAGGGTCTAAAATAATTATTTTTACAAGAATATTTCTTTTGTTTGAAAATTTATTATTTAAAAAGAATAAAAAAGTGATATGAACAAGAGTACTATTTTAGATAGAAGAGTAATGGTCTTTAGCCAAATTAATGCACGAAGATCATGGTAGAATTCCAAGTTACCTTTCCGAAGGATAAAAGCTCCCTCTCTTGGTGAATAAGAGCCCTCATAATTGCTGATGTCTCTTCAATTATAAGATTTATAAAAGGAAGGAAGTCTCTTCAATTGATTTCCAGAGCAGTAGTTGCAAGATCCCTAATTATAAGATTGTACATGTCCTACACCGATACAACTTCACTACCCAACTCTTCAACCTTTAAGGGTTCCACAGTTCTTCCTATCACCTATGATCCAGGCCAAATTAATTCAATATTTTTAATGTAAATTAGAAAATAATAGGTCATAACCAATCAACTACAGATAATTTCTCAATTGAACTATCTATCTTTTCAATTCTCACACCAAGAAATGCCTAATCCATGTTCCTATGTTCTAGTGTTTATATAACAATACTATATCATCTTTTATGATGCTTGATGTGTAATATGCACTTATTAAAAATAATTACTATATTTGAGTTATGGTACCTACTTATACAAACTATTATTTGTATCTACTTTAAAAATAAATGATCATTTTTTTATAGAAACAAATCTAATTTTCATATCTGGCTTAAATAACAAGACATAAAATAACATTAAAATTATATCTACAAGTATCTTTTGACTGTGTTGTTTCTAGTTATGTCTAATGATAAAATGTATTAATGAGTGGAGTCAAAAGGATATCTAGACATGCTACTAAAGGAAGGTGAGATTATGAGTGAGAAGTAGTTGGAGACTACAATATGGGAGCCTGTAATTGAAATCACTACTACAAGTCATGTGGCTATGGTCTGGGCTTTCTTGAACCTCACCAAGCATCCTCAAGCTTAGGTACTTTTGTAAAAGATTTTTTTTGCATTTTTATCAACAAAGTCATTATGTTCCAATGAAAATTTCTAAAATCCTACAATGCCAAGGATAGGAATGACTTTACAAAGAGTTAGAGGAAGTATGTGGAAAGAAAGCAATAGAGGAAAAGGATTTAGGGAAGTTACCATATCTTAAATCAATATTTTATGAAACAATATGCAGACATTCTCCTTGGCCTCTAATGCCACTGTGTATTGTCCATCAAGATGTGGAAATTGATGGCTACCATGTTCCAGTAGGATGGGAGGTACTAATACTCTATTCTCATTGATATATTGTTTTTTTAACTATTTATCATGATTTTTATTGTTTCAATAAGTTTAGCAATTTTTAAAAAAATATGTTTGATTATTTTGATCATTTACTAATTATTTATTGTTGTTTATTATTTAGATATTAATTAATATATGGGGAACAAATAATTATGAAGGAGAATGGAAAAATTTAGAGGAGTGGAAACTAGAGAGACAACTAGTGTTTCTAGTAGAAGAGGATATTTATAGGAGCATGATATTTGGAGCAGGGAATAGGTTGTGTTTAGGATGGGCACAAGCAGTGACAATAGCCTCTTTGGTTATTGGGAGGATTGTTCAAAATTTCAAATTGAAAATACCACCAGGACATGAAGAAGACTATGTAATACCCCTCCGTGTTGGTCATTCTTGAAATTGGGGAAGTTGGTTGTTTGGTGACCATGTCTTTTTCACTTGTTGCTTGTGGTTGGTAATTTGCTAGGTCATGAGGAATTTTGGATTGCATCATTTAATTTGACAATATCACTAATCTTATGACTAGAAGTAATTTATCAAATTAATCTAATTTTGAAAGTCACTTGATTTGGTTTGGGATCAAATAAAGAGCTAGATTTAATAACAAAGGTTGATGGTATTATCATTGAAAATTTCTTATTTAAGATGAAAGAAATTGTAAGTAGATGAATTTAATAAAAATAATTATTTTCTGATGAGTAAATTTAATTAAGAAATTTAAAATCAAGAGTTATCATAGATAAAATATTTAAAAATTGGAACTCAAGTTTGAATAAGGATTAAAGCAAGGAAAAGAATCATTTATTGTTAAATAAATAAATAATAATAAAGCATCATTTTTGTTTTGGGAAGAGTAAAAGACGAGAAGTTGGAAAAGTTGGTTTACGCTTTATCTTCCTTTGTATCATCACCTTCCTGGGAGAGTTTTCAATCATTGAAACTCATAAATTAGAATGGAAGAGGCAACTCGGGGAAAAAAAAAAATGTTTTCAATCTTTGCTGAATCGAAGGAAAAAAAAAATTAATTCCCTTTCAAGATAATGAGTCCATTGCTGAATTGGGGTTTACTAATTTTTTGTTGGAGGGAGCATGTGAGATAACGGTGAGCAGGGGCAGGCACTGCTATTTTCTGTCTTTGGAAATCTTTTCGAGAGATGACTCCCAAAGACGAGCGAAGGAAACTAGAATAGAATATTTTTCCAGACCAAAGCAGAGCTCATAATGGGTATGTAGATGTTGCTTGAGTTTTCCTGTGTAATGCTTGAAAAGACAAATATTGTATTTGGATCTATTCTCTGTTCTTTCCTTGTCACATTACCTTTGCCTTCTACTTCAAAATATGGAATTTGTCGAATGAATTTAGGCTTTTAGAAAACCATCTTCTGTTGAGTTTTATTGCATATTCTTCTTGGTCTATCATTTTGATCTATATCTCTCATTATAAGTTTCCAACAGTATTTCCCCTACGATGTTCTTATCTATTCCAGTCTAGAAAGTTCAGGCTCACGCGTGTAAAGATCAGGCCATCTGTGTAGAATGATTTTTACTGTATCGGCTTGATGTCCCAATCGTGCTTCTAGGTTTTACCGAGTCAGTCATTATTTATTTGACCATACTGTCCTTCTATTTTTCAATGTAAGGAGGAAGTAGTTATTTATTTTATGTTCTTATTTCAAGAAAACAAGGTAACCAACTGCTCAAGACTGAGGTCGAGCCTGCAAAAGATTAATCGCTCTGATTGTTCATCAACCTGTCAAGCCACAACACTTGAGCATGGTAGGGTGTTTAGATTTAAATTAACTCTCTATTTTTTTTTTATTATCAAAATCCCAATGTTATCCGTAAGGCTGGAGGAAAATGGCTTCTCACGTTTTTGCAACCGTAACCATCTCAAACTTGGAGGAAGCTTGGTTCGTGTGTCTTCTCTGATGCCGTCATTGAGCAGATTGTTCAAGTGAAGAAATTGAGGACCAATGAGTAGATTATTTAATTCTCTTGGTCTACGCAATGTTTCAAGCCTTTGCCAATTACCTCCGTTCAGTCGAAGCTGAGAGAAATTGATGTTATTGGATACAGTGTTTAGATGAGCTCCTTCGCATAGTCTGGTAATCTAAATTTATATAATCCCCTTGATACCCTTGGCAACCTGTCACTGCTTCAGCATTTAGAGTTGAGACATTATACAGAATTAAATAACCTCCCTGAAGCCATTGGCGACCCATCTCAGCTGCAACGTATAAAATTCATTTTCTGTTGTACTTGGCAACCTATCATAGTTTTAGCTTTTAGAGTTGAGGCATTGTACAAAATTATATAGCCTCCCTGATACCATTGAACACCTTCCTCAGTTGCTAGCCCGTGCATTTGAAGGAGGATTTTGTGTGCTTGTCGAAAGGGTATATTTAAGGATTGACTTTCTGTATGTAAAAAATTTAGATTTATGTATATATATTCATACATAGGAAAATGTGTCCACGTTCATCACCACCTTAACCGAGATAATGTTCTTTAACTTGCACCCATCTAAATGTTATGTATCTTCACCCGCACCCATTAATATAAATACCGATCAACACAAGTTAATAAATTGTTTATTTTTATACCTATATTTATGTGTTACAAAATAAGTTTATATGGTTCCATAATTTGTGAAATGATTTCTTAGTAAGTGTCGAACTAAAATATTAGTGGTCATATTCTTGTCTCATGAAATAATTGATAATAGTTTGGAAGATAATCAAGGGAGACCTTTTTCCTCTATAGTCAAATGTGAGAAAATAACATTGGGGTCCCTTTTTAGTAGATAAGTATTTTAGATAAGGAATTGAAAATATTGACCTATAAGAGTTTTCATTGTAACTTTCTTGTGGGCGTTTGGGATTATAGGAAACTTGGGTTATTTGTGTCACTTGGGGAAATTAAGTGGTCAAGTAGCTAGATAAATAACTAAACATATCATGGGTAGAGTAGATTGGAATTTGTGTCTAATTGCTTTTAGATTATTTGAATTTATTGTTTTGTATGGATAAATTGAATAATTGTAAGACAAAACATGATATCCAACATTTCTAAACAATTCATGGTATCTGACATGGTATAGAAATATGAAGTGATACCTCATCTAGGTAAAGTCTAGTAAAATGTGAACTGAATCATTAGCTAATCAGTATTTTGAGTGCGGGGAAATAGATCGTTGAAGAATTTTATGTTGTGAGTTGCATATTTTGTATTAACTTAGGTATGACATTCATTATGGAAGTTTTATAAACTTGAATCAACGAAATAAATTACTCCTTGAATTGAGTTTTCCTTCTTAATTATTTCTTTTGGATTGTTAGCTAGTGGATCTCTTTATGACAACTTGAGTGTCTAATCATGGATTGTTATTTAGAGCCTTGAGATTGTAATTGGGAACTTGTATTTTGTTGATGAGTTGTGGAAGTTGATCTTCTTGGATTTCTGATTTATTTTGTATCAAAGTTGTTATGTGGTTTGGATGGAGTTGTTGATCTTATTTTAATGTATTCACTCATTATATTTGGATTGAAAATAGTTCTTGTGGCCTTGCAATTATTGTTGTCATTGCTATGTTGTTGATTTTATAAAGGTGATTTGCATACCACTGTAAGGGGTTCTTGTGAGGAGAAAATTGAGGTCTCCCATGGAATACCTATTTGGTGGCTTTGGTTTTGTTAAGTGATTTTGTTGAATTGAAGGTTGATTTTCTTTTGCGTGTTTCCTATTTGAGGTGACACCATTGTTGATTTGTGGATGGGTCTTGATGAATCGTTCCCTTTTATGGCTTTTCTGAGTTACTCTCTTATTTGAGGAAAATTTTATCCTTGTGTTGGAATTATTGGGGAAAAACTTGAGTTGCTTCATTTTACCCTTGTTTGTGGGTTTTCATTCTTTTGGCTTCCAGAGGCTTGAGTTGATTGTCAGTTGATGTTCTCTCTTTATGTGCCCTTGATGTGGCAAGTATTTTGGTTTCATTATTTAAGAAGGGTTGTACGGAACTTTGTAAGACTCTGATGTTGTACATGTTAGCGAGATGGGTAATGCCTCGCATGCTTTTATGTTGTGATTCTTTGTTCAAATTATGATGGTACAACCCTTTTTTTTTATGTTGTTGGGTCTCTAGGGAGAGTGGCTCCTCATGGGGGCCGGCGCCCCGCGTAAGGGGAAGAGCATAGGAGAACCCACGAGTGAGTTGGTAATCAAGTGAAAACCTAATAATTAACTTAGGAGGGTTGGGTAGTAATATCATTACAAGATTAAAAAAAATGGATGCCTCGTCTTCATTAGTGCTTCCGCAGACTAATGGAAGGCTGAGAAGGCCGTGGTTGGCAAGGTCGTAACCTCGTCCTCATGAGAGGTTATCGGCTCTGCATGAGCTACCCTATGGTGCCGGTGCCTCAAGTAGGAGGAAGGGCTAGGAGATCCATAGATGGGGGCCGGCGCCTGAGTTTGGAGGAAGAGCCAGGAGAACCCATGTGGGCTATGCGATGACACTCTCCCCTAGTTGCCCATGTGTTTTACTTTATTGTGTTCCTCTGGAAGTAGGTTTTGGGAGTTGATTTAGATTGTTGTTTGGATTGATTTAAATTGATTTATGATTATTGTTTTGATACATCTTTAGCATGCGTTGTATGATCTCATTTACATTTGATTTATGATCTTGTATCTTATGATACTGTGATATGATGTTATTGTATTATTTGATTGAAATTTGGAATTGTATTATGTCTATTCAGTTTAATTTGGAAGTATTTCATGATCATCCTTTGATTACTTGTTTACTGGTCATTGCTTTAATTTATGTGATGGTATTTATGATTTTAAGTTATTATGTTGACCCTTGTAATCCTTGATTTTTATGATACTTTTGTATGATGTTGAAGTCTTGTGGTTCCCTGTTGAATGTTCTTGGTTGAGGTCTCTTTCTTGTCAGCTCCTAGCATGGGGGGTGGGTCTTCAGACTCACATGGTCAGGTGGAACGTGCTAAGCACCCCATTGGGTCCCCAGTCGAGGATTGAGAGGTGCGGATTGGTGTTGTTGTGGTGACTCCAGAGTTGTATCGGTCTTGGAACCAGTTATGATATTGTGAATCATGTTATCTTGTTGTATGGTTTCCATTCATGATTGGAAACACTATTGTACCATTGTATCTCTAGAACATTGTATTGTAATGTAACATTAAACCTTATGTGGCTATTGGCAAATTGTTATTTAATGTGTTAAGTTAATTATGTATATGTTGTATTTATGTACGCAAATGGTTCTTATCAATGATTTATCATGTATGTGCTTCATTTGATAATGTTTACTTTATATCTTTGGATTTTTATTCTTTATTGTTGTTGTATGGATCTAAGTCGCATAATGACTCTTCGTGTACCCGAAGGGATGTATGTGTTAATGA
This sequence comes from Sequoia sempervirens, assembly GCA_007258455.2. NCBI lineage: Eukaryota > Viridiplantae > Streptophyta > Pinopsida > Cupressales > Cupressaceae > Sequoia > Sequoia sempervirens. The sequence goes on from VDFB02026320.1 coordinate 67,764,532, forward strand.
ATCTATTTAAATGAAATTCATGTTATGACTTAATGTGTATGTTATGTTTACTTAAAAAAAAATTGTGCTGTAATTATTGTGTTGTCCTTTGGGGTTCGCACGATGGGGCGTTACAGACTATGACACAATAACAAACATGGGAACTCATAAGTTACATTCTCTCTTTTCAATTCTCACACCAAGAAATGCCTAATATGTGTCTCTATGTTCTAGTGTTTGGATAACAATATTGTATCATCTTTTATGATGCTTGATATCTTGTATGTATTATTAAAAAAATTACTATATTTGAGCTATGGTTCCTACTTATGCAAACTATTATTTGTATATAGTTTGGAAATAAATGAACATTTTTTATACAAATAAATATTATTTTCATATCCAACCTAAATAACAAGATAGTAAATTATATTAAAATAAAATGACCTTAAATTGAACTTAAAAAATGCTATATTCGGTTTTATTAGTTTTACCATGGATGGTTTTTTCCTTATGACATAGTGTGTTCATATTGGGGTTAATGTGTGCTTGAACTAATGTTGTATCTGGGTTAAGAGAATATTCTTGTTTGTCTAATAAGGGATGGGCTTGTTCATATCCTATGTTGTATGGATTTTTGTTGTTGTTTACATCTAGTTTGAGGAATCTAGTATACACCCCCACAAACCATTTTTTGGTGTACTCTAGAGTAGAAATATACTCAAAAAAACTATAAATATAATGAATATATAAAAATATCTTAAATCATGTATTTGATTTTATAATATATCTATGTTAATATAATAAAAGTAAACCTTACAATAATTTACTAGAAATTTTGACTAATTTTAAATTATAATAAATTTAAAGTGATACACATAATCTAATATAGATCTGAAGTACCTACCCAATCTATATTAGCAAAGGCATGTATGTCTAATAACTTTCCAACATCACTAAAATCATGATAATAAAATAAACAATTATAATTCTCTCACAAATACCTATTTTCCCTATTAACATGAGTCCATCTCTCTCTACTAGTGTTAGAATATAATTGTTAATCATTCCAACTACTTGGATAATATTCAATCTAGTATGAATTGTTACCTAAATATTCTGCATCATCATTTGACCTAGGACACATCCAATAAAAAATTACTGCCTATAAGTAAATGAAAACTCACTATTTGTAATTGTGCATAGAAAAATACTGCAAAATGATGTGAACATATGCTAAGTAAGTCAAAGTTTTTTTGTGAGCTTGGTCCTTGTGAACTTCCAATCCTAAATGCTTTAGAAAAATAATTTTTAAGCTCTTTAATTATTGTCTTACTATTATCAATAATAAGCATGTCATCCACATATAGGAAAATAATTAGAATCCAATCAGCAATATATTTAATGTAGACAAAAAATGTTATTTACTTCTAATAAAACTCAAAATTAAAGAAAATGTTTCAAATTGTTATACAAAATTAGAGGAAATTGTTTCAAACCATACAAATATTATTTACCCTACAAACCAAATTTCTTTCTCTTTTACCTCAAACTAATCTAGCAATCACATATAAAAATAAGGTTTAATCAAGCTGAATGAGGTAAAAGAGAAAGAAATTTGGTTGGTTCAATATGCCCATGGAAGAAAACAATTTTAGTGTTCATTCTCTTTGAAACATAGAAAAATAAGGTTTAATCAAGGTGAATGATTCAAAATGATAAACCGCTAATTTTCCTAGGAGTGTTTCACTCAATTATGAGGGTTAAAACATGCAAATAAAATTAAGAAATTAACCCTAATTATTATAACAACTATGAGGGGAGTTGTTTGAGCTCAAAATGATGTGTACCTTGCTGCAAGAAGCCTATTTTTATGGCAGAAAGGACTCATTTTCCTTTAGTGGTGAATGGATCCCTATTACAGTTTTTGAAACTAATACATGGGTTATTTTCCTTGATGTCTACACCCTCAAATCCCTGGTTGTTAGCACTTGAGAACCTATAATTAATTATGTAGCTTCAATTCTTTGTTCTTGAACTATGAAGGTCAATCTTGCAACTTGACAAGTTTGATAATTTTGCTTCCAATTTCTCCTCTACTTGATCTTCAACTTGTAGATCTACAAACAAACATTCAAGGGAAGATAAACTTGTTTATTTTTAGTGAATAGGGGTTTTCCTTGGTCAAACCCCTTTTAAATAATTAAACCAAAAGATGAAATAATGTAACAGAAGCAAGAGACATGGAATGATGCAATGTTGATATATTGGATGTTGTCTTGTAATGCAAACCTACAATCTAACATGAATTGGGCATGAAGAATGTGGATCTTGACCCTTGAATATGATGTTGAACAATTCTTGCAAGTAGATCTTCAATGCTACATCCACTATCTTAGCTCAATAACATGCATGAATGCATTAAAACCTTGACATGATGAAATGATCTCGAATTGCAGCAATATACTCTTGATAATCTACCTTCAAATTCCTTGAAAATGATCTTTAAGTGCTCTCTAATGCTCTCTTAAAGTTGCTAGGATGTCTTGTAAACTTTATAAGAGAAACAATGTGAATTAACCCTTTATACTAAATCAAGATTAACCCAAAAATTCAAATAACTCAAGCTGACACCAGATCTGGAAAGGAACATTATTAAAATCCCACCAAAATCAAAATAAAAAATGGGGTCCTTCAGCACCTAGGGAAAATGGGTCCTCGCACTATTTTCTAGGACCTTGCTTTCAGGGAATGAAATAAGGTCAAAAAACCATGTGAAATATACTAATAAACAGGTGTCCTCTAGATGGAGGACCCATTCACCACCTAGGGAGAATGGGACCTAGCACCAATTTCTAGGACCTTTAATTTTCCTAACTAAATGTTTTACAACTTAAATTATGGGTTTTAGGATAGATCTTTGGGAGGTGTAATAAATAAGGATTAAATTTTAATTAAAGGGGCTAATTAATGACAAATAATTAAGAGGATCCTAGATAAATGTGAAAGTGTGTTACAACACTTTACAACACCTAAATAAAGTACAAATTAACTATATTTCATTAAAATGGGCCCATTAGGCTCTATTAATTAAATAAACCCTAGAAAAGCATGAAAGTGTGTTAGAATACTTTGCAAAACCTTAGCAAGGTACAATTTAAGTACATTTTAATTAATTAGGGGCCCTGGAAAAATGTGAATTTGTACAACACATTATAATTAACATTACACTAAGGCATAATTAGGTTAATTAAATGTTAATTACTTCCTAACCAAGCAAGGAAAAAGGATACCTTTTTTGTTACTACATTTTGCCCCCACTATAGTGAGAGTTTTCCCCCATGACAAACTCACACTAAAGTAGACATTCAAGACACTTAAGTATGCATAAATAAAAATGATACATGATCATACCATGTCAAAGGCAAAGAAAAATAAACAAAATTATCAAGAACAATCATTCCAATGTGATGCGGAACATGGATTTTTTTTGTAACATATATTGATCACTCTAAGGTAGTGGAACCTCGGTCTATCTACTAGGTGAGTTATCCCAATGAGGTGGTTTAGTGAGAAATTTATTCTAGCGTGTCATCTTCTAACCACATAATGAGAAATTCATGCTAGTGTGCCAGCTTCTCATCATACTAACCATACCAAAGTTATCCTCCTGATAACTTCAATAAGGCACCACAATGTAATGCATTTTGTAAATTATTTTGTCATGTTCAGTTTTATTAAAGGGGATTTTTCTTTGTTCATGTAAGGTCTTCTTAGGGAGCATTATGCCTAATGTCTCAAAGAGATCAGGGCAAATCATGGGTGTCAGATCATCACTCATGGGATGCATCATTCACATCATGCCCTAAAGGTAGATCGTACACTCTTGGAGGACATCAAACACAATGGCACCACCAAGAAAAGGAAATGTCACAAGAAAAAATAAAATCATGCCATGAAATATTCAAAAAGATGTCATCGATGTATGCCCCCACTTTAAAGTGGTTGCTACACCATCACTATGAGTATTTGCTTTAAAGTATCCAATGTTTTGCCTAAGACATGAGAGCTTTCCTTCGAAAACCCTATTCCAAGTCATATGATTCTAAAATAAGCTGCATCATGAAATAGGAAGGAAGGGTTTCCCCTATAAATACATAAGGGACCCATGGATTCAGGGTCAGTATGTCTTTTCTACAATGTTGTAATATAGTATGGAACTGTCATCATTCCCCAAATACTCATAGAATTGGAAGAATGACACAAAGATCGAGAAAAAACAAAGAAAAATCCTTTTGAGTGAACATGAAAGAGACCTAAATGTCTCAATGCCTTGCATTATCCCCAAAAGGAAAACACAAGACAAATGAAAAGATAAAGGAAAAGGTTTTGGGTCAACATGGAAGAGGCATCAATATCTTAATGCCTTGCATCATCCCCAAAAGGAAAATATAATACAAATGAAAAATTCTTACGACATAGAGAAGAATTATGGTAAATATAGAGGAATGCACAAAAAGAGAGATACATCAAATGAAACATCATAGGGGATCACATTATGCACATGCAATCACATAAAGAAACATGAAAACCAAAAGACTAGTAAGGCACATGCAAGTCAACCTAAAGCAGGTCATCTACATCCCAATCTCTATCAGTAATATAAACAAAAGGTGGAAAACTAGCCAAAGGGACAAGGGAAAGTGCTGAAATAGGGGAAGCACCATGTTCAACACTCTTTTTAGGAGATTTGTCATGTAAGCTCATAGAAGAAGTAAACAAAGTATTCAACTCATCATGCACTTCTTCATAAATCTTTGTAATGTCAATGTCATCATCTAGATTTATCACAATGGGAGGTCAAATAACAATGTCCATGCAATGTTATCATTTATGTTGTGGAAAGGATAGAGAGTCAACATGCATTTCTTCAAGTAAGTTTGGATTTTTATTTTCTATGTTGTTTTCTTGAGTTTGTAACTTACGAGCAATAGCACGTCATCTATGCTTATGCTCTCTTGTATTTCAATTTCATTTTAATCTATTGTCAAATTTTTTTGTGTAAGAGTGGGTTTGTCAATCATAGGTTCCTTCTCTTCCTTGGGAGGAATAGAAGAAACAATAGGTGGTTGCTCAACCACTTTCTCTTTGACTTTGTACACTTGTTTGACTCTAGGAGGGACAATGAGATTGTCTATGTTCTCTCATGGTCTCTTGTAGGAAATTGTAGAAGGTTTTTATATAGGTTATTCTTGTATATTTGAAATTTCTTTTAGTTCAATCATTGTTCCATCAAGGATAGGTTGAGGCATGTTTCGAAGGGATAGTTTTGCTATTTTCTTTTCCTTGAAGTTTTGATATGATTTGAAAAATAAATCCTCATGAATCTTTATAGGTTCCATAGGCTTGGGCTAAAAGAAATCTAAAGAAAAATTCCCTTTGGTTGACATGGGATTAAATCCACTATGATGCACAATAAATATATCATTTCCAAATGGAAACTTTAGACATTTATGCATAACCGAAGAGATGAAATTCATGGAGTGAAGCCATGGATAGCATAGCTTCACATGAAATTGGTCTAATTGCAGGATGATGGAAAATGATACAGTTAGTGTTTTTTATGCCACTTGTAAAGGGAGATCTATCAAGCCTACTGTAGGGCAAGAATAACCATTATGCATCTTGATCCATGCTTTCAGTTTGTCATATATTTATTGATATAGTTCATGCACATATAAGAATTATACAGTGATCACATTTTATCCATAGATGGGATCAATTATTATCCCTAAAAGGTGGAAAATTGTGTGCTTTTCTAGGGTTTAGGACCTGTTGATGTGTTTTTTATGCACTTCTCAACACAGGTAGTGCGTAGGTGCACTACCTCTCTTGAAAGACAATCTTCCACAATCAGATTGTAGAACACTATACCAAGGTGTCTAATGTCAGGTCTTGACAGTGCTTGGAATATCTCAATTGTTTGATGTGATGGAAAAGTTACAAAGCAAGGGGGACTTACAAATGAGTTACAAAGCATGGGAAGTTGGATCTACAAATGGGGTTCTTAAGATGGAAAAGTTATTGTGTGTTTGTTGTAGGTTCAAATAGTAGTCTTGAACTCCATTTTGTCATTGGATTTAGCTTTACAATGTGCAATGAACCTTAGCATAGGTCACTCATTGAAAAAAAATAAAAAAAGGGTAGGGGAGAGAGAGAGTTCCTAGATCTACAACTAATTGTGAATAGTGATGATGGATTTCCTGCAATGGATAGCTTCTTGAAACAATATTCCACTTAACCAGAAATCTCACAGTATCGTGGAACTTGTTCTATCTTCTAAGGTCTACAATTGTTTTGTCTTTCATTCACCATGTGCATGCATGAATGAAGATAAAAGTTTTGGAGCAGCTTTGAATTCAAGCCCAGACTAACTTTACACAACAATCTACCATCAGCAAACAACAAAAAGTATGGACTAAGAAGTCATCAACACAGTAGGAATTTTCATGATCACAGGACAACATTCCTAAAATCTACCAAAGCAAGAAAACAATTAACCAGAACAGTAATAAAACCAAAGTTAAACATCTAACAATGGAGATTGAATCAAGCAACATGTGAGAAACTCAGAAAATACACCATCAATGTCTTTTTCTTATAAATTTCTGCAGCATGTCTCTACAACAACTCAACTCTCTTTGCAAATGAGAGGAGAGCTCTATTTATAGTGCCCAAAAATTCAAATGAATGGCCAAGTTTAATTCTCATTGTGTGGCCAAGATTCATTACAAAATAGGGTTTCACCTACCCCCAATATATCACAATTTAAAATTACATTTTGTCATTTTCCCTACTTTGTCCTCTATTGATGGCACTGTAGCACTTTTGTCTTTTAGTTGATTGATGTTTTACTGTAGCTACTCTTTAGGGAGCTCTTCATTATCAATAGGGTTGTCCTCCTACTTCTTGGATGTTGCATATTCTATGAACTTGAGGATGACTGCCTGGAGCTTGTCCACTTCAATAATCTCATACCTTAGTACTTGGTAGCTCCACTCCTTCGAGTTATCTTCCAGCCTCTTCCAATGCTCATCATACTTTGTGCCCTGGTCCCAGAATAGCTCTGACTGATCGAAGGTACGGGCAGCAAAACTCATGAATTCCACTGTGATTTCACTAGACATCCCATCCTCCACCTTCTTTCAGAAGTAGGGCTTCACCTTTTCTGGATCCATCTGTACTGCGGGCATATCATATTCTGTCATCATCTTGAGATAATGAGTGCATTCTGCCTTGATTTCCTTTATCCATTCTATATCCAGATCTACCTTGCTCATTATTTGCTCCAACCTTTCGTTCCTATTGCCAAAGTCTCACCGCCATACATCCATCAACCAATGATCATCTTTATTGAATGCAAGCTCCTCTTCCCACGTGGCTTCTAGAAATTGAAGGATAGCCTTGATCTTTGGAAAGGTGGAGTCATATGCCATGTGGAAGTCAGTGCATAGCTTCTTAGTGCCCTCTAAGGATTGTTGCAGGTCCAAGAACTTGTTGGCTATCCAAACAGCCCAGTTAATCCCCATGTCTCCGACGCACAGGACCTGTCAGAACCAACTCTTCGTCATCTTCTCCAAGTTCTTTCTCCTTTCCATCTTATCAATCTGCTCCTTGGATAGCAGCTAGGGTGTGGTTGTGGATGTGGTAGGCAGGTCATCCACTGATGACTACTGTTGGATGTAATCTGTTAAAGCTGCCACCTATGCCTTGAGCTCATCCTTTGAGATCTTGTCCTGCCTTATCAAGTGTACCACCGTAGCCACCGGCTCTTCAAGGTGCCCCACCTTCTTTTCTCTGGTGGTGGTTCCTAGATCCATGGTGGAGGTGTTGTAAGTTATCCCTTCCCGACCTACCATGGGCATGGCTATTTGCACAGTTCGAGGCCCAGAAGCATCCATCATTACCCTGGATTGGATCTTAAGCTTCTTTTCCTTCTTTGTTGTAATCTAAGCTTAGGCTAAGATGGCCTCTAGTTTTTCTTTGGGTCCTTTAGTATGGGAGTTCTTCTCTCAAGCTATTTTTCTAACCACTCTGGCATGATGGACTTACCCTTAGGTGATCCATGATCACCCTCGCCCCTCTCGGTCAAAGCCTCCATTTCTTTATCTTCTGAGGCCCTCCCTCCCCTTTTGGTTGCATCCCCCTCTTCTTTGTTGGAGTCTTGGATGAACACGAGGTGCTTGATAGGAAGCCTGGTAGATAGTTGCTACATGGGACTCTCTTTTCCTACTGTCTCTTCTTCTTTCTTTTCCTCAACATGCTCGACTTTGTGCACAAGTTCCTTGGATTGCTCAACTTCGAGGCTCTTGACAACTTGGGTTCCATTCTTAGGTAAGTCCTCTCTTGGACTATCTACCAATGGCTGTCCTTCTTCATCACGGGGTGACCTTTCTGCTCCTGCCTTGGTGTCCTTCAGTTGCTAGACCAGCCCTTCCTCAAGATCATCATCAAAGGTTTGCACGATCACCTTACCACGGTGCTATCTTCCTCATCTCCACTCTCAGAAGAGCCTGTTCCTTCCTCATAAGCCACCTTGTTGATGGTTCAGTGTTCGTACCCCAGGTACTCATGGTATTCATCGGCCTCCTCCTCAAAGGGCTTCAAGGCTTCCCACTCTAGTTCGTCCCACTCCTTAGAGATTAGCATGGTGGCCTCCATAGCCGGTGGCCCTGTCAATGGTTGTGAAGGTTGAGCAGTAGCGAGGACTTGTGCAAGGGTTGCTTGAAGAGTAGGATCCATTAGGATCTGGGAGAGCTCAGGGGGAAGATTCTGCATATGTCTCGAGAGAGCCTCAAGCATGATGGAAGTGGGAATAGGTGTTGTTACTATTGCTAGAGGGAGTGATGTGGTCAGTGACATGGCATTGGAGGAAGGGGGAGTAGTTATGGCAGAAGAAGAGTCAAAAATTATCACAAACTTGGTCAGAGGCGAAGGGGCAAGATGGACAGAAATGTCCACCACCAGTGAGGATGTGGCGATCATAGCTAGGGAGATAGGTGGTGCAATGGCAGGGGTATGGAGAGCCAAGAGAGGCTCCAATTGATCTATATCCTTCGCTTCCTACTCTTGGGTTGAGGGCTGCTCCGCGGTGCCCCCTGTTCATTTGAGCCTTTTGGAGGGTGAGCCCCCCGCTTCTTTCCTTGAATAGACCTTGGGGTCAGGAGACTGTTCCACCTCTATCTCTTTCCTCTTCTTGGATCTGATGACCGGCAGAGACTTAGAGGTCCCGCCAGTTGAAGTGGTGGCAGCGACATCCTCTATGGTGCTTGGCTCACTTTTCAGCCCTTCATAAGTTAAAATTACTCCTTGCCACTTTAATTGACTACTTGCCCATCGACTCACTCTTTGGTGTGGGCCAAGATTGGCTTGGTTATAATGTCGAGGTCATCAACCTCCTACTTGTCCCAATCTATTGTTGGTAGTAGCAAGTTAGCAACTACGGGGTACTTGGGGTCCATTATGGTGCTCTCGTCTTCTTCGATTTGGTCCGGTATGGGAAAGAGTTGCACCTTTCTTACAAAATATGCTATCATCCACATATAGTGCCTTGCCCACACTTCCTTATCATCTTGGCAGTCTACCTAGAAATCCTCGATATGGTGAAGATGGTCATACCTTGGCCCTAGCACCTTTCTTATGTGGCCATATGGGTCTATCCATGGGCGAGTAGTGTGTAGGTGAAAGTGATAGTCTTTTAGTTCTTTCTCAGAATTAGAAGCGCATTGGGAGGTTTGTAGTCTATACATGCCCTGGCCAAGAGTCATGGGATATGAGATCGCCTGTATGTGCTGGAGCTACCGAGAAAGCTCCAGTAGGATGATTTGGAAATTAGGGTATCAAGGCAACTTGTCTAGCCTCTTGGTGAAGCCTTGGGCATAGATGTAAGTGAACTTTAGGTGTTGAATGAAGAGGAAGGCATATTGCTTTAAGAATGCCCGAGCACTATGGGAGACCCTCCTTTTGAAATCTCTAGTAATATTTCTGATAATATGGCTGATGAAGGCGTCATTCACTCTACAATACTCCCTCCTAAAGTTTTTGTACTGAAGCTGTGGGTACCTATCATAGGCCTTGAGTCTTCGCCCCTACTCTTGATCAGGTGCCACAAATAACCCGTTATACCATCTCTAATCTACCAAGGAATAGATGAGGTAGGAAGTCATATAGAACTTGGAGCTCTTCTTTACATCGACAAACTACTCATGGAAGCAATTGCTTATGATTCCTCCCCAGTAGAATAAAGTCTTTGTGGTGATGTCCTCATTCCCCCAAAGGATTGTGACCAGGTCATGGTAATCTTCATGAAAGTCACTGCGGAAGAGTGCGTGAGGAACCTTCGCAACACTGCCCTGCTTTTCTTTAAGCCAATGTTGATTTATTGACCTTCTACAGCCTACCGGATTGTCATCCCATGCTTCTTGGCATTCTTCTATGGTGGGGATTTCCATCTCTTTAAAAGTGGGGATATGGAAAGTTTTTGTGATTCTTTCAGGTGACATGTCGGCAAGAATGTTTCCCTCTATGTCAATAATTGTCCTTGTGTTAGGCTAATATGCCTTCCAACAATCCATAACTAATTCGGGGGCCATGAGGGATGGAGGGAATCCTGCAGCCTTTGTGATTCCGCTTTTGCTTATCAATCTTGCATTATTGGTCATTGGATTAACCCTGACCCTTTGTGTGAATTCGTCAATATTGACGTGGCCGATGTTAGTATCTGTGATCTCCTTCCAGTCTATGGTAACCTTTGAGTGGAGTGGCTCACCCTGGAATTTGTATTTCATTTGGTCCTTGTCTTCTTTCCCTCGAGGAGTCTTTCCTGACTTCTTTCCTTTGTCCTTTTCAACGTCTGCTCCCGAAGGTCCAGCACCTGATTCCATATATTCTGCAAGAAAAAGCATAGTGAGTGAAATTGATCACGAAAACATTTATGTTAGTTGAAATCCCAAAGATGAAATCAATTTTAAATAGTCTATCAAGCATAACATGATGTTTTATCTCTCGATGCCATCGGTCTTTTGATTGAGGGCATTTGGATAGTTCAGACCCAGAAGGTTGGACTTCCCTGGAAGGAATGTCATTTTGGAAAGGCAAATAGGGCAAAGGGCCCCCGTTGATTCTCCCTGATTGAATCTGATAATTTAAAAGGTTTGCAATGAAGAAGACCAAGATTAAGCATGTGGGTCGAGCTTAGATTTTGAATTGGGCCCATTTAGATCGATTTAGGAGCACTCAGAGGTACAAGGTCAGAAAGCCGTCAGGAGATAGCCATTTGGGACAGCAGATCAAAAACAAAATTCTGGAGACAGAACTCTGGGGCTGGGGGTCTGGCATGTTGTAGGGCGGTTAGAAGATTACAAATTTTTTCTTGAGTGCTCAATTTTGAGGCACAGGGAAGATTTTGATGCCTATCGGCGAGAGGTTTGCTGTTGGGGCTGTGTCTTATTGAACTCAGTTCGTCTCCCTGACTTGTCCATATGGGTCCTTGGCGAGAGTTGGGTTATCAGCTATTGTTATGGCCATTTTGTTTTGTCACACTGACTGGCATGTAAGGGATGCATATCGGGGGGAGTCATTTCTAATGTTGCAAGGTCTTGGCGAGGGACCTTCGGTCTCACCGACCTTACACATGGGTTCCCTTTGAATATACCTTCGGTGAGACTATGGTGGATTCTATCGGCATAAGGTTTTTGGTGTCCCCCTGAATGACATTTGGGTTTCATTTTGGCCAAGCATGAGTTTGCGGTAGGAGGTCATAATGAAAAGGTCAAGTCTTGCCGATAGGTAATGATGGCTTTCGGTGTGAGATCTACTTTCTCTTCTCGAACAAAGGGCAAGCTCAGGGGGCTTTCGGTGAAACAAGAGCACTCTACATGAGGTTTCCCTGACATCATTATGTCTCGCCGATATCACAATGAGGCCTTTGTCGATAAGAAAGCCAAAATGTCTTGGAAAAAATAGAAGAAAACATAATTGCTCGATGTAGCTTATTCGTTTCGGTGTATAGTCTTGGCGAGGTGCTCAAGGTCTCACCGAATGGAATGATGAAGTCGCCTATTGGCATGATAATGGGGTTGTTACAATGACATGTGAATAATTGGGTGCCCTCGATGAAACATTGTATGATTGACATAGGGTCTCCTCGATATCTGAAAGCTATAGCGAAGTGGGTAAAGTGGATTATGCATCTTGGTGAGAGTCTTCTTTTGTCTTGGCGACTAAAAGTTTCAGTCATTGTGAAAATCCATCTTGGAGAAAGGTATCACTGAAATTCGAATGTCCTGCTGACTGTCAAGGTGTAGACTAGGCTCAGAGCAGACCAGGCTCGGAGTTGGTGTCAGCCGTTGGATTTTCTCATCTCGTGTTCATGGCAATGGGAAAGCCGAAGCCTGACAGATGGAAGGCTGGGGGGGTTTCTTTTGAAATGAAAATCATGGGACAAAGCTCTGGAGGGTGGAGCCCGATATGGTCAAGGTCATTCAAGGTTCAATAGAATTTTCCAAATGGCGAAAGGAAGCTCCAGACTCGAGCGGCAGAAGGATGTCATGCACTCGCCAAAAGAAAATGATATCGGCGCGATGTCCTGTCGAAGGCATAATGTCCTGCCAAAGATGATGGGTTTCAGGGCAGCACAAAGGGAGCCCTCAGCATAGGATTCTAAGTTCGGGAGAGGTCTTGCTGACTGGGCAAAGTTATGCTGAGAGAGAGAGCCTTTGGTGAGAGATGAATGTTTCCCCAACGGAGAATGAAGGGGGGGAATCCTGGGAGCAGAATCCTGGATACCCGGGCCTGGGAGACCCAAAAGTTGTTTGGTCATCTATTTTGCTAAGTCACCACCGGAAAGGGGAGCGTCTGGGCCCGAGGGTCATGAATGCCCCTGCGAAGAATGGCCACGCGGAGATAAAGCTTTGAATTGGTCAAGAGGATGTTGCATTGGTTTACTCAACTTTCGAGGACATGGGTTTTGTTCATCGTGCCATATTTTATCATTCTCATGTCATTTTGATGGTTTTTTCCCATTTTAATTCCTAGAAATCATGAAAACAATGTTCAAGAGGGCGAACAGAGGACCTACCTCGAACACTTGATGCGGGGAGCTGTGGGATCCTCTTACGATTGATGAGATGATGGTGAGAGTGATGAGCATGAAGGTCTCAAAGACAGTGGGCTCCTCTAGCAAGTTCCCTGATCACTCTCTACAGCTCTGTCAAGTGATAATGACAGGAATGAACCTTCTATTTATACCCCAATCACCATTAATGGCCTCACTAAATGCAGGTACGACAAGGCAAGGAAGTTGGTGAATTTGAATTCACCAATGGTGGCGGGAGACCCAAGGTCCGGCAACCAGGAGGGTGCAAGATGACGGTCGTTTGATAGGTTCCTCTTGGATATTCACTAGTGGCAAAGGGGAGGTCGGGGTTCAAAAGGCTGAACTCCAGAGTCCCAGGCCCGAAGGGTCAGACAACCGTCAAGATTTCTGTGGATTTTAGCAGATGGCGAACAGGGGTCCGGACCCTAGGGTCCAGGAAGACGCAAGCCGAGTGCCATTTGAAATGGTGGGTGCAATAGGGAAACCCGGCAAAGGAAACCCGAATGACCGGGCTTGGCAGGGGCAAACTGCCAAAGAGACTCTGTGGGGCACTAGAATCTGACAAAATTAAAAGGTGACAGTATGGTCAACTTATGGTGAGACTTTGAAGCAACATTGACCATCCGGGGCACCAAAAAATGAGGCATGCAAAATAAGGCGGTGATAAAAATGACCCTACAAAATAAAAGAGGGTCCATGTTCGAAACGGGGCATGTGTGCCGAGGGCACAACAAGACCTAGAATGGAAATTATCACTCTCTCTCATTCAAGGATGCCCTAGAGATCTCAATGCAAAGGAGAAAGAAATATTTCAATAGGGATTTCCTAGGGGATAAATTTAAACTAATGAGGGGTTAATCACCAAGTTAAGACTTGGAAAGACAAATGCAATGCAAGTTGTAATGTTTAAACCTAGTGATGCATGAAACTTAAATAAATGACCTAGAAATGCATATAAATCAAAATAGAAATCTATAAAATCTAAAGTGTGCACCTGGAAACTTGTAGAGGCTTGAATGGAGACCTAAAATTCTAAATAACCTAAAATTTAGGCCTACTATAATTCATTCACCAATCTAGGCGAATCAGTCCCAGATCAGTGTTTTTGCACAGGAATAGCTTTTTGGAAAAAGGGTATCCAAAATTGCAAAAATCTCAAAATTGACCTAAACTGGGACTCAATTCCCAATTTGGGTGAATGATTTCAATTAGGGTTTTCTATAATTTCAATGTTTGAATCTTCTCTTCTCAATCTGCTCAATTTGCTTCTTCGGGTTTTTGGATCCAAATCTTTGTAAATCAACCTATAGGTGTTTTTCAATGTTCTCGAAGGCTTGATGACAACTTTGAAAACTTTCTCTAGTCCTTCTATTTGATGTTCCTTCAACCTAAACCTACAAAAAACACACAAAATAGAGGGTAAAATGTTTTTTTGTTAGTAGATAGGGGTTTTCCTTTGTCAAACCATGTTCTGGTAATCAAACCTTGAAATAGAATGGAATAGGAATGGATAATGATGAATGAACAATGTATGTTGTTGTAACTCACCAAAACCTATCAATAATATGCTCCAAACATGTGTGAGATGGATCCAATGGATGTAGATATTGACTCTTTCTTCAAGGTGATATATTTTGAATGAAATGCTTGCTTGAATCATAAAACCCTACATCACAATTGTTAGCTCAAAAAGAAACATGATGCATGATGTCTGATGCTTGACACCTGAACGCTGCTTTAAAATTCTTGATAACCTTCCCTTGAAGACTCTTGAATGCTCTTGTGAATGCTTGAATGCATTTATGAACTCAACTTTTCTATAAGGATGCTCATCCAACTTTCTAGGTGTAAAATGAGTGAAAGAAACTTGTATTTATACTTAATTATGCAAAAATTATCAAAATTACAACACTACAAGCTGACATAAGATCCAGGAGGATAAAATATTGCCAAAAATTTGTATTAATTTTGATTTTGGGTCATGCAAGATTCATTCACACAAGGTTGTGAATGAGTCCCATTAGGCATAATTTTTTGGGACCATTTTTAAAAATGCTTAGAAAGGTGTGAAACCAAGTTCGGGACCCAAAAACCTAGGTCAGACTCATTCTCCAAGGAGGCGAATGAGTCCCAAATCATTAAATATGGACCATACAACCTGAAAACACTAGAATTATGATTGAATATTGATTGGTGTAGGTATTATCCTTGAAAAGATGCATTAAATGATGCTTGAGGATGCAAAATAAAGCCAATTAAAGCATAAAGAAGTTGAATTATTAATGAAAACCATAAAAAAGTGTGAAAGTATTTTACAACACTTTATAACACTCTAAAGAAGGCATGATTAAGATACCTTTTGGTTAAAAAGAGGTTTATTAGGTTTAGTTAATTCATAAAACCTTAGAAAAGTGTGAAAGTGTGTTACAATACTTCACAACACTTTAGCAAGGTACCATTTAAATTCATTAGTTCACAAGGGCCCAAGACCTAATGTGAATGTGTCAACCACATTACAACACTAAATCAAGGAATCATTAAGTTCAATTCTACATGGAGGGCCCAAACAAGTTTGAAAATGTCACCGATGACATTTTTCAACACTACATTTAGCCCCACACTTTGGTGAGTAGGTGAAATTGCTTCAAACTCACACTAAAGTAGACATTCAAGAGGGGTCCAAGTGTACCAATGTAGATTATAAAGGATTACAGAGATCAAAGGAGGTGGTCAAGCCCCCAAATCAATATCCTTCATCAAACCGACATGAGAACAAAAGGACACACACAAGGTGTATGATTTGCAGCAAAACAAGATACACAAACATACAGTGCCAAAGACATAAAGAAGAAAGAAAAGAATAAGATGGGTGGATCTAACTTTGAAAAAAATGCTGTCAATCTAAGGCCACATAACTTTAGGTCACCTACAGGGTGAGTATCCAAAATATGCTCACTTTGAGGCTGTGAAACTTTAGGTCATCCGTAGGGTGAGTATCCATAAGGGTGAGACACATGATTGGTATGTGCCCACATATGCAAGTGGCTAAGGGAATTCATGCCTTCATTTGGCTCCAACACAACTAGACCAAAGCTATACCTCTTGATAACTTTGATAAGGCACCACACAATAATGATCTTTGAGCTTCATGAGACAAGAAAAAATTTGTATGCTTGGAGCTCATGAACAAATAATGAACTTTGAGCTTCATGAGGCAATCAAAACTTCATATGCTTGTGGCTCATGAGAAAAAAAGATGGCTCCACAGACATGCAAAATGTGTTATGCAAGGTGGCCATATAATAGCTATTGTAAGTGTAAGGAATATTCAAATGGATTTTCTTAGTTCATGTAAGGTCTCTTCTTAGGGAACATTGTTCCTAATGTCTCCAAGAGATGAGAAGTTAAAGAAATATCGCAATCTCAAAGGAAATCAAACCAAATGAAACCACCAAGAAAAGGACGCATCACAAGAAAAAAGAAAAATCACACAATGAAACATGAACATCGATGTATACCCCTACTTTAAAGTGGTCGCTAACACCATTACTATGAAAAATTGCTTTAAAGTAGAAGAAGACACAAGAGATTATTTGGAAAGCCCTATTCCAAGTCATATGTTTCCAATAAGCTATGTCATTCAAGTAAGTATGTCATGTGTGAGTCAACTTAAGGAATTTCATCCACATCCCAAGCTTGCTCTTATATGTATATGGAAGGCAGTCAAATAGCCAAAAGAGACAACGATAAGTGACATGTGAGGTCAAGGCTACCTAACCCCTTGTCCCCACATAGTGTATGACAAGGATGAGTTGAATGGGATGAAAATAAGTTTCCATTAGAGGAACTAGGTGCTTCAACATAAGGAAGAGCACCACACTCCTTGAGATGTTGAATTCGATTACTCAAAGCCTTACATTCATTGGTAGAATGACTATGAACTCTATGATATGCACAAAATGAACTCTTGTACTATAATTTATTTCATGTTCTTGGAGGAGTCTCAATAAGATACCCTCTTGATCAAAAGTAGATAAGGTTCCTTTATTTTGTGACAAAGATATCTCTTTCTTAGTACATGATGTCATACTTACACAAGACTCTTTAGATTGCAAGATTTTGTTCTCTCCTCTACTGGAGGATGGAAAATCTAACAAATTCAACTCATTAGTGTTTTTCGTGATGCCATTGACATTAAGCGAATATTTCTTTGTTTGTTTCATTTCTTGCAAGGGATAACACTCAAGACCACTACTGTCTATTAGTTTAGAATGCACTACTATTAAAGTCGGCTTAGAGGAATCTTTTGTTAGAGTATTACTATTAATTGAAGGCTTGTTTATTTCTATCAAAGGACATTAACCAATACCATTAGTTGTTTCTCTCATGTTAGGTTTTACAGGGACATGGATACCTTGTTCTCTAGCAGCACATCCTTTTCCACTATATCCAAGTTGCTTCATAAGCTCATAACCTCTTCCATAAAGCTTTCTCATTTCTTTAGGATTCAGAGGTTTTTGATAGTCAGTTTCATCAAATTTTGTTGTGTATGTTGTCATTTCTTCTAAAGTGGTTGAGGTGGATTCTTTTAAAGGGTCTTCCAAATTTTTTGTTGACATTACCACTTTTTCTTTTCCCATTTTAGACTCTTTGTTTACGATCTTTTATTCTCACATGAATGTAGGTATGAAATATAAGGAACCCCAATCATCTTCTAATAGCTTCATGGCTATCTCAATATGTTTTTCTTTGTCTTTCTATTGCATGGGTTCTACTTGCGTAGTTGGTTGGTGTCAATATTTTCAAAGGATTTTCCTTGCTTTTCTCAATGTTCAAACAACTATTTGGGACAAGTTTAGCTTCAAGTGTGTACACTTTATTGTTGTAAATATACTTCATTTTATGATGAAGAGTAGAAGTCACCCCATTCATTGCATGGAATATGTGCACCTGGGAATCTGGATATGCCTAGAAGGAGGTTTGAAACACTAGAATTTTTTCCTTTAATGTTGAGTGGGACTCGTTCACCAAGCTAGGTGAATCAAACCAAAATATGGGTTTTTGTGTGAGAATAAGAATCTGCTAAATGGGTATCCGAATATGCAAAAAATTGGATTTTGACCAAAACTAGGACTCATTCGCTAGAAGTGGAAAAAAAATCCAATTAGGTTTTTTTGAAACTTTGGGATGTGAATCTCCTCTTCTCATTCTACTCAATTTGCTTCTTCAGGTTTCCAAATTTGAATCTTTGTAAATCATCCTATAGGTGCTCTCAAATGTTCTTAAAGGCTTGATGACAACTTTGACAACTTTAGGCACTTTGACAACCTTCTCTAATCTTTCTCTTCAATGTCCCTTCAACCAAAACCTACAAAACACACACAAAAGAGGGGGGGAAATGTTTTTTTGTTAGTGGATATGGGGTTTTCCTTGGTCAAACCCCATTTTGGTAATCAAACCTTGAAATAGAATGGAATAGGAATGGAGAATGATGAATGAACAAAGTATGATGTTGCAAATCACCAAACCCTATCAATAATATGTTGCAAACATGTGTGAGATGGCTCAAATAGATGTAGATCTTGAATCTTTCTTGAAGGTGCTATATCTTGAATGAAATGCTTGCTTGAATCATAAATCCCTACATCACAATTGTTAGCTCAAAAAAAAACCTGATGCATGAAGTCCTTGACATGATTCTTGACACTTGAATGTTGCTCTAAGATGCTTGATAATCTTCCCTTGAAGACTCTTGAATACTCTTATGAAAGTTTGAATGAACTTGTGAACTCAACTTTTCTATAAGGATGCTCATTCAACTTGCTAGGTGTAAAATAAGTGAAAGAAACTTGTATTTATACTTAATTATGCAAGAATTCCCAAAATTACAACATTATAATATGACATTAGATCTAGGAGGATAAAAATCATATAAAGAAATTTGAATTAATTTTGATTTTGGGCCACATAGGACTCATTCACCCAAGGTGGTGAATGAGTCCCATTAGGCATAATTTTATGGGAACATTTTTAAAAATGATTAGAAAGGTGTGAAACCAAGTTTGGGATCCAAAAACCTAGGTGGGACTCATTCAACCAAGGTGATGAATGAGTCCCAAGTTACTAAATCTAGGCCATACAACCTAAAAACACAAGAATTATGATTGGATATTGATTGGTGTTAGGATTATCCTCGAAAAGATCCATTAAATGAGGCTTGTGGATGCAAAACACGGCCAATTAAAGCATAAATAAGTTGAATTATTAATGAAAACCCTAGAAAAGTGTGAAAGTGTGTTACAACACATTACAAAACTCTAAGGCATGATTAAGGTACATTTTGGTTGAAAAGAGGTTTATGAGGTTTATTTATTTGATAAAACCTTAGAAAAGTGTGAAAGTGTGTTACAACACTTCACAACACATTAACAAGGTACCATTTAAATTTATTAGTTCGCAAGGGCTCAAGACCTAATGTGAATGGTTCAACCACATTACAACACTAAATCAAGGCATAATTAAGCTCAATTCTACAAGGACAGTCCAAACAAGTGTGAAAATGTCACCGACAACATTTTTCAACATTACAATCCCATTAGTTGGCTTATCGTTGATTCATCCAACTATGTAAAGAGGACCATCAAATGCATGTTTAAGTATGTCATTTTTTTGAGAAAGAAATGTCAAGAAGCTTTTTATTTGAGCCCTTACAAGGTCTAGCTTTGATAAATTCTATCACAGTTTATGTGGGATATTGTTCAATAGTATTCATATTATCATCATCCATGTCAACATTCATCACATCATTTTTTGTTTCTCTAGCTTTGAAAAATAAAATAATGTGCTTAGGTATGGGATTTGTAAAGATTTTCAAATTTTGGTTTGAAGGGGCTACAGATTTATATGTTGATCTTTCACACCTCCCATTTGAAAATAATTAGAATCGACAAGGTTTTGTACGAGATGTTTAAGATGCTTATAGGGTATGTGTAGGATCATGATGGGCCAAAAAGTGGCAATATAATGGGCATGTGGCTGGTGACTTTTTTTTTACCCAAAATTGATGAAATGGAAAGGGTTTTTAAAGGATATTCTCAGCTTTCCACCAATATAAATTATGCTTTACTTTGAATTTAATAAATAATTATTATTCATTTTCTATTCAAATTATGACTAAATTCTTGATTGATAGATTGATTGAAAAACATCTATAGATTTCAAATGGTATCACATTTTTTGAATCCAAAATATGCATCACATTCTATGCTTCACATATTATAGGATTAAAAAAAGAAAAATCAAATTTCATGAAGTTTTGACCAAGTTAAGGTGGTTAGACATACAATTTTTTTATATTTTTTAAAAGTTGTAATAAAAAAAATCATAATTAATTATTAACTTGGAAAAAAATTACAAACAAATATGCATCACATCGGGACATGAGTCCTCTACTTATATCTAAAACCTTATAAAAAAATATTATCATTTTATTGTGGTTAGGGTGGTCAGACAGACACCTACCTTTTATTTTTTCCCTGAAATTTAAGTACTACTACATTGAAATTTCAAATTTTCACCAAATAGATTTTTTTCTTTTTTAAAAAAACCTAGTAGTTTATAAACTACATTCAATTTTCTAAAAATTATATTCTTACATATTTTTTAAATAATATAGATAACTTATTTAAATTTTTATGTCAACTTGCCTAACTCTAATTTTTCTGATTTTTTCGCCACTTAAGGCTTGTTTTTTCCATTATGATCCTACACATACCCTATAATAATTTGTACCATTTCCATTTTATTGATGATAATGAAAATAAGACTTTTTTTTAAATCCTTTGGGCAATGGTATATTAGGATCACTCTCTCTAACATGAGGTAACGTAAGCATGTTCTTGTCAATAAGCTGCAACATGATATTAAGAAGGGTATCAAGCAAAGGAGTGAATTCTCTCTCTTGTTCCTTGAAAGGAGTGGTCATTTTTATAGTTCAAACATTTTATTATTAGTTTTTTGAATTTTTTTAGGGGAATTTAGTTGTAAAAATCCCTTATTCAGCTTCTTTAAAGGTTCATAATTATTTTGGGTTGTAGATTCAAACTTTTCAAGATGACTAAGGCGATTTTTCACATCATGATTGTAAGTAAAATTTTGATAATCAAGAAGGGTTGTACATAACTATGTGAAGGATGGAAATCTCAAAATTTCA
The DNA here is from genome assembly GCA_007258455.2 of Sequoia sempervirens. Classification (NCBI taxonomy): domain Eukaryota; kingdom Viridiplantae; phylum Streptophyta; class Pinopsida; order Cupressales; family Cupressaceae; genus Sequoia; species Sequoia sempervirens. The sequence continues at coordinate 67,785,879 of VDFB02026320.1, forward strand.
AGTTTTCTATGGAATTTATCTTGTAAGTTGGCAATAAACATTCATTTAAGGTCGGTATCAAGAATCTTAATGTTCACTTGTGAATAAAGTGTTTGATATCTTGCTATGAAATCAATTACTTTCTCATCCTCTTTTTGTTTGCATGTCATTAAATTAGAAAGGGTCATCTTGGGACCCATGGGAATATGGAAGTGGTTGTAAAATGCATCATTGAGTTCATTTAATGAAACAATTAAATTGTTTGACAAAGACAAGAACCACTCTAAAGCAGTATCCTTCAAGGATCTAGGGAATAGCTTAGCCAAAAGTTTATCTTCAAAGATGAAATCACTATGCAAGGTTGTAAAAATAGAAGCATGTTTGATAGGATCTCCTTTCCCACCATATTTCTCAAAGTGAGGAACTTATATGCCTTGTGTCATTTGTGTTCTTAATATGTTGAAGGAGAATGGGTTGAACTTGATGTATTACAAAGGTTGGTTTTTATTGTTTTGTTGTAATGTTGCAACTTGTTGTTGAACGGATGTCATATTTTACAGAAGTGATTTTTAATGAGAGGATCATTTTGGTTGTAAGGTTGATGGGAATAAGGTGGTGTAGTGTATGTATGCAGAGGGCTAGTAAATTTCATGTTGGTGAAGGTTGATTTTTGAGGAGTTATTGTGTTCGAATGGAAAAGGCTAGAAGTATTTCCTATGAGAATACCTATGGAAGTGTAGACAGTGCTAGTGGGTATGAGTGTTGTGGTTGGTTGAAAGGTTGTTGTGGGTTGTGTACTAATTTATGTAGGAATGGAAATTAGTATTATGGGGGATGGAATTGAAATTCCACCTCAGTTTAGGGTAGACCCTAAAGCTTGAGTGGAACTAGGGATGATAGGGATGGTATTGGTAACATTAAGCACATTGGTTATAGGAGGTGAAGTCATGGGAAATGATGTATACAAACTATGAGCCATGGAGGGTTGATTATCAACACTATTAGAAAGAGAGTCAAAAAAATAAAGATCCATAGTGAGTGAGATATCATAGGATAACATGAGCCTCAAAATACATCTTATAATAGTATTTCTAATAGGACACCAATTTGTAAAGCTCATACAAGTTATACAAACCTAGTGTGCAAACCCCAAAATAGAAAAGGGGCAATGCAACAACCTAGAATGAAATGCAATTTTTAGATTCTAAGTAATGCAATTTACTAATTACACAATGCAATAAGGTGAAAATGAAGTGTTTGAATTCAATTTTTAATTTTAACAATGCACTAAAATGAAGCAATTTAATCTAAATGCAATGAAATTGATGAAACAAAAAATTAGGAAACTGAAGTTTAGGAAAGTAGAAGTAGAAAATAGAAGCCTAAAACTAATATTTTTATTTCTAGAAAATTAAGATCAATAGCTAACATGGACTCATTCACCAGGAAGGGTGAATGGGTCCTAGTTAGGTTTTTCTGAGATATTTTTATTCATTTTAGAGTATTTTTAATGCTTTTTCAGATGCCTAAAGGTTTAGGTTTAACCTCAGTAGTGACCTATTCACCACTAAAGGAAAATGGGTCTTTGTTAGGTATTTTTAAACTTTTTTTGAATGACTTTCAAGCTTTCAGCAGTGTGTTTCAGTTCCATCTCTAATGTAGTGAGTTTCAGTTTCATATTTTTTAGAAATGCAATGTGAAAATGCAATGAAAAGATGAATGCAAGGATCTAGGTTGAAATTAAATTTTTTTTTAATTTTAAAATGCAATTGTATGAGATCTAAATGATATGAAAAATGATTGATTTGTTTTTGTATTTTTCAAATTTAAAGAGATGCAAAACAATGCAAATTTAAACCCTAAATGGGATGCAATTTTGAATGCAATGCAAGAAAACCTAAATGAGATATTAATTCAATGAAAATATAAATGAAAATGAATGCAATATTTGATATAGGATACAATAAAAGACTTCAAAAATCAGAAAATTGCAATATTCAATAGGTCGAGTTCCAAATGAAACGTAGAAAAATAGGGTTTAATCAAGGTGAATGATTCAAGATGGTAAACCACTAATTTTCCTAGGGGTATTTTACTCAGTCATGAGGGATAAAACATGGAAATAACAATAAGAAATTAACCCTAACTATTATAGCAACTATGAGGGGAGTTTTTAGAGCTCAAAATGATGTGTATGTTGCTACAAGAAGCCTATTTTTAGGGCATAAAGGATTCATTCGCCTTTAGAAGTGAATGGGTCCCTATTAGGGTTTTTGAAAATGAGAGATAGGTTATTTTCCTTGATTTATGAACTCTTAGATCCCTGGTTTTCAGCTGTTGAAAACCTATAATTATTTATGTAGCTTCAATTCTTTGTTCTTGCACTATGAAGGTTGATCTTGCAACTTGACAACTTTGATCACTTTGCTTGCAATTTCTTCACCACTTGATCTTCAACCTATAAATCTACAAACAAACATTCAAGGGAAGATAAACTTGTTGATTGTTAGTGAATAGGGTTTTTCCTTGGTCAAACCCCTTGTAGGTAATTAAACCAAATGATGAAATAATGTAATTGAAGCATGAAACATGAAATGATGCAATGTTGATACCTTGGTTGTTTTCTTGTAAGAAAACCTACAATATAACATGAATTGGCCATAAATAATTTATATCTTGATCCTTAAATATGATGTTGAACAATTCTTGCAAGTAGATCTTCAATGCTACATCCACTATCTTAGCTCAACAACAAGCATGAATTCATTAAACCCTTGACATGATGAAATGATCTTGAATTACAACAAAAAAATCTTGATAATATTCCTTGAAATTCCTTGTAAATGCTCTTTAAGTGCTCTGTAATTCTCTCTTAAATTTTCTAGGATGTCTTTTAAACTTGGTCAATGTGAATTAACCCTTTATTTATACTAAATCAAGAGATTTACCCCAAAATTTAAACAATTCAAGCTAACACTAGATTTGGAAAGGAACATTATTAAAATCTTGCAAGAATCAAATTCAAAAAGGGGTTCCTCATTAAGGGAGGAACCATTCATCACCTAGGGAAAATGGGTCTTGGCTCTATTTTCCAGGATCTTACCTTCGAGGAATGAAATAAGGTAAAAAAACCCATGTGAAATATGTTAATAAAGTGGAGTCCTATAAAGAGAGGACCCATTTTCCACCAAGGGTGAATGGACCCTAGCACCAATTTCTAAGACCTTTAATTTTCTCAATTAAATTTTTTATAATTTGAATTATGGGTTTCGAGATAGATCTTTGGGAGGTGTCATAAATAAAGCTTAAATTTGAATTAAATGGGCTAATTAACTCTAATTAACCACAAATAATTAAGAGGATCCTAGATAAATGTGAAAGTATGTTAAAACACTTTACAACATGTAAATAAGGTACAAATTAAGTATTTTTCATTAAAAGGGGCCCATTAGGCTCCATTAATTAAATAAACCCTAAAAAAGCATGAAAGTGTGTTACAACACTTTGCAACACCTTAGCAAGGTACAATTTTAGTATATTTTAATTATGTAGGGACCCTAGAATAATGCGAATGTGTACAACACATTACAACATTACACCAAGGCATAATTAGGTTAATTCAATGTTAATTACTTCCAAACCAAGCAAGGAAAAAGGATACTTTTTCTATTACTACATTCTTAACCTTAAAATCACAAGTTGTAGCAATATATATAGGAGACTTTAATGGAAGATTATTTTTAATCAAAGAAAAAAATTCACCAAAATCAACTCCCTATCTTTAATATCTCCATTTCATAAATGGGTATGTGTAGGATCATCATGGAAAAAACAAGCCCTTAAGTGGCAAAAAATTCAGAAAAATTAGAGTTAGGAAACTTGACATAAAATTTTGAATAAGTTATCTATATTATTTCAAAAATATGTAACAATAGAATCTGTAGAAAATTGAATCTAGTTTCTAAAATACTAGGTTTATTTATTTTAAAAAAATCTATATGGTGAAAATTTGGAATTTCAATGCAATAGTACTTAAATTTCAGGGGAAAAAAAAGTAGGTGTCTATCTGGAAACCATAACCACAATAAAATGATAATATTTTTTATAAGATTTTAGATATAAGTAGAGGAGTCATGTTCGGATGTGATGCATATTTTTTGTAATTTTTTTCCAAGTAAATAATTAGTTATGAATTTTTTGTTACAACTTTTAAAAAATATAAAAACTCGTATCTGACCACCTTAACTTGGTCAAAACTTCATGAAATTCAATTTTTCTTTTTAATCCTATAGTATGTGAAGCATAAATGTGATGCATGTTTCAGATTAAAAAAAATTGATACCGTTTGAAAGCTATAGATATTTTTCAATCAGCCTATCAATTAGGACTTTAGTCGTAATTCAAATAGAAAATGAATAATAATTATTTATTAAATTCAAAGTAAAGCATAATTTATATTGGTGGAAAGTTGAGAATCTCCTTTAAAAACCCTTTTTGTTTCATTAATTTTGGGTTAAAAAAAATCGTCAACCACATACCCTACACATACCCATCATATCACCACTTTTTGGCCCATCATGATCCTACACATACCCAAATTAGCTTTAGCATCAATTTTTTCAATCTCAAATTCATAGGTTCTAGCCTAAATAATAGGAATATAATGGAAGATAAATATAAAATAGAAGATAAAATTTAACCAAAATCAACTCCCTATTTTTTGGAGTAGAGCTCTTAGCCACTAATAGATAGCCTTCTACCTCTATAACCAACCATTTTATGTGAACTTATTTTTGTACACCAATTTGTAATCAATGCAATTTCTTCCTTCAAGAAAATTAACAAGATGCCAGGTGTAATAATTATCGAAGGCCATCATTTTCTCCTATACGGCCTCCATCCAAGACTCATTGTTCTCAAAAGAGAGAGCCTCCCTAAAAGGTGTTGGCTCACTATTTGTATATAACAAATAAAATACACAATAAGAATTTGGTGGATATAAAATACTTGTTAAAATTTGAATACCCAATACAACTTCCATTGTATGGTTAAAATTTGAGATTTAAATGATCATCTATGTTAAGTTATTTTTATCATAGTCATGTGTAAAAGTGCCCTAGAAATGCAAGAGGTGAAGTGGTTAATGGTTTCTTTAGTGGGCACTATGAAGGTTTGTGGAGGCATATTTGTCAATGATACTAAAATTTATAAATTGTGTGCATATTTTTAAAAATTAGTGTACATGAAAAATAGGGTTATTAAAGTCATATATAAAAATAGTGAAATAGTATGAATCAATGTTAGTAATGGAACACATCAAATTATTTTAGAAATATAATTATTTTATTGTGCATCATGCTATCATTGAGAGCTAAAATGCATGTAGAATATTAATTCATTAAATGACTTTGGGAACACTTACAAATGTGAAATATTGACTAAATTTATAATAAATTGTTGACATAAATTATTCAACAAAACCATAATAAAAAAATCACATAAATGAACAAGAAGCTGAAAAATATTTTAAAACAACTCTAGATAATCAAGAAATTTTCATATTTGAAATTTAGGTAAACCATACTGAAGAGAAAATATTTCAAACCAATGAATAATGTGATTATTATATCTTTATTTTCATAACTTTTCTTTATGATAATCACTATATTTTAATTATCATGTGAACAATTAGAAAAAATGGGTGGGAGATGTACCACTATTTTCTATATTTTCACTCAAATATGTCCTAAGATCTCAAATTGGATTGACTATCAACCTAAAGGGTGAGTCAATTCTCAATAAGGAAAACCTAGGAGGGGGGTCTGTAAGCTTTGAGGGATTCTCACCAAGAAAAAGCTTGGAAAATACACTTTAACATTCAAATCACAAAACCTAGTAATGCAAGCAAAATAAAGAGTGCAAATGATGAAATTATGCAACAAGTTAGGGTATGTGTACTTGGGAAATTTGGGAATGTAATGAGGATTCTAAAAATACAAAAATATTGTCAAAATATGCCAGGGAGGACTAAGACACGGTGACGCCCTTATTGTCTTATTAGTTCCGCTACCATTTTTTGAGGGAAATATAGAATCTTGGGATGTCAGAACATGATCTGAAAGAATATCTATAAAATTCCACTTGGAGGACTAAGATGCCCTTGCTATCATCTTAGTCCTAATCTAAATTTCTGAAATCTCCAAAAGTGATCCTAAGGCTCAATTTCTGCACTTTCTTCTTCTTTGACCTCAGGTTCTAAAACTTTCGGATCTATCCTATAGGCAAGTTTCCATGAAGATTACAATTAAGTTGCAATGCAAATTTGCAACTTTACAACTTTTCTTTCAAATGATCTTCAAGTCTTCAACCTAAATTTGCAAACACAAACAAGCATGAGAGGAAAAACTTGTTGATTTTTATTAAATGGGGGTTTTCCTTGGTAAAACCCCTTGTTGGTAATTAAACCTTGAAATGAAATAGAATAATGAAGAAAAATGATGAATGAACAATATGCAATTTTACAACTCACCAAACCCTTGTAATGAAATTTTCAAACTTGTGTGAGATGACTAGCTTGAATGTAGATCTTGAAATGCTTGAATGCTTGATAGATCTTGACTTGAACTGCTTGCTTGAATCAAAACCATGCATCACAAATCTTAGCTTAAAAGAACACATGATGCAAGAATATCCTTGATATGATGCTTGAATCTTGATGATGGCTCCAAATGCTTGATGAATTGCACTTGAATGCTCAAATATTTGAATGCTTAGATGTTAGGATATTAGAAATGAAAGCATGGAACCTTGTATTTATGCTTATCTATTCTTAATATCCTAAAATTACACTACAACAAGCCAATATATGAATTTAGTAATTAAAGGAGGCTAAATCTTGCCAAAATTTGACATTAAATCCCAAAAATCCTTAATGAGGTCTAAAACGCTCTAGGTGGCGTATTAGTCCTAAGACATTAAATTCGGGGCACACACTCCAAAAAGGGGCCGCTTTAAGGAACATTTGAAATCAGAGTGCCAAGACCATTGGAGGACAAATATTCCCTAGGTGGCATCTTAGTCCTGGCCCAAAAATTAGGGATACACAGCTAGAGTCATTAAATTATCATTTACCTTTTGAAGTTTGACAAGATTAGCCATAAAAAGATATAATTCGTTGAGCTTGTGGATGCAAAATAGGACCAATTAAGACATAAATACAGATAAACAAAAGGTGGGCTCAAACAAGTGTGAAAATGTAAGGGTGTGCATTTTCCTACACTACATTATGTAATAATTTTCCTTCACTGTGATTAAAGTATTTTTTTATGTAATATGAAATTGATAATTGATGTGAGAAGAAATAAATTGTATTCTTGAGATAATGAATAAACATAACTTTTGTATTAAATAAAGTGTTTGAGATTTGAGCCATGCCAATTAGCTTTGAGAAGTTGTTACATCAAAAAATTGTATCAAATTATAGTTTATCAAATCACATATAAATGTTAATTATTTTTAAAAAATTATAGGAAATTTATTCCACATTAGAATATCCATCCTCTTTGTGATGTAAGAAAGGTGGTTGACACTCACTATCCCTTAATACACCGCTAGAGGCTTCTAGCCCTCAAACACAACATTTGATGAGATCTTTTGGAATAAGCCATACAAAGGCCAAAAAAACATCAATTTTGACGTCTCACAAAACCAACACAACTTTTTGAAAAGATTACAAGTGACTTCTTTGACACAACCTTGAGAAACAACAAACTACCTCTATTTTAGGCTACTAGATTAGCCCTCTTTTACAAAGGAGGTCCCTCCCAATCTTCAATTTTTCCCTTAAAATATTTAGAAAGTCACTATATGTGATGTAAAACCATATATTCCATGATCAATTCACAATTTCAAGTCCAATAAACCATTGATCCAAGAAAACCCTCAATTTCAATGCAAACACCTAGGGTTTTTTGAAAAATTTGACTTCAAGGCTTTCCAAACTCATCCAATGCATCCAAAAAGTTACACTAGGTATGTACAAATTATTCACACCTTTACAAGAACAATTCCATCAAAAATTCACAAAAATCCTCACATATCACCTCATTTTCTTAAGAAAAAGACACCGCCCAGCCATAGGGCATCATTCCACATTGAACAACTCACTTATTTTTCTCCTCCAACCTATGTAAAAACCTACCCTACCTTATGAAATTCCATTCCTTTGAGTAATAGGGAAAAAGAGTAGGAGGAATAGCTTATTACATTAATTAGTCACCAAACAGAGCCCTCGTTGGTTTTTACTAGGCAGTTACAGGAAATTTAGGAGATCTTCTGAGCTAAAATTATTGTTAAACTCTCAAAATGATTTAAAATGAAATTTAAGTCATGATATAACAATATACAATGGTTCTCAATGCATTCAAAGCTTGTATGGGTTCGTAGAGAAGAAGAAAAGTTCAGAAAATCAAAAAAATTATAGAAAATAAATGTTGTATTTTATTGGAATCTTGAATACAACTAACTAAAACCTTTGAGCCTTTTGAGGAATTATATAGCCATTCCAATTGAATCCTAGCAATTCTAATGTTCATAACTGTCATTTTCAATGAATAGGGAACAATCTATATTAATAAATAATATAAAAGTACATATTCACAAAAAAAGTGGGTGGTAAAAAGTTCATAACTGCCTTTTGAATTTCCCATACTCTTTAACTAAAAAAAAGTTGCACTTTTACAATTTTTGCTCTTGACAACTTTTTATACATTTTTGCAACTTTTACCCCTAAACACCCATGACCCCAAAAACCACTCAAACACATAATAAATGGTCTCCAAAGACCTTTTTAAGCATAATTAGACTCAAAAAATACCTATCTACCCTTGACACAACTAGATGACCAAATTAACAACCTTCAAATATTGAATCTTGCAAATGGTGGATTAGGTGCTCCTGCACCATACACCCCCATAGAAAAAGAACTCTTGTCACAAGAGTTATACCTGGCACTAGCTCCTCCAAGGTTCTCACATTCCTTCTAATCTGCAAATGACTTCAAATGGTTCTCATAGAATAACCTTGTAGTATGCCCTACATCCTTAACTGTGTTTTCTTTTGAACATGACTTCATCTCTACATTCAGACTTGTTATTTTTCTTCCATTTATTCTTTGACCAAAGCATGCCAATTTTCTTCCCTTCATGTAATAAAGAAAACACTTACCAGGGGTTCCTTGATCTAACTTTCCCCTTGCTTTAGAATCATGCTTGCATCTTACTTCTTTGTCTTGTCCAACCTGTCCTTTCTTCTTTGTCACTAGTCCCATTGTCTTGTCATCTTTTTGTGCCATCATACTATCCTTTGTACTCACTATACTATCATATGTATTAATCATTGTAGTTACAGATCCAACTAGTTTTGAAAACTTACTCTCACCTATAGGACACACAATGGTCCCCACAAAAACATTCTCACTCAAATTCACTATCATCTTACCCTATAGACTTGATTCAATCTTCTTACCTACTACCATTTCTTTCTCAGACTTTGAACCATCTACAACACCTAACTTTTTTTCTTCATTCACAACTCCTACAAGCTCTTTTTTCCCACACATGATTACTTTTTCCTTACCTCTCTCATCTTCCACCTAGGGAGTTAAGACAAACTTACACCCATATTTTACTATGGTATATGTGTTCTCTCTTCCATCATATATTGCATGCCTGTCATACTACTAGGGTCTACCTAGGAGTAGGTGACAACAATCCATAGGAAGAATATCACAAGCTACTTTGTCTCTATAACCTCCAGTTTGAAATTCTACCATAGTTTGTTCATTGACCAAAAAATAATTCCCGTCACTCAACCAAGACACTTTATAAGGTAACTCATGAGGAACTTTTTTGCAGATTCAATTTGTTAACCATCTCACTTGACACCATGTTCCCTATAGAGCCAGAATCAATAAAAATATTTCATACCTTGTTCTTACACTTACATGTGGTTTTGAAAAGACTTTTCCTTTGCAATGGTTCCATCTCCTTGGTTTCCTTCAATATAGTCTTCCTCATCATCAACATTTCCCCTATTTTAGGAACAACTCTTAAACATGCAGGATGGTTACTCTCACACTCCTCTTCTTGAATGATTTGTGCTCTCCTATCAATCCTCTTTTCTCGACTTGATAAACTACCAAACTTGTCAAGACATTGACATGAAGGATGACCATATTGATTACAACTATAACATCTCCCTAAAAACTCATTAGAATTTCTACCACCACTAAACCTGCCTCTACCCCTAAAACCACCTCTTGTATCAACACATTGCTCCTTACCTTTTATTAGCTTCTTCTTGTTCTTCCAATGGCTGCTTTGAAGTAGGGATTGATCCTCTCCCTCTTGTGTTAGCACCTCTTCCTCTAACTAATTTATCTTTCCTTCTTTTGAGCTTTTCTTCTACCCTGATTGCTAATTGAAAACACTCTTAAACAAAATTTGGGTTAGCAACAAGAATTTCATATTGTATATTAAATCTTAGATCACCTAGATATCTATCCACCTTTTCAACTTATCTTCATCCCTTCTTGACCTTATACTTTTTTTATAAAATTCATCAATGTAGGCCTTAACATCTAGATCATTTTTCTTCAATCCTTGCAACTTCTTATACAATTGAACTTCATAATCCTTTGGAAGAAACTTACCTTTCAATTTTTGTACCATCTTGTCCCAAGAAGTTATCCTTGACTTTCCTTGTTTTCTTCTCTATGCTTGCTCATAGTCCCACCATAGAAGAGCATGACCTTTGAGTGTTTTTATTGCCACCTTCACCATTTGCTCATCTGAAATCTCTTCACTTTCAAAATAATTATCCATAGCATCAATTCAATCAAGAAATTTTTCTTCATTTAAATTTCCACCATACATAGGAAGATCAAATTTTAGCTTCATTGAATCACCTTTCATTGCTTTGAGCATATTTACCATCCACTGATCTTCCAGGTCTAACTCCTCATCAACATCTTCATATTCTTCATCATTGTCCTCTATTTCACTTTCTTCATTTTTATCTCTTCTTTTCTTTGTCCCCAAGGAAGAAAGCCTTGCCAATATTGCATTATTTGACTCTAGAAGCTTAGCATGCTTCTCCTTCAGATCCCGCAACTCTCTAGCAATGCCAACACCTTTCAAAGGAATTTTCACCAATTTTTATTTTCACCTTCCAATAAACTTTCTTCAAACCTATAAAATTCAATCAATCACCAACAAAATACCTTGTCCCTATGCTCTAATACCACCTGATATAAGTGAAACATAGATTTTTGGGACCCTATGGACTACTCTTGCACTTCTAGGGTTTTTCACCTAAAAGGAGAGAGATATGGCCAAAAATACTAATGTATCACTCAAATAACAATGTATGCAATGTTTTTTAATGTAAATGAACTTAAGTAAATGAAATTGACTAATCTGAATGGCTGCAAATGAATGCAAAATTGCAATTACAACTATGTTTGAAAACACATTATGATATGCAAATAACTATGTAAATGAACAAATAATGCAAAACATAAAGTACAAGGATGAATTTGAGTGCACCTCAATGAATTCTGATGATTCTATAGTGTTTTGAATGCTAATGGAAATTATTGAATTTTCACAGTGGGACTCATTTGCCTAGGGTGGTGAATCAATCCTCCTAGTGAAAAGGTGTTGGGAGTTGGTTTCTATCTATCAAGATTTTCAGTCCTAAAGTGGAACTCATTTTCCATAGGTGGTGAATCAATCCTCTCCCAAAATTTTGAAAAATTAGGAGACAACTCTGCAACACTAGATCTAGAAAAGTATGCTTGTCGAGTTGTTGAAGTCAATTCTACAGAAAATGGACAAATAATTCTCTCCGGGCTTGAATTTGACTCAAGTTGACTTGTAGCACCTAGTTGACTTGGAAATCAATCTTCAACACCTAATAACCTATCAAATTTTCATACAAAGAGCTACAAACAAACATGCAATAGGGGAAAAATGATTGAGGGTTAGTGAATAGGGGTTTTCCTTGGTCAAAACCCACTTTTGGTAATTAAACCCTTGAAAAGATAATGAAATGAAGGAGAAAGATAAAATAATAACATGAAAGTGCTATCAACTTACCTAGCCCTTGATAATGCAAGTCTAAAGTAATGTCAATGGCTGCTTCAAAGTGCTTGAAAGGATGATTCAAAATGCTTGAATGCTTGAAATGTGAGATTGAATGCTTGAATGAGTGAGGAGATGTAAAATGAGGTGAAAATCAATTTTTTATATAATTCTTGTGCCTTAGTATCTATTCATACCTCATCATAGGCCAACATCAAGTGATTTTGAAGAAAATCCCAAAAGGAAATTTGAAATATTTTGAATTTCGAGCCAACAGGGACTCATTTTCCACCCATGGTGAATGGGTCCCACCTAGGACCTAAAAACATGTGTCGGGAAAAATGTTGTATTTAATGTTATTTGTTGGGATAACATTAAAAAATACACTTAATTACAACTTATGAGGGTATAAAGAGACCAAATAAAGCATGAGAAGGGTGTAAATCATGAAAATATGCCTAGAAGAGCATGAAAGCTTGTTACAAGACTTTACAACACTTCAAACTAGGTCTTTTTGATGGGTAAAAAGGTGATTTTTAGGTAAATTGCATTAAATAGAGTCTAGAAGAATGTAGAAATATCTTACAACACTTCACAAGACATTCACAAGACATCGTTCTTTGAGTTTTAGTACCTAAATAAGCATGTTCAAGCCATGTTACAACATAAAATTAAAGCAGCATAGTTCCAACACCATGAAACAAGACCTAAAAGGCCATGAAAATGACAAGGGGACATATTGTACAACACATTTAGGCCCCACTTTAATGAGAGGATGAACCTGTTTCAAACTCACACTAAAGTAGCCATGAACATCATGGGTAGGGTTCAAATGCACTTACATTAGCAAGATGGAATGACAATGATCAAGATGAATGATCAAGCCCTTAAGATGAAGATCCCATGTAAAACTAGACATAAGAACAAAGAAACACACAAGTGTTGAAAAGAATTGGATGAAGCTTTGATTGTCAATCCAACTAGTTGTGGAAAGAGATCTAGGTTGATTGCTTGAAAAAGAGAATATGTACTCACCTGGTGCCCCAAAACTTTAGGCTATCCACAAGGTGAGAAAGCCCAAATGTATACGAGTTCACTCTAGGGCCATGAAACAAGTTGTTTGTGGGTTGAGAAAGCCCAAAAAAAGATAAGATACATACGCTAGTTGGTATGTACTCACAAACACAAAAGTCACTATGGGGAAAAGTCATGCCACTATAACAAGGCTTCCCGCTCAATGATGTCAAAGTTATACCCATTGATAACTTTAACAAGGTGCCACAAAGAAAAGGAATTTGTATCAATTCTAGTTTCACGAGACAATAAAATCTTTGTATGCTTAGAAATCATGAACAAAACAAGATGACACCACATGCATGCAAATTGTGTTATGCAAGGTGGCCATACAAAATGCAACAATGTAAAAGTGAAAAAATGTAAAATGTAAAATGTAAAATGTGAAAATATGTTGAAACGACTCTTGTTCAGTTTATGCAAGGTCAGTCACTTAGGGAACATTGTGTCTAATGTCTCCAAGAGAGGACCAATCAAAGAATAATATATTCAAAACTTAGGGGATGTTGTGTGTTGCATCAAGCCACCAAGAGGAATGTAATATGCTGAGAAAGATCACACTTATGAAGGAAATCACACCCACTGTCATCCAAAAAGTGACAAACACATCATATAAATGACAAGGTTACACTAGGAACCAAGAATGCAACTGAAATATGGTATTATATGCCCCCCACTTAAAAGGAATTGTTGTACACTATTCTGTGAGCAATTACTTTAAAGTAGAGAAGAAAAAAAATGAAAAAAGGAAACAAGACATGAGAGTTAACTTGGAAAGCCCTATGCCAAGTCATATGTTTAAAAGTTAGGCTACATCATTTCAAGGAAAAGGAAAAGGAAATAAAAAGGGAGTTGCCCCTAGAAAATAAAGTGAACCAAACACATAAGGGATCTATGGATTTGGGGTTAGTATGTTTGTTGCTGCAATGTGTTTATGAAATAGCTTAGAACTGTCATCATTCCCTAAGGCACATAGAACTAGAAGAATGACACAAAGAGAATGAAAAAAAAGGAACGCACAAGTTCATTTTGAGTCAACATGGAATAAACATTGTGGTCTCAATGCTTTGAATTGTTCCCAAAAGGAAAACACAAGCAAAACAAAAATGAAAAGGAAAAAGAAAAGAAAAAGCTTTCAGGTCAACATGAAGGAGACATTTTCGTCTCAATGCCTTGCATCATGCTCAAAAGGAAAACAAAAGAAAAGATAGTAAAAATCAAAAGGACCGATTGGGTCAACATGGAAGAGACATAGGGCATCTCTATGCTTTACGTCATCCCCAAAAGGAGAACACCAAAAAAAGAGAAAAAGACAAGGACCTTTTGGGTCAACATGGAAGAAACATAGGGCATCTCTACACTTTACGTCATCCCCAAAAGGAGAAGACAAAATAAAAAGAGAAAAAGACAATGCACGACGAATAAAAGAATAGAGATATGAAAAGAAGAAGTATAAAAAGAGAGAGAACATCAAACACACAATATAGAGGGGACACAATACACACAAAAGGGAAAAAAATATGGAACAAGTAATGCAAGTGCAATTCAACCACTAAGTAAGTTATTGGTTTCTCAATCTTAAATGTTTAAGCGCAAAAAGAATAACATAGTTAAGAGACAAAGGAAAATGTGGTACAAAGACAAGGCTAACAACTTCTTTCCCTCCCACAAAGTGTAAAGGAAAGAATGAGTCGATATAAGTGATGAGAAAGGATCATGTGATACTGAGCATAAAGAATTCTACAACTATAGCATGATGAATGGCTTTGATTGGTTTAAGGTATGATGGGGAAACAATTGGTATCAGTGAAGTGATACTTATCCAGTATGTCCTTCAATGTCTGGCATGCTTCTGTTCGATGTCCAAGAATATGATGATATTTGAAAAATGGTATGTTAGAGTCTTTTGGATGAATAAACCACCTATTCATAGGTGGTAAAAGTATAAGACCTTTATTTAAGAGCAGTTGAAGTCTCTGTTCACATTCAGGTGAAGGATGTGTGGGAAACTTGATCTTTTTTATTTTGTAAGGTCAATTTTTCTTGCTAGATTCTCCTTGTTCATGAATAGGAGTTGAAGGACCCATGGTGATCCTAACATCCTTGTCATTAGAAGGAGATAATGGTTGTTCATGTGGAAGGAGAATGTTCAAGTTAGGAGGAGCATCCAAGATCACTGTAGTAGCATCCCAAAGTCTCGTAGGTTGAAGAGGATGTCTATAAGGATGAGAAAGATCTTGATATCCAAGTCTTGTTGTGTTTGTTGCAGTTGATTGTTGTTCAAAAAGTTGATGGATGTCATGTTCATGTTTTCTGTCACAACCTTGTTTACTTAAGATAGTGAATCCTTTACCATACGTTTCCTCAAGGTTGATAGGAATTTTGGTGACTTTGTCCTCATAGAAGGATTGTGAATGTGATTGGTAAGAGGAACTAGGTCCCCTTGAGGGGGGAACCATAGGTCCTATAGTGACTTCAGGATGTAGATATGAAAAGTGATCAGGAGGTGAAACAATGGGAAGGTCTTGTGATTTCATGGATGGGTAAAAGGTTGCATTGGCTTCTAGGTTATCAAGGAAATCATTGTATAACTTGTGCATGCTATCATCATATTCTCCAATGATGTCTACTTCATGAGGAGGACAATCATTAGGAGTTGTAGGAGCATGTTGGAGTTCAAGGTCATTAGGGTCACAACCAAAGTCATAGTTGGACATGTCTACCAATGATTTTAAGGAATTCCAAAATTTAATGAAAGAAGATTCCATGATGCAAATAAACTAAGATGTAATAAATGAGGAAAAATAGAGATTCTATAAAGGAAAAAAAATGCAGAAATAAGAAGCAGTAATGCAGAAAAATGCTAAAAATATTACAAAGATGTTGAAAAAGTGTAGAGGGACTGATTCGCCCTGGGTGGCGAAGGAGTCCCAGGATGAATATTTTTTAGTTTTTTTCATAAATTTGAAGATGATTTAAATGCTCTATAGAATACAATGATATATGCAGAATGAAAATTTTTACTTCTTTCAATGAGATGTAATGTAAAAATGAAAGCTAAATGAAGTTTTCTCTAATGAAAAATGAAAATTTCCTAGAATCTAATAACAAATCAATGTCCTAATTGAATTCTAATGCAACTGGAAACTAAGATGCAATATGTGAATGCAATCAGAAATTCAAAGTGTTCAAAATTTGGGTTGACCAAAATGAAACATATATTTTTGGGACCCTATGGACTACTCTTGCACTTTTAGGGTTTTTCACCTAAAAGGAGAGAGATAGGGCCAAAAATGCTAATGTATCACTCAAATCAGAATGTATGTAATGTTTTTTAATGTAAATGAACTTAACTAAATGCAATTGACTAATCTAAATGACTGAAAATGAATGCAAAAGTGTAATTACAAATATGTTTGAAAAACATTATGATATGCAAATAACTATGTAAATGAACAAATAATGAAAAACAAAAAGTATAGGGATTAATATGAGTGCACCTAGATGAATTGTGATGATTTTGGAGTGTTCTAAATGTTGATGGAAATTACTGAATTTTCATAGTGGGACTCATTCACGCAGGGTGGCGAATTAGTCCTCTTCTTGGTGAAAAAGTGTCAAGAGCTGGTTTCTATATGTCTAGATCCGAAATTTGACAAAATTTATATTTTAAGTCCTAAGGTGGGACTCATTCGCCACATGTGTAAAATCAGTCCTCTCCCAATTTTTTGAAAAATTAGGAGACAACCCTGCAACACTAGATTTGGAAAAGTCTGCTTGTCGGGTTGCCGAAGTCAGTTTTGCAGAAAATAAACAAATAACTCTCTCCAAGCTTGAATTTGACTCAAGTTGACTTGAAGCACCTAGTTGACTTTGAAATCAATCTTCAGCACCTAATAACCTATCAAATTGGCATACAAAGAGCAACAAACAAACATGCAATAGGGGAAAAATGATTGCAGGTTAGTGAATAGGGGTTTGCCTTGGTCAAACTCCACTTTTGGTAATTAAACCCTTGAAAAGATAATGAAATGAAGGAAAAGGATAAACTAATAACATGCAAGTGCTATAAACTTACCTAACCCTTGATAATGCAAGTCTGAAGCAATGTCAATGGCTACTTCAAAGTGCTTGAATAGTGATTGAAAGGATGATGCAAAATGCTTGAATGAGTGAGGAGATGTAAAATGAGGTGAAAATAACTTATTTATACAATTATTATGCATTAGTATCCATTCATTTCTCATCACAGGTTGACATCAAGTGATTTTGAATAAAATCCCCAAAGGAAATTTGAAATATTTTGAATTTGGGGCCAAAGGGGACTCATTCGCCACCCATGGCGAATGAGTCCCACCTAGGACCTAAAAGCATGTGTCATGAAAAATGTTGTATTTAATGTTATTTGTTGGGATAACATTAAAAAATACAATTAATTACAACTTATGAGGCCATAAAGAGACCAAATAAAGCATGATAAGGGTGTAAATAGTGAAAATTTCCTAGAAGAGTGTGAAAGCTTGTTACAAGACTTTACAACACTTCAAAATAGGGCTTGTTTATGTGTAAAAAGGTGATTTTTAGGTAAATTACATTAAATAGAGTATAGAAGAATGTAGAAATGTCTTACAACACGTCACAACACCTTCACAAGACATCATTCTTTGAATTTTAGTACATAAATAAGCATGTTACAACATAAAATCAGAGCAACATAGTTCCAACACCATGAAACAAGACTTAAAAGGCCATGAAAATGACAAGAGGCCATTTCTCTATGACATAGTAAACAAGATGGTTGAAACTCACTATCCCACACAAAATAACCTAAATAAAACAAAGAAATCTTCCCTTGAACACACAAACAACCAACTATCCCTTAATACACCACTAAAGGCTTCTTGCCCTCAAACACACCATTTGATAAGATCTTTTGGAATATGCCATACAAAGGCCAAAAAAACATCAATTTGGACTTCTCACAAAATGAACACAACTTTCCCAAAATATTACAAGTGACTTCCTTGATGCAACCTTGAGAAACAACAAACTACCCCTACTATAGGCTACTAAATTAGCCCTCTTTTATAATGGAGGTCCCTCCAAATCTTCAATTTTTCCATTACAATATTTAGACAGTCATTATATGTGATTCAAACCCATAGATTCCATGATCAATTCACAATTTCAAGTCCAATAAACCACTGATCCAAGAAACCCTCAATTTCAATGCAAACACCTAGGGTTTTCTGAAAAAATTGACTTTAGGGATTTCCAAACTCATCCAATGCATCCAACAAGTTACACTAGGTTTTTATAGACTCTTCACACCTTTACAAGATTAATTCCATCAACAATAACACAAAAATCTCTGCATAGCACCTCATTTTCTTAAGAAAAAGACACTGCCCAGCCTTAAGGCATCATTCCACATTGACCAACTCATTTATTATTCTCCTCCAACCTATGTAAACACCTAACCTAGCTTATGAAATGCCATTACTCTAAGTAATAGGGGAAAACAATAGGAGGAATGGCTATTACATTAATTAGTCACCAAACAGAGCCCTCATTGGTTTTTATCAGGCATTTATAAGAAATTTAGGAGATCTTCCTCTAAAATTATTGTTAAACTATCAAAATGATTTCAAATGAAAGTTAAGTAATGATAGAACAATATACAATGGTTCTTAGTGCATTCAAAGCCTATACTAGTCTGTATAGAAGAAGAAAAGTTCATAAAATCAAAAAAATTGTAGAAAGGATATGTATAGGATCATGATGGGCCAAAAAGTGGCTATATGATGGGTATGTGTAGGGTATGTGGCTGATGACTTTTTCTTTACCAAAAATTGATGAAACGAAAATGGTTTTTAAAGTAGATTCTCAACTTTCCACCAATATAAATTATGTTTTACTTTGAATTTAATAAATAATTATTATTCATTTCCTATTTGAATTATGACTAAAGTCTTGATTGATAGGTTGATTGAAAAACATCTATAGCTTTCAAACTGTATCACATTTTTTGAATTTGAAACATGCGTCACATTCTATGCTTCACATAATATAGCATTCAAAAAAGAAAAAATGAATTTCATAAAGTTTGGACCAAGTTAAGGTGGTCAGACACACAAGTTTTTATATTTTTTAAAAGTTGTAATAAAAAATCATAATTAATTATTTACTTGGAAAACAATTACAAAAAAATATGTGTCACATCGGGACATGAGTCCTCTACCTATATCTAAAATCTTATAAAAAAATATTATCATTTTATTGTGGTTAGAGTGGTCAGACAGACACCTACTTCTTATTTTTTCCTTAAAATTAAAGTACTATTGCATTGAAATTTCAAATTTCTACCAAATAGATATATATAATTTTAATAAACCTAGTAGTTTAGAAACTACATTCAATTTTCTATAGATTCTATTTTTACATATTTTTGAAATAATATAAATAACTTCATATTTTTACGTCAAGTTGCCTAACTCTATTTTTTTTGAATTTTTCACCACTTAAGGGCCTATTTTTTTCCATGATGATCCTGCACATACCCAAAAATAAATGTATTTTATTGGAATTTTCAATACAACAACTAACTAACACCTTTGAGCCTTTTGAGGAATTATATATCCATCACAATTGAATCCTAACAATTCCAATGTTCATAACTACCTTTTGTATTTCCTAGACTCTTCAACTACCCAAAAGTTGCACTTTTACAATTTTTGCTCTTGACAACTTTTTACACATTTTTGCAACTTTTACCCTAAACACCTATGACCCCAAAAACCAATCAAATACATAATAAATGGTCTCCAAAGACCTTACTTAGCATAATTAGACTCAAAAAATCCCTATCTATGCTTGACACAACTAGATGACTAAATTAAAAACCTTCAAATATTACAATAAATGGTCTATTGAAGTAGTCCCATTATTTCATATTCTTAATCCATCACATGTATGTTTTAGAATAGAAATAAAATATGCGCAAGTTTTTTTTTGGAAATGAATAACTACCTCATTAAGTATAATTGAATGTTATCAATGCATAGTTTCTACTCTATGTGATGTGTGAAAAAGGGATCTACGGTCTAGATCATAGTTTATCCTACATTATATTAGAGAGAACCAAAACTTACCACATATGGCCACTTGGCTACTAAACTAAATAGAAGAGCCAGAATGGTGGATCATGGTTTTGGTTATTCTTTGGGGAGAAGGACATTGATTTGATTGATTAGGAGTTAACTTGATTTGTTTATGTAAATTTATATCTAGTTCAACTATGAATCTACAACAAATTGATCTAAATACAAACAATTATAAAAATAGAACATAGAAATGAATAACATAATAGTAGAGTGTAGAGATAGAGGAACCTAGCATGTAAGTTAGGGTTTAATTTTTTTGGATAGGGGTGGTGGTGCTCTATACCTAAGAATGAAAATCTCAAGATTTAGTGAATAGATCTCAAAGGGTCTAAATCTGTAAGTTCTTCCTTCCTAGACTCAACCTCAAAACTTCATCTATTGATGATTAATTCCAATTTCTATAATTTTTTGAAGTTGGAGGCTTGAATTCTTATCTTACAATTAGGTATTTAATCTTCTCCTAAATCCACTTTAGATTTACCACCTACACACAAGAAAGGGGAGAAAGAGTTGTGACATATAGGGGATCACCCAAGTCAAACCCTATTTTAATGTTTCAACTTCCACAATAGCTAAGATAATGTAAAGAGTGCTTACCCTTAGTTGGATAGAGGAAAATAGATAAAACAAGTGATAAATGACAAGCACAAAAACTTATCACTTAGATCTACTTTCCTTGATGGACTAAAGTTGTCATAATCATCTCATACAAAGAAAATTGGTTGCTTGATTGGAGGTCCTAAAATTTTTAGTACTAGAAAAATAAATGATCATAAAACATGAGAAAACTAAAATATCAAATTGATACATTGCAAGCATGAATCTTTCCTGATGATAGGTATTGTAAATTTTTCTCATTCTACTCTTGACTTCCTTTCAGGATGCCCAATTTTAAATTCCAATTGTTAGGCTTTCAAATGGTAAAAGAGACTTGTATTTATATGTATTTATTCAAGCTTTCTCACATGATTTATTATCAAATCCAACACATAAATTTATATTTTTAAAATTTAAAATGGACCAATAATAACTCATTTTAAATTGAGCCAAAATAGGTGGGACATGGTCGGTACCACCCTAGTCTAGACTAATTTTGGGGATTTTTCTATATTTAAATGAAAATTAAATATTAATCCTTAATTTTATTTAAATTTCCTAGAAATGACAAAAAAATGGGTAACTTAAGAGCATAATTATGTCTAAGCACATAGGGGGGGCTAAACCTAGTGTGAAATTATTAGGTGATAATTTATGATGCTATATTTAGGTCCCACTTTAGTGAGAGTATGAACTTGTTTGCAATATGATTGTCATTGATGTCAAAAGGGATATTTGAGGATATCCAATAAGGGAGATTGTTGGCTTTTGATGTGAAAAAGGTATCATATGATGATACATTTGAAGCTGAAAGGCAAGCCTTGAAGAGTTGATAAAGTTTAGACATCAAACCTCAGGCTTACCTTATATCGCTTCCTAGAGAAGGAAAGTGTTTGTGCTAAGTCAACAAGGTTTCAAAAATTATGCTTCGGTCATACCTTTTATTGAATTCCTCAATGAAATGTAGACAAGATGAGTTTGAAATAGCGTCAAACATCAGGCTTTGGAGGTAAGGCTTACGTCTTAACATAAAGTGAAGGGAGGGGTAGGATGGAACCCTAAACCCTAAACCTCGACATCAGAAATGACTTCAATGTTTTCGATTCAGCATTGAGGCTTATGCCTTATTAGTTTGTGAAGTATGAGGGTTAATGAAGGATCATGGGGGTCCAAATTAGGCCCTTAAGTG
This sequence comes from Sequoia sempervirens, assembly GCA_007258455.2. Taxonomy (NCBI): domain Eukaryota; kingdom Viridiplantae; phylum Streptophyta; class Pinopsida; order Cupressales; family Cupressaceae; genus Sequoia; species Sequoia sempervirens. Next base: position 67,808,024 of record VDFB02026320.1, read on the forward strand.
GCAATAAAATCTCATAAAAATAGAGTTAGGAAACTTGACATTAAAATTTGAATAGGTTGCTAAAATAATTTGAAAAATATGAAACAACAAAATTTGTAGCAAATTGAATGTAGTTTCTAAAGTACTAGTCTTGTTTTGGAAAAAAATTAAATCTATTTGGTGATAATTTGAAATTTCAATACAGTAGTACTAAAGTTTTAGGAAAAAATTAAAAATAGGTGTATGTCTAACCAACCTAAGTACAAGAAAAAAATAATATATATTTTTGAAACTTCTAATAGAAGTAGAGGACACATGCTCGAATGTGCCAAATTTTTTTTTTTTTTTTTGCAAGTAAATAATTAGTTATGATCTTTTTATTAGAAAATTTTAAAAATTATTAAAACTTGTTTGTCTGACCACCATAACTTGGTCAAAAATTTATGAAAATGATTTACTTTTTTTCATCCTATTGTATGGGAAGCATAGAATGTGCCACATCTTTTGGATTCAAAAAATATGAAATCGTTTAAGAATTATACATTTTTCAATTGGTGTATCAATTAGAATTTAGTTAGAATGCATATAGAAAATAAATTATAATTATAGATTTAATTTCATTTATAAGTCATTATCTTGCATTTGTGCAAAGCTAAAAAAATTTATCAATAAACCCTTTTCGTTTGATCAAATTCAAATAAAAAAATGGCGTCAACTACTTTTGGGTCATATTGCCACTTTTTGGACCTCCATGATCTTGCACTCACCCACGAAGTAAGGAGAAATCCTAAAGGCCAACACTCAAAAGTTTTATGGATGGAAATTCCTATAAAGAAAATGTTGGGCACCACGATTTGGTAGGAAGGCTTATACCTTACCGAAAGATAGGTAAGTGGTATGATGAAAGGGAGAACCTTGACATCCAATAAACTCATGCATGTTTTAGTGTTTTATGCTTCAATCATTAGAGTTTGGTGTGATGGTATGTGAAGGAGGTAGAAGTTAAAGGGTAAGGTTGATGGTTGAACCTTGATAGGGGTATGTGCAGGATCATGATGGGCCAAAAAGTGGTGATATGATGGGTATGTGGCAAATGACTTTTTTTTTACCCAAAATTGATGAAATGAAAAGGGTTTTTAAAGGATATTCCTATCTTTCCACCAATATTCAAATTATGCTTTACTTTGAATTTAATAAATTATTATTATTCATTTTCTATTTGAATTATGACTAGAGTCCTGATTGATAGGCTGATTGAAATCATCTATAGCTTTCAAACGGTATCACATTTTTTGAATCCAAAATATGTGTCACATTCTATATTTCGCATACTATAGGAATAAAAAAATAAATTGAATTTCATGAAGTTTTTACCAAGTTAAGGTGGTCAAACATACAAAAAATTATATTTTTTAAAATTTGTAATAAAAAATTCATAATTAATTATTTACTTGGAAAAAAACTACAAAAAATATGCATCACATTGGGACATGAGTCCTCTACTTATATCTAAAAAATTATAAACAAATATTATCATTTCATTGTGCTTATGGTGGTCAAACAAACACCTACTTCTTATTTTTTCCCTAAAATTTAAGTGCTACTGCATTGAAATTTCAAATTTTCACCAAATAGATTTTTATTATTTTAATAAACCTAGTAGTTTGGAAACTAAATTCAGTTTTCTAGAGATTCTATTCTTACATATTTTTGAAATAATATAGATAACTTATTCAAATTTTTATGTGAAGATGCCTAACTCTGATCTTTCTGAATTTTTAACCACTTATGATTCTATTTTTTCCATGATGATCCTGCACATACCCATAGGTATGGAGAAGCATTAGGCATTGGCGTTCAGGCTTGCTTCTTAAGCTCTACTATGCACCTCAAGTATGAGGCAAGTGGGATTAGTGACTCCTAACCCCAGATGAAAAGAAACAATAAGATCATCAATAATGGAGTAATTCTACCATTGTGTGGAATGTTTGTATTGACTTGGGTTGACCAGCACAGATATATTAGAACAAGCCATGTGGTGAGAAACAATTTCTTGAATGAGTGATTCACATCGCTATTGTGAATCAATAATGATCCACAATCCACATTTAATGATTGATGGTTAAGTGTTAAATAGTTGCTCATGTCACAAATTTCATGATTGATAGCCACCATTTAAATTAGATTTTGTCAATGGTGGAACTCCATGTTTAGATGAATGGAATTGTGGCGCAAAAAATAATATAACTAGTATATCTACATTTTAGTGAAGGATTGAAAGGAATGAGAAACACAATTAATGCATAGGTGGCTAAAAATATGGAATAAGATTGAGCAAGTAGAAATATTTCATAAAATGAAAAAAAAATCCTATGTTCCAAAAATAGAAAATGCATTGAATGAAGTTGGTGGTGTTTGGGTCAAGGTGATATGGCTTGTTGAAGAAGTTATGTAAAAAATTCAATGACTAAGTGTTGGATGGTTGAGAGAGAGGAATGTGTGTAGAGAGAAAGTATGTTGAGCATGCATATGCTATGAGAAGAAGACCTAGACCAAAATATAGAAACATCATCTAGGATATGTATTGAGTTGCAAAGGTGTGTGAAAGATAGAGCAGGGAAAAGGGTACAAGGAAAAGAAATGAACTATTGAGTGGACATCAAAAAAGTATGAGTAGTTGCAAAACATGTCTAGAACATTGAACTAGAATAATTTTGAATCAATTTTAATCTGGAGTTGTTGCTACACATAATTTCATTGTAAGTTTCATTGGTTGGTGTCATCAAATAGTTGAGTTGGTGATCAATTAGGGAGTAAATTCTTCCTTAGACTTGGTGCTCTTAAATTAGGGGATTGGTGTCTCCTTAGGGTTGGTTGCCTTAAACATTGTAACTAGTGAGGTTTTATTGTGAGGCTGTAGTAGGACAATAGATCCTAGTAGCTTTTCTCACTATGTTTTTTCCCATAATGGGTTTTCCATGTATATCTGGTGTTATGTGTATTTGTGTTTTTGCATGATCTTTGCATGTTTACTTAATATATATAAGGGGTGTTAAATGATAAATTATATTGATCTACTAATTCACCTCCCCTCTCAGTAGAGAGTTTTGTTCCAACAATTGGTACCATATCCTTTGGTTCCTTTGGATAATCTTAATTAGCTCGGTTAGATCTTGGTCAGTGAACACAAATGGTGATTCAATAAGGTTCATCCTCAAACAAAGCACCTCTCTTTGATGGATCAAACTATGCATTTTGGAGGATTACAATGGAAGCATATTTATCTTCATCATGATTTTATGTATGAATGTTTGTTTTTAATGGATATACAATCCTTGCTACACCTCCTACAAATCAAGCTAGAAATAGAACATATGAGAATAATGTTAAGAAAAATAATTTTATTCTTTGTGGTTTGTCAAAATTATAATTTATTAAAGTAATGCATTTCCAAATTGCACATGATGTATGGGACGAGTTAAAGAGCATCTATCAAGGTGATGAGAAGGTAAATCAAGCAAAGCTGGAAACTTTCAAAGGAAAGTTTGAAAGTCTTAAGATGAGTAAAGAAAAAAATTTAGATTATCTACTCAGGGTAGATGAAATAGTCAATGCAATCAAAGGCCTTGGAGAAGAAATGAAAGAACCTGTCACTGTCAAAGAGGTTCTTAGATCCCTATCATTTAGGTATGACTCTAAAATTTCTACAATAGAGGTCCAAGCAAGAGATCTAGATAAAATCATTGTTGATGAATTGCATGGCACTTTTACTACCTATGAGATGGGAATCGAAGATGCAGATACATCCAAAAGGGAAGATGCATTCAAAGTGGCTAAAAATGAAAAGGAAAAAGATCTATATCTAGATTTGAGGAGACTAATTTAAAGAAGCCAACTTTTTCTGAAGATTAAGGAGAGGCCCTAGAAAAAATAGAGATAAGTTACCTTTTAAATGTTTTAACTATGGTAAAATAGGTCATTTTTCTTCTAAATTAGCTTATGGAGAAAAATATAACTCTAAGAAAGAAGAGGATAGTAAAAAGAAAAAATCCTACTTCCCTAAGAAGAAGATTTTTTAGAAGAAGAAGATTTTGTATTTTCAAAGAGGAAAGTGATTCATTTGATGTTAGTGATAGCTTAGATGATGAACAAGACTATTCCCTGGTGGTTGAAGAAAATGAATTCCTATTCATGGCAATAGGTTTAAAAAATCAAGAAAATGGAGCAGTTGAAGCTTTTGATGAAGAAGAAGGTGAAGTAGATCTTGAAGGTGAACACATTAGTTCCTTAGATGAGATTAAAAGCTTGATAAAAGAGAACAAAAATCTAAAGAACCATGCATAAAAGGAGATTAAGAAGCTAACCAAGAATCTTGAAGAATTTGATAAAATGGTGGTAAGCTTGAAGAAATAAGTTGAAGAAGCTAAAGGATAGAAGATGTAGTTAAATTTTAGCTACAATCTAAATTTGATGAATGCATGAAGTTAGAGGCTAAAATTGTGGCTCTAAGAAAATAATTAGAAAGGGCTAAAGAAAAAATTGAAAAAGGTTTGAAGTTGAAGGGAGGATCTGAGATCCTTGATGATCTAATTAACTCAAAAAATCCTTTAAAAGAGAAATCTAGCTAGGGTTTTAAGAAAGAAAAGAGTCCTACAACCATTGCATCTACAAAGTTGTATGACAAATTTAAAGTGGAAGAAAAGTTTGCTAAAAATGATGAAATTTTTTTCATGAAGAATTTCTCTAGGAATGAAAAATATTAGATGATAAGAAGATTAATAAATAATTCCCTAAGGATTTGAAGAATCATAACAAAAAGGAGTTGGGAAAATGTGTATCAACCTTGCAATTATATACAGTTTATTGTTGATGGGATGTATATATATTTATATATACATTTCCTAGTTACACCAATAGGTGTATACAATGGTAGCAAGGAGCAAAATGTGACTGTGTTAAATTTTTTAGCAAACTTATAAAATGACTGAAATACATTAAATAATGATATATTGTAAATCTGGACTGCTCATTATTAGGTTTTAGATCTAATGGTGGATATTTGTTGGATTGTATATCCCTAGAATGTAACCCTATTTTATGAGGGTATTGTATTATGACTATGATAGAGAGATTGTGATGTATTCTAATATTCTTATAGTGTTCATGTTGTCTCTTGATCTTTGAGTGGTGATACTCTTGTGAGAAGCTTGCTTTGTAAGTATATTGTAATCTTTGTGATTTACTAAATAATATATTGGGCAGCTTTTGGAGTGTTGGGTTTTTCTCCCAAAAGGATTTTCCCTACATAAATCATTATGTTGTGGTATGAATGATATTTATGTTTATTTATGTTTAAGTTTATCTAAACGTTAAAGATCTGTAAAATATTTGCATTATTCTTCTCTCAAGATTTGTGTAGGAAGTTGTTCTGTTACCTTAGCTTCCTTACAAGTGGTATCAAAGCTTGATTACCTTTGGTTTTAGTTGTGGGTTGTTGGGTTTTTTGAACTAATCCATATTTGAGTGGGAGCCTATGTAGAAGATGCTTTGTGATCTTGTTGTAGGAATTTTTAGATGGAAAATTCATTAAGCAAAATAGATGTGGAGAATTTTTTTGGAAATAATTTTGAGATGTGGAAGCTAAAGATGGATGATTTTTCAATAGATCAAGATCTATGGGATGTTGTTGGTGAGAATGTTTCAAGGTCTGTAGATCCTACTCAGGCTGCTCAATATGATGTTATGGACTATAAAGCCAAGGGACTAAATAGATTGTGCTTGGAATAATCTATTTTAAATAATGTCCATGAAGAGACCTCTACACAGAAACTATGGAAGAATTTTGGTGATATGTATCAGGACAAATACTTAGTGAACAATATTTTCTTGACAAAGAAATTGTATTCCTTGAGAATGGAAGAGGGTGGATGAATCATAGAACACCTAGAATCATTAAATATATTGGTGGCTCAATTGGTATCAGTTGGTGTCAAAATGGATGAGGAGGAGAAATTTTAGATCCTACTTTGTTCTTTGTTTGATTGGTGGGATTCTCTTGTTATGGCTATTGGGAGTGCTTTAGTTATATTGAAGACTGAAGATGTGTTGGGTTCTCTTATTTCTAAAGAGATGAGGAGGAAGGTATCCATCACTGCCAAGGAGGCCCTAAATGTTCATGGAAGACCTAAGGAAATAAGGAAAGAAGAATGAGAAGCATGATGAATCCAAGTCTAGGGGGGATTTAAATCTCCTAGAAAGTCCAAAGTTATTTGTTGGAACTACAGTAAAGTTTGGGCATATTCATAAGGAATACAAAGAATAAAAGAATAAGAATAAGAAGAAATTTGATTCTAATTCCATGTCTGAGAAGGAAGATGATGAATTCATTGCAAATTTGGAAACTCGTGTAGGTAATGATGCATGGTTAATTGACTCAGGTGCATCTTTTCATGTAACCTTTAATAGAGATTGGTTTTTTTAATATGGATAATTTGGTGGAGGTAAGGTGTACTTGGGTGATGATTCTCATTTAGACATTATTGTTTGTGGTAAAGTTAAAATTAGGTTTTCTGATGGTAGAATAAAAAGGATTAATGGTGTGTTGCATATCCCTATATTAGCATGAAATTTTTTATTTAAGAGAAAACTAATAGATATGTGTGTGTAGGTAGTATTTTCTGATGAAAAATGCAAGATGTTTAGAGGTTCTATGGTGACTTCTAGAGGTGTTAGATATGGAACATTGTATAAGCTTGATGCATGCACTGTCAAGTGCAATAGTACTTCTATGAAAAAAAAAAAAGTCTATGGAAGAAGTGATGGTTTCACCTTCAGTAGATGGTCATGGCTTTTGGGTACCCAAGGGTGCTCTTTCTTCTGAGTCAAAGTTATCTGCATAGAAAACTGTGTTATGGAACTAGAGACTTGGCCACATTGGAGAAAAGGGTCTAAGGATCTTAGAAAATAAAAATCTTGTTGAAGTTATATCTGATTAAAATCTTGAATTTGATTTATGTGAGCATTGTATTTATGGAAAACAAAACTCTTTAGTTTTACTTGAGTTCTCATAAATGTTGTGGTGTATTGGATCTTATTCATTCCAATAATCTTTGGTCATTTAGATGTACCTTCAATTGGTAAATCCACATATTATGTTTCATTTATTGATGTTTATAGTAGAAGGACATGTGTATATTTTCTAAAGAGTAAATCTAAAGTTTTCAATTGATTTAAAGAATATAAAGCAATGGTTGAGTTTAACAATAGAAATAAAATTAATTTTTTGAGGACTGATAATGGCAGTGAATTTTTCTCTAATGATTTTGATAGATTATGTAAAGATTGAAGACAACTTCATATTCTCCACAAAAAAATGGATTTTTTGAAAGAATGAATAGGAAATTGGTGGAGAAGACTAGGAGTATGTTGAGTGGTGTTGGTATAGAACAAAGGTTTTGGGCTGAAGTTGTTGCCACTTCCTATTACTTGATTAACAAATCTCCTACATCATCTCTTGTTGATAATACGCCTATAGAGGCATGGTCGAGTCACAATCCTTCACTAATACATCTTAGATTTTTTTGTTGTGAGGCATATGCACATGTGTCAAAGGATAAGCAAACAAAGCTAGAGAACAAGGTTGTGAAATGTATCTTTATCCAATAAAGTTATGGTGTGAAAGGATATAAGCTTTGGGATCATATTGCACAGAAGGTAATACCTAGTAGAATTGTTATTTTTAGAGAAACTAAGCCTTCTTCTCTTACATTGCAACTAGAAAAAATTAAATAGGAAGATGTGATTCAATTTCCTCCTACACCTAAGAAAGTTGAATCAAGGCCCAAGGATATACACAAAGTTGAGGAGAGCTCATCTAGCTCTAAATCTTCAGAAGAGGAGGAAGAACCTCCAAGTCAAAAATTTTATAGGTCTACAAGACATAGACAACCACCTAAAAGGTATTCACCTGATGATTGGAGATGTATTTTTTCTTTGAATACTAACATGTTTGATCCTACATCTATAGAAGAGGCACTATGTATGGATGATGTCGAATCCTAAAAGATTTATATGGATGAAGAAATAGCATCTTTGAAATAGAATGATACATGGGATCTTGTACCATTTCCTGAAGGACAAAAACCTGTTGATTGTAAATGGGTGTTCAAGAAACAGATCGGTTCAGCTAGAGGTATTGAGAACTACAAAAAAAGGTTGGTTGCAAAGGGTTACTCTCAAGTTGAGGGTGTTGATTATGGTGACATATTTTCCCCTATTATAAAAATCACATCCATTACATTTTTTCTTGTTATTTTTGCTTCTTATGGTTTAGAGGTTGAGGAAATGGATGTGAAAACTGATTTCCTTCATGGTGATTTGGAGTCTAGGATATTTATATAACATGGCTAGCTCACTACATGGTGAAAGTTGAAAATAAATTGGTCTGCAAATTAAAGAAATCTTTGTATGGCTTAAAATAGAGTCCTAGGATGTGGTACCAGAAATTTGATACATATGTGTTGAGTTTGGGATTTGAGCATTCTAAATCAAATCATTGTGTTTATTATAAAACTAATGGTGATCTATTTATTGCATTATATGTTGGTGATATGTTATTTGTTGGCGAAGGGAAAGGTGTGATTTCAAAACTAAAATCTCAATTTTCTATTAAATTTGAAATAAAAGATCTTGGTGTAGCTAAACACATTCTTGGGATGGAAATTAAAAGAGATAGAGTGAACAAAAAGCTATGGATTGTCCAAAGTAAGTATGTCAATTAAATTTTATAGAGATTTAACATGCATGATTGTAGACCACTATGTGTTCCTATTTCAGTTGGAACAAAGTTATCTATTTTAGATTGTCCAACATCTCCATTAGTGATGGAATACATGAGAATGTGCCTTATCAAAGTGCAGTTGGAAGCTTGATATATGTTATGGCTTATACTAGGCCAGACATTGCTCAAGCAGTAGGAGTTCTTTCTAGATATATGTCTAATCCTAGTAGATTTCATTGAGATTTAGTTAAAAGAGTCTTAATATATTTGTGGGGTATCTCAAATTATTCGTTATGTTATAATAGTAATATGACTAAAGATGAGATTTCCCTTGATAATCATGGTTATGTGGATTCAGACTAGGTAGGTGATGTTGATAGAAAAAAATACACTAGTGCTTATGTGTTTACACTATTTGGTGGTGCAATTAGTTGGGTAAGTAAGTGATAGGCTGTGGTTACTTTACCCATTACTAAAGCAGAGTATATGTCAGCTACTCATGCTTGTAAAGAATCCATTTGTCTTAAGAGACTATGTTTAGATATTGGAATAAAACAAGGTGTATTGACAAGTATGGTGACAATTTATTATGATAGATAAAGTAAGATATGCCTAGCCAAGAACCTAAAATTTAATGCCAAGACCAAGCACATTGATGTACATTATCATTTTTTTAGAGATATAGTCGGGGATGGCAAGGAGAAGATGGTAAAGGTAGAGACTTTGATGAATGTTGTTGATTCTTTAACTAAGCTTGTGAGCACATAGTAGTTTAGATGGTGTTCAAAGACTATGGGCCTTTCAGCCCTTAGAAATTAAATAGATGATGTTTACACTCTCACATTTCTTTTACAAGGTGTTCAACAAGTGGGAGATTTGTTGGGAAAATGTGTCTCAACCTTGCAATTATATATGGTTTATTGTTGATAGGATGTAAATATATTTATATATGTATTTCCTAGTTACACTGATAGGTGTATACAATGGCAACAAGGAGCCAAATTTGAGTGTGTTAACTTTTTCAAGAAAATTCTAGAATGGCCGACATACATTAAATAATGATATATTGTAAATTTGGATAGTTCATTATTAGGTTTTAAATCTAATGGTTGATATTTTTTTGGCCTTTCTTTCCATAGAATGTAACCCTATTTTATGAGGGTGTTGTATTGCGACTATAATAGAGAGATGGTAATGCATTTTAAGATTCTAATAGTGGTTGTGTTGTCTCTTGATCTCTGAGCAGTGATACTCTTGTGAGAAGATTTCTCTATAAGTATATTGTAATCTTTTTGATTTATTGAATAATATATTAGGTAGATTTTGGAGTGTGGTTTTTCTCCCAAAAGGGTTTTCCCCATGTAACTCACTATGTTGTGGTATGCATGATATATATATATATGTGTGTGTGTGTGTGTGTGTGTGTGTGTGTGTGTGTATATATTTTTAAAGTTTCTACGACTATTAAAGATCTATAAAAGTTTTGAATTATTCTCGTCTTAATATTAGTGTAGGAATTTGTTCTGCTTCCTTAGCTTCCTTACAAGTGGTATTAGAGCTTGATCACCTTTGGTTTCAGTTGTGGGTTGGGTTTTTTGAAATAATCTAGATTTGAGTGGAAGCTTGTGAAGAAGATGCTTTGTGGTCTTGTTGTAGGAATTTTTAGATGGAAAGTTAATCAGTCAAAATAGATGAGAAATTTTCTAGAAATAATTTTGAGATGTGGAAGCTAAAGATGGAGGATCTGTTGGTAGATCGAGATTTGTGGGATGCTATTGGTGAGAATGTTTCAAGGACTACAAATCCTACTTAGGCTACTCAATATGTTGTTATGGACCATAAATCCAAGCATCTAATTAGATTATGCTTGGTAAAATCTGTCTTAATTAATTTCCACGAAGAGACCTCTACACATAAACTGTGGAAGAAGCTTCGTTAGATGTATTAGGACAAATATTTATTGAACAAGATTTTCATGAGGAAGAAATTTTATTCCTTGAGAATGGAAGAGTGTGGATGAATCATAGACCACCTAGAAGCATTCAACATGTTGGTGTATCAATTGGCATCAGTTGGTGTCAAAATGGATGAGGAGGAGAAACTTCAAATCCTTATTTGTTTTTTACCTAATTCGTGGGATTCTTTTTCTTATGGATATTGGGAGTACTATTATATTGAAGACTAAAGAGGTGGTGGGTTCTTTGCTTTTTGAAGAGATGAGTTGGAAGTTATCCATCACTACCAAGGAGGCTAGGCTAATTTTTTGTGGAATACCTAAGGCAAAAAGGAAAGAAGAATGAGAAGTGTGAAAAATCCAAGTCTAGGGGGATCTCTAAATCTCTTGGAAATTCCAAAGTTAAATGTTGGAACTGCGGTAAGTCTGGACATGTACATAAGGAATACAAAGAATAATAGAATAAGAAAAGAAGAAATTTGATTCTGATCCTGAGTCTAAGAAGGAAGTTGGTGATGCATTCATTGCAGCTTTGGAAACTCGTGTAGGTAATGATACATGATTAATTGACTCAGGTGCATCTTTTCATATGACCTTTAATAGAGATTGGTTTCTTGAATATGAAGAATTTGATGGAGGTAAGATGTACTCAAGGGTGATGATTCTCATTTAAACATTATTGGTCATGGTAAAGTTAAAATTAGGTTTCCTCATGGTAGAATAAAAAGGATTAATGGCATGTTGCATATCCTTGGATTAGTACAAAATTTGTTATATGTGAGAAAACTAGTAAATGTGGGTGTGTAGGTAGTATTTTCTAATACAGGATGCAAGATGGTTAGAGGTGCTAAGGTAATTACTCGAGGTATCAGATATGTAACATTGTATAATCTTGATGTATGCATTGTTGAGTTGCAATAATACTTCAATGAAAAATAAATCTATGGAAGAAGTGAGGGTTTCACATTTAGCAGATGGTCATGGCTTTTGGGTACCCAAGGATGCTTTTTCTTCTGAGTCAAAGTTACCTATAGAGAAAACTATGTTATGGCACTAGAGACTTGGGCACATTGGAGAAAAGGGTCTAAGGACCTTAAAAAATAAAAAGCTTGTTGAAGGTTTGTTTGGTTGTAATCTTGAATTTGATTTTTGTGAGAAATACACTTATGGAAAATAAAACTGTGTTCAATTTTACTCGAGTTCTCATAAATCTTGTGGTGTATTGGATCTTATTAATTCTTATGTGTTTGGTCTTGTATCTGTGTTCCTTTTATTGGTAAATCCACATATTATGTTTCATTTATTGATGATTATAGTAGGACATGGGTATATTTCTAAAGAGTAAATCTTAAGTTTTCATTCAATTTAAAGAATTTAAAGCAATGGTTGTTGCACACTGGAAAGAAAATAAAATGTTTAAGGATTGATAATGGTGGTGAATTTTTCTCTAATGATTTTGGTATATTTTGTAAAGATTGAAGACAACTTCGTATTCTCTGCAACAAAATAGAGTTGTTGAAAGAATGAACAGGACACTGATGGAGAAGGCTAGGATTATGTTGAGTGGTGCTAGTCTAGAACAAATATTTTGGGTTGAAGCTATTTCCACTACCTGCTACCTAATTAACAAATCTCCTAATCAACTCTTGTTGATAAGACACCTATAGAGGAATTGTTGGGTCACAAGCCTTCACTAAAACATTTTAGAGTTTTTGGTTGTGAGGCATATGCACATGTGCCAAAGGAGAAGTGAAAAAATCTGGAGAACAAGGCCATTAAATGTATCTTCATCATATATAGTTATGGTTTGAAAGGATACAATATTTGGGATCCTGTCGAATAGAAGGTAATACATAGTAGAGGTGTTATTTTTAGAGAAACTAAGCCTTCTATTACATTGTAGTTAGAACAAAGTAAATAAGAAGATGTGATTCAATTTTCTCCTACACCTAAGAAAGTTGAATTGAGGCCCAAGGATAGACAAGAAGTTGAGGAGAGATCGTCTAGCTCTAGATCTTTATAAGAGGAGGAATAACATCAAACTCAACTTTTTCGTAGGTCTACAAGGAGTAGACAACCACCTAAAAGGTATTCACTTGATGATTGGAAATTTATTTTTTAAGTGAATACTAACATGGATGAACCTGGATTTGTAGAAGAGGCACTAGGTATGAATTGTTGAACATCTAGAATACTAAGAGGGGGGGAATTAGTATTCCATAAAACCATTCACATAAAATCCTTATAACCATTATCATAATTCTGATAGAACTAGAAAGAGAGAACATAGAAACAAATCAAAACAACCATACACAAGAACACCATGATTTTTACATGGAAAAACCAAGGAGTGGAAAATTGTGGTGAGGGTTAACTCACAATATATTATATCTAGATACAAAATATTATGGAGCTTATTGTCAGGACTCACTATCCTAAAAAATGCTCACTACCCGAAAATAAAAAATGGTTTCCCACCAAGATACGAAGATAGTGGCTCACTGCCAAGAGATTGAATGGATAGGATACACCTTCAATGTGTAGGGTTTAGTTCCAATTCAGCTCAAAATATGAAGTACTACCTTACATAGTAATCACTCAACAAACCTTTACTAATCCACAATTGATAAAACACTTAGGCTTGGACCTTTCTTCCATACACTTTTCTTCTCCACACTTTCTTCTCCTTCTTTGCTCTCTCATCTCATTCCTCAAAGCATCTTATATATAGACAAGTATATCTTAGTCATCAATTAGGTCAGCCTAATTAGATGAAAAAAAAATAATCAAAACTCTCTTTTTCGGCACCATAAAATATTTTATCCATATAATTCATTGTACCAAGTTGGCTAACATCCATAAATCACAACTAGACTCCATAATGTACTGCATACACTAAGTCAACCAATACTAGAACACAATTCTCCAAACCAAAAAATAACCCTCAAATCAAACACCTGATGGATCCGATAACACATTAATTTACTATCATACGACCAACATAGATACTATCAACCAAACTACAATGTAAGAATATTCACCTTAATAAAATGTGGAGTCTCCCACATAGTATGCCAAGCAAGGAACAATAGTAGAATACAGATTTGCACTCTATCAAAGATAACTTTCTACTCACAACCAAAGACATCACATGATCCAAGATATAGTTTTTTGAATGAATCAACATAACATGGTTAAGAGATTAGAGTCATATTAGATCTTGCAGTGATTTCCAAACTCATATACCAACACACTAATTCATCACAAAAGGGAATTATTGGTAGAGAATAGCTTCTAGTAAACCAAGTACATTTCTCATAGAGTTATCATCATGTAGATATCATCATGTTGACATCAATGAAAACATAGAAACAACCAACACAAACCATCCATACTCCATGATCATGTTGCAAGGCCCAACAATATTTCCCTTTAGCATTAATGGCAACATGCATGATGAAAACATTTTCCAATTGAATACATTGAATACTCTGAATACTTATCTCTCCCCCTTTGACATCAATGACAAAGGACGGGGATCTAGAATATATATATATATATATATATATATATATATATATATATATATATATATATATATATATATATATATATATATATATATATATATATATATATATATATATATATATATAACCTCTGAGACTCTCAAGGATGACCTTCCACAATGCTATTCCTTCTTCCCATAAACCTTTTTCAATTATATGAGTCTTGTAAAATAGCTCAAGTTTTAGTCAAGGACTCTATACCATCTTCTAGAGTATTGGGATTAAGATTAATCTCTGATAATTCACCAATACAACCAAGAGCACTAGAAATAAAAATGTGCTTGAGTTTAATCATGTCTCTAAGTGCCACAAACTTCTTAATAACATTTTTCCTTTGAACCTGCAATGAATAGAATTTTTCCTAAAGTTGCACAATGTAGGACCACCTATGATTATCTTTGTGTTCTACTAACCTATATCTATCTACTGGAGTGCACATCTAGGATTCACTCATCCTTATCTCATTTCTTATGTTCAGTGTAATGCTAGACCAATTTAGGCAACAAGAAAGTAGTTCTTGTGCCTATTCTTCACAATCTTGTACACTCTCCAATTCCTTCATCACTTGACTATGTGCATCTAAACATTTTTCCTTGATATCTTCCAAATTTCATTCATGAGCTTCAATTTCTGTAGGTATTTCAAGTTCAGAGATGCAGACCTTCAAAGAATCAATCATGCCTCTAAGATTCTCCACAATAGAAATAGATGAATCAAAATTAGCACCGAGAATAACCTTCTACAATTCTTCCAAAGATTTTTGAATATTTATCTTTGCATGCTCATGTTCAAGCTCACTTCCTTCTGTAACTTATTAATTAACAACACTCTTCCTTTTCTTTCTTGTTCCGGTTGCGCTACTAGAGGTACCTTCTACATTGAGATTCTTAGGGATTTCCAAAATAATTTTAGCATAAATATCAACTTCAACCTTTGACACCTCATAATATAATTCAACAATTCATAACAACCGTGATTCAATTGCTCCCATGTGAAAGAAATATGTAGACACAAGAAAAATTATGCTTCTGGAGCACCTTTCAACAAGATTTACTAGAATCCTAAACCTTCTATTCATCCTCATCTAAAATGTTCTAAAAAATACAGCAAGGGAAGTCTCTTGTGCATCTGAACTACCAAGATTTATCATGAAGTTCCTAATTTGATGGGAAATAGGCACTATATTTGACCATTCCATCCTTTCTATCACTAGTAACTCTCCTAAAAAGTAAAATAGTAGATAGACAACAAGATTGCCATACTAGAATGTATTCTCCTTACTCTTCTTGATTTCCTTTAAATTATTGAAAATATCTATACGAAGTAACCCACATCAATCATAATCCATACCTCTTTTAACCATATCAACAATAGTATGTATAGCAACAGTAGAAACTGTGAGGTAATTTTTAGGGATACAAACTTTGTGACTGGTGACCATAGCGGCATACCTTATTACCATATCAATAATTTATCTCAAATCAATCTCTTTCCCTTCAAGATTCACACTGGTAACCTCAAATATCTCTTGCTCATCCATATCCTTCCGATTGGGAACTAGTCTGGGGGAATACAAGCTAGTTACATCTCTAATAGCTTCTCCAATAATCAAATGTGTCTCATCAATCCACAAATATTCATTGTAAATTCTACTTAAAACTATTTGAATATACTTCTTTTCAAATTCAAACAAAGGGACTTTCCTCCAAACATCCAACTTTTTCTCAACTAACACTCTGTAGGCATCATGGCTCTTTTCCAATTCACTTTCCCATAGCATGCTCAGTTGAACTGATGGAATTTCTTCTATCTTAATGTAAACAAATGTATAGATATCCTCTATGGGAAACACTCTCAGAGGGATGCAAGAGAATGTTGTAACATCTTGCTACACAACCCTAAACGGTAAGAGCCCAAAGAGGACAAGATAATTTTTTTTTTGATAGCTTAAAGAATAACTTATGCAAAAATAGATTACAATATGATATAACAATCACAAACATAGCCAAGCATGGCCAAACATAACCCCAAGGAGAGAAATAAACCACCCTCTAGAGAAAAATCCAAACAGAACAAATATATGAGCTATAGGGAAGATGCTCTGAAACCTTAGCAGCACTACTCTGGATCTTACAGAGCTCCTCCAGAACTTACAGTGCTGCTCCGGAACTTGCAGCTCGGCACTGAAAGTTCCAGCTGAACACCAGAACTTCCTAGCTCAGCTTCGAAACGTCTAGCTCGACACCAAAACTTTCTAGCTCGGCTCCAGAACTTCCAACTCGGCGCCGAAACCTTTGGCAGCGCTACTCTAGAACTTGAACAGCGCTGCTCTGGAACTAAAGCAGCAACAACATAGCCCAAAAAAATGAAAGCGACAATGCTCCAGAACCTTTGTAGCCTATAACATGAAGGTAAAATAAAACCAATGCTTGGATTTTTGCATGGAAAAAGTTGAAAAAAGGCCAATATGATAATCAAAATACAAGCAAGTCCGATACCAACACCAAAACTCATAAATTAAATGGAAAACATCACATTTCTTCTCATTAAATTATAAGTTTACAACTTTTCTTTCAAGAGAGTACAATATACATAAAAGAGTACACATAGATACAAAGGCATAGTCATAACTGAAATACATGAACATGTAATACAAATGTAAGGGAGAGTAGCTCCAACTGGTGCTTCAATAACCTGTACTCCGGTCCCCAATGGTGGTGGCAATGCCTCCCTACCATGTGAACTCAAAAGAGGCCACCCCACCATGCTCAGAGGTAGTCACAAGGCCCAAGCAGAAACAAGATAAGGGTAACATATGGCCAAAACTCTCACCAGACAAGGAGCTAACATGGAATACACTGCATTAAGCCAATGTCACAACAAGAAGATGTACACACATAAACATGTCGGGTTCTACTCACGACTACTAAGCTATGAGGTGCAAGAGTGTAGACTAGGTGAAATGTCATCATGTGTGCTCGAAGGAATGCCACCACATGGAATCAAGTATATCTCTCCTTTAGACGAGTAAAACTCAAACATGTCCAAATCAACGCCCTGCAAACAGATAACTCAACGCCCTACAGATGGATAGGCCTTCTTGTCTATCCAAATGAGGAATCCAATAACAAAAGTGAAATAGAGGAAAAGCCATAAATTCATCACAAAATCTTTTTAAAGCCATTCAAACAAACATTGCTACTAATCATTCAAAAAGCTGATTTCAATCATGAGGAAGAGGCATGAAATTACATAAAATTTCAAAGTGTCTGGATTAGAAATCGGACAGAGACCCAGTTCATATTTTGGTGTTCCAAGTTGGAATCCACCATCAATCTTTGATTTTCAGACCCATAATGAGGTGTTGTACTGGAAAACACCATTTAAGGCAAGGCTGGGCAAAACCGTGAAAAATAAAGTGTCCAAATTAAAAATCAGACAAAGACCCAATTCATATTTTAACGTGTCTACATGAAATCCAATTTTATTTTACATTTTTATTAGATGGTTAAAGAGCAGCAAACAAAAACGTCATTTAACAAGAGGGCGCAATTTGGGCAAAAATGAAAGTGCCCGGATCACAAATCTAAGCCCGACCTAGTTCGGATCTGGGTATTTTAAGTCAAAATCCACCTTTGATTTTTGAGTCTAGGGTCAGAATGAAGGGCTGTTCAAAACAAAGCCATTTTTCAAACTAGGCAAGCAAAAAGCACAAAAAAATAAAAGTGCCCATATTTTAAATTCGTGAAAACCCAGTTGAGGTATTGACATCCCAACATGAACTACACCCTCAATTTTCATTTCTAAAAATAGGGTAAAGAGCAGCAATAGAAAACACCATTTTAATTTTTTTTACACAAATTGGGCAAAAAGAAAAGCAATCAGAAAGAGCCCAAAACATATTTCTTTCATCATCTATTTCAAGTTTGTTGGAGATCAACATAATTAGCCACACAAAACCCCCACACAACAGTATTAACCAAATAAAACTATCTAGCATTCACTCAAAACAATACGAAATAGAAACATAAAGAAATTCCTCAATTTTCAAGGGACAACAATAACTGAGATAAGAAAGAGAATTTACCAGCCAAGCATCAATGAAAAGACCACAGAAAATTACCTCAAATTTCCCCAAAACTGAAATGGCAAATTTGCTCAAAGGAGAAGGCACAACCCAGCTCCAAAATCCGACAATAAGTAAAAACAAGCACACTGATTTCAATAATTTATTTCCCACAATTTTCTTCTCCGAAAACTGTCACAATCTCACAACTCCATCACTAAAAAGATAGGGTTTCTTCCCCCTCCCAAAACATCAATTTCATTCTTCCTTTTTAAAAAAAATAAAATCCTCCTCTTAATAAAAGCCCTCTTTTTCTTCTTTTTTTATCCAAAAAATATATCTCCCCAACAAAATACCCCTTTTTATATTTTAACCCCAAAACAAAATCAAATCCAAAAAGGCATTTGATAAAATTAGCTATTAAAGCTCCCAAACAAAATTTAATAAAATCATTTAAAAATTCCAATTGAAATATATCATTCTCTCGAATGATCAATAAAATTATTTAAAATATCATATTTAAAACCTCATGGAAATGAAACTATTCCAACTCTCAATTCAATTAAACATAATGAAATACCACGAAAAGATGCCAATCAAAACACATCATAACACTGACAACCAAAAATATATGGCCTCATAACACATTGACAAAACCATAACAAAATACCTCAATGACATACTGGTAACCCACATACAACAGAAAGGTGCACTGGAACTTACAGCAGAAAGGTGCTCTAGAAGTTATTGTTAGGTAACTGGATGGTTAGACACCAATAAGCTAAATACTTCCCTAATAGGGTACAATGGGATAGGGGAGAATATTTGGCCTGTGACTACCTCCAGTAACCACCATCAGGGATATGAGTACACTCAGGCCTGAGGATCCAGGCGGAGTCGATAATCAATACCTGCATCACTTCCAATTACAGGTCAAAGTACATGTGCATTTACATATATCATATAGTCAAATTAACATTAATCATCTGGAAGGGAGTCATAATATCGTAAGCCTCTCAAATGTGAGTGTTATGACATCATCCCTTTCCTGCCAATAATCATACGTAAGCCATGATAACAATATATAATCTTGTAATCTAGAATATTAACTAATCATGACAACCTTTCCATACTCATCAACGTATAATCTCATTATGACAACATTTAACATTTTAAAATATCAAATCAAAAATCAAAATGCTACCTTACTAGCTTGAGATTAGAGAGGTGTTACATCCTCCCTCCCTAAGATTTGACTTACTCCTGGAAGTCATGTAAACTCAATATGCAGCCATGGCACACATTAGTACTCAAAATATAATAATCAATATTAAACAATTGTACTTCATCCCAAGGATAAGAAATATAATATACATCATTCATCACTAAAGGAAACAAAGAGGACATCCATATATCATTCATCTTTCTAAGAATCACTATCAATAAGATTATGTATGCCTTACTGATAAAATCTCAACATGAAATAGAGTAATATGGTAAATCTTGCTAACATTACATGTGACACAATTCTGAAAATACGCATTAATTCTAGAAAAAAAGGGTAAAGAAGATGCATAAGCACTCAATTATTCCCAAAATACCATAATTTGCAACAATATTTTTTTCCCAAACACTTCCAATCTTACACATGAGAACATATTTGGCATCATTTTCAACAAAATATAACAATTTACACTTTCTGTAGCACAAGAAACCAACTTTTGAACTTTTCATAAGAAGCCATATCCAAGATGGAACATGCATTTAAGCATATGTACATACTTACATCACTAGGAATCACATAACAAGGCTACACAAGGGTCCATCTAGACACCGATAGCAGCATACTAATCCATGATACATAAGCCATGAGCCAAGAGCCAATATCCATCTCACATAATCCATACCTCACACTTAGTGGTTTGATTGAAGACATTGGTGAGACCATCCAAACAAGACCACAATGACCTATCTCTTGTTGAATAAGGTGGTTAGCCTCCATGAGATAGTCATCACACATAGGTGGGTAGTGGATCCTAGCTACGTAACAGCCTCACATACCCCCATCCTCAAGGTTCCCTACGTCTACTTCCTTGTATATACTCAACTGATTCCAGCTCTCCCGTTCTCGATGAGGAATCACATTACAACACAAGACCAACATTTTAAAAATACAAATAGAAAACTAGTTTAGCCACCAAAGATCATAAATAATTATCAAATTAAGATTCAGTTTCAGCAATAAAGCAAGAAATGTGCGCAATGTCAACACTAAATCATATGTAACGTCAAGGGCTACGAGCAAGGAAATTTCACAATCTGTGACTAAACCATCACAAGCAAGATAAATCAAATTTTCTAGTCCTCAAAGTCAAATAAATTCCATCAATAACCAAAAGAAGGTTCACAATCTCTGAAATGGCACAATACATAACTATGTGACTAAACTAGCCACCAAATGAGGAAGGAGGGAACAACATCTGACTATTGCAATAGCCCCTCATGTGTGGCAGAGTGGACACACCAACCACATGGCATGAGGTGTAATCCTCGGCTACACCTTGCATCACGTTGTCACGTGGCATGGTCATACACCAACTGGAGAAGGCATGTACTTGTCGTACACTGCATGGCAGTGTGTTTGTGGCTTCGCGGAAGTAGGCACGCGCAGAACACACCCTACATAGTGATACCTCATGGAAAAGGCACATGCAGGTACTCGTCGTAGCTAGAGGTATACATGGAATCATGGTAGAACATGTGCAGATATGGAATAAATAGTGCATTTATGAGTTTATAAATATGGGGATAGTCGAGCCTCACCTCTCATGTGGATGAGGTCGACTCGCTAATGCCAGTTCAACGTCCCTACAGGCGGCCAGGAAAAACTAACAAACCAATGCTACTATATACAAAAATGAGGGGATTAGGCTAGCACATATGGATCAAGTACCCTAATCCATCATAAGGGGAAGTAGTGAGTACTTTCCTCGGGATCAGTTGAGCTGAGAACGCTCTACGCTGCAACATGCATATGTTGCACATTCTACCCAAGGAACTTTGTGGCTACTACTACCCCATCACAGACTAAGGGACTAGAGAACCAAGAGAAGAGATTCTAAGAAACTAACTTTTGGTTACTCTTAATATATATGTAAATTTCAACCACACGTGGGTTGGCCCTCAATCAAGAGACAAACATACAAGCACACATAATGGTATGGTTAATCCCACACCCCAAATACAACATATCTTCCATGGATGGGTACATAGTCTCACCATTCCATGGGCACACATAACAAGTACAAGGTATTCACAAAACTCAACATGTGCACCAACACAAGATGTTCACATAACATGGAGTACCCTTTTCCAATTTCCTCTTACCAAAATAAAACCATTATCCACCTATAATTATGCAAGATCATCTCAATTTCCAAGAACATGTACTCCCAACATCCATACAATGCATCATAGTGCTACATGGAGTAAATCAACAAAGCCATAATATCTCTCTCATTCACATTCACTTTTACTAGGTAATAAATCACCTTACTCCACACATATGTTAACCACATTTATTTCCCATGCAGAGTGCCATATCATTAGAATGTTTACTCAAGACAAGGTATGCAACATTATCACTTCAACATTCATTTAACATCTTGCATTTTGATTCCAGATACCACAATTTAACATCTACATGATTTCATAAGACTTAACAATACAGTTTGGGACTATAGGCCTCACCAACAAGATGCACCTATTATGCAATTATCATTAACATGCAAATGTTTCACTATTCCCTTTTCTAACTTTTACATAATACAAAATGATTTTTTTTCTATTCATATCATCCATGTTCCATGATTAAGAATGCAACTTGGGGACTTAGGTCCTTTACCCAAGGTTAGATCTAATAAAACAAATCTTCATGAATGCATAACATTTGCTCATAAGAGACAAGCATACATGGATTTCAATACACCACACATTCAAAGATAATCATCTTCATCAAACTAATGAGAAGAGACAGAGGGAGAGAAAAGGGATTTATAATTATAAAATAGCCATGAATGCAACATGGTGTCATCATCAAATAAGCACTTCCACAACAATGCATCAATCATACAAGATCACACAATAATCTTTATGAACTAACAACATGATCATTCCTTTTGTATTTCCATATTTTCAATCTCAATTCAATATAACATGCAAAAGCAACTTCAAAACCACATAGGGTCAATCAATCAATCGCTTGCACAAAGAGGTAAAGCACAAAAATGCATGCCCCGAAACTTGCATGATAACGAAAAGCAATAAGACTCAAGAAGAGAATGCACACAAATGGATCTTCTTGGCACTCACAAGGTCAGACAAACCTTCTAATAGCATGAACCAAGAAACCAAGCAAGGATAAATTTAGGTAACACATGTCACCTGCAACCCACCAACATACTAAGGTCCAACAGGCCCACCTACAACATAGGATATAGGAAAATAATCAATCTCTACCTTGGGAGACTCTCAACCAAGGGAATCACTCTAATGTCATCAGGTAAGGCAAGGACTAGGAGGCATCATTTTTCCACAACACAAGCTAGGGTTAGGAAGCTCAATCCTCAGAAATGCCATAATAAGGCACGAAATCAAGAGGTCATATGACTATCTCGCCACAACAAGCACTTGGAACACACACATCAAGCACACTACAACCACACTCAGGAATGACTCAAGGGTCGCAACCCCTTTACACAACAAAAGAGCCACACATCAAGAAGGAGACCAATCGAAATACACTTCTCAATAGGCTCGAGGGTCTAACTAACCCTCCCAAAACATTTCTCAACAAGACATGCAAGGGTGGGAAACAACAACACTTGTTGCCATCCACCACACACAACACACCAAGCAAGAATCAACCATAAGCAGGGTTCCCATTACTACAACATGGGCTCCACCTCTAACTTTTCCTATAGCTCTTCCCTTAGGGGCATCCCAAAGAAATAGGGACACATTAAAATAGATCATCATAAGCATGATCTATACATCATACTAAGGCATGAAAACAAAATAATAAGACTATGAAAACAATATAACAAGCTCACGCCACACATGCCAAACACAACAAAACATAGAAGGATCAAGTATGCCAGAGCTCCCAGTGTGTGAACATGGGCTCTGATACCAGATGTAACATCCTGCTATGCAACCCTGAAGGGTAAGAGCCCAAAGAGGAAAAGATAATTTTTTTTTTATAGCATAAAGAATAACTAACGCAAAAATAGATTACAATACGATATAACAATCACAAACATAGCCAAGCATGGCCGGACATAACCCCAAGGAGAGGACTAAACAACCCTCCAGAGAAAAATCTAAACATGAAAAATATATGAGCTCTACGAAAGATGCTCCAGAACCTTAGTAGCATTGCTCCGGGACCTGCAGAGCTGCTCTGGAATTTACAACGCTACTCCAGAACTTGCAGCTCAGCGTCAGAACTTCCAACTTGGCGCCGGAACTTCCCAACTCGGCGCTGGAACTTCCCAGCTCAGCTCTGGAACTTCCAGCTTGGTGCTGAAACTTTCTAGCTCGGCTCTGAAACTTCTAGCTCAATGCCGGAACTTTCCAGCTCGACACCAGAACCTTTGGTAGTGCTGCTCCGGAACTTGAATAGCGCTGCTCCAAAACTAAAGTAGCAACAACATAGCCCAAAACAATGAAAGTGACGATTCTCCAGAACTTGTACAACCACAACACAGGACATTAACAAAGGGCGGCGATGCTCTAGAACCTTTACAATCTCAACACAAGGCATTAACCAAGGGCGACGTTGCTCCGAACCTTTATAGCCTATAACATGAAGGTAAAATATAACCAAAGCTTGGATTTTTGTATGGAAAAAGTTGAAGAAAGGCCAATATGATAATCAAAATACAAGCAAGTCTGATACCAACACCGGAACTTGTAAATTAAATGGAAAACATCACATTTCTTCTCATTAAATTATAAGTATACAAATTTTCTTTCAAAAGAGTACAATATACATAAAAGAGTACACATATATACAAAGGCATAACCATAACTGAAATACATGAACATGTAATACAAATGCAAGGGAGAGCCGCTCCAACTGGCACTCCAATAACCTGTACATCGGTCCTCAATGGTGGTGGAAATGCCTCCCTACCATGTGGACTCAAAAGAGGAAACCCCACCGTGATCAGAGGTAGTCATAAGGCCCAAGCAGAAACTAGACAAGGGTAACATATGGCCAAAACTCTCGCTAGACAAAGAGCTAACATGGAATACACTGCATTAAGCCAATGTCACAACAAGAAGATTTACATACATAAACATGTCAGGTTCTACTCATGACTAATAAGGTACAAGGTGCAAGAGTGCAGAATGGGTGAAATTTCATCATGTGTGCTTGAAGGAATGCCACCACATGGAATCAAGTATATCTCTCATTCGAATGAGTAAAACTCAAACATGCCTGAATAAACGCCTTGTAGATGGATAACTTGAGGCCCTGTAGATAGATAGGCCTTCTCATCTATCAAAATGAGGAATCCAATAACAAAATTGAAATAGAGGAAAAGCCACAAAATCCATCACAAAAGCTCTTTAAAGCCATTCATACAAACATTGCTACTAATCATTCAAAAAGCTGATTTCAATCATGAGGAAGAGGCATGAAATTACATAAAATTTCAAAGTGTCCAGATTAGAAATCGTACAAAGACCCAGTTCATATTTTGGTGTTCCAAGTTTGAATCCACCATCAATCTTCAATTTTCAGACCCATAATGAGGTGTTGTACTGGAAAACGCCATTTAAGGTAAGGCTAGGCAAAACCATGAAAAATGAAAGTGTCCGGATTAAAAATCAGACAAAGACCCAATTCGTATTTTAATGTATCTACAAGGAATCCAATTTTATTTTACATTTTTTATCAGACGGTTAAAGAGCAGCAAACAAAAACGTCATTTAACAAGAGGGCACGAATTTGGGCAAAAATGAAAGTGCTCGAATCACGAATCTAAGCCCAACCCAGTTCAGATTTGGGCATTTCAAGCCAAAATCCACCTTTTATTTTTGAGTCTAGGGCCATAATGAAGGGTTTTTCAGAAAAATGCCATTTTTCAAACTAGGCAAGCAAAAAGCGTAGAAAAATAAAAGTGCCCAGATTTTATATTCGTGAAAACCCAGTTGAGGTATTGACATCCCAACATGAATTCCATCCTCAATTTTCATTTCTAACAACAGGGTAAAGAGAAGCAATAGAAAACACCATTTTTATTTTTTTTACACTAATTGGGTAAAAAGAAAAGCAATCAGAAAGAGCCCAAAACATATTTCTTTCATAATCCATTTCAAGTTTGCTGGAGATCAACATAATCAATCACACAAAACCCCCACACAACAACATTAACCAAATAAAACCATCCAACATTCACTCCAAACAATATGGAACAAAAACATAAAGGAATTCTTCAATTTTCAAGGGACAACAATATCACAGATAAGAAAGAGAATTTACCATCCAAGCATCAATGAAAAGACCATAGAAAATTACCTCAAATTTCCCAAAAACCAAAATGACGAAATTTCTCAAAGGAGAAGGCACAACCCAGCTCCAAAATTTGACAATAAGCAAAAATAAGTAGGTTGATTTCAATAATTTATTGCCCACAATTTTCTTCTCTGAAAACTTTCACAATCTCACAACTCCATCACCAAAAACATAGGGTTTCTTCCCCCTCCCAAAACAACAATTTCATTCTTCCTTTTTTTAAAAAATAAAATCCTCCTCTCAACAAAAGCCCTCTTTTTCTTTTTTATCCAAAAATATATCTCCCCAACAAAATACCCCTTTTTTATATTTTCTCCCCAAAACAAAATCAAATCCAAAAAGGCATTCGATAAAATTAGCTATTAAAGCTCCCAAACAAAATTTAATAAAATCATTTAAAAATTCCAATTGAAATATATCATTCTCTCGAATGATCAATAAAATTATTTAAAGTATCATATTTAAAACCTCATGGAAATGAAACCATTCCAACTCTCAAGTCAATTAAACACAATGAAATACCATGAAAAGATGCCAATGAAAACATGTCAAACACTGACAACCAAAAATATATGGCCTCATAAGACATTCACAAAAACCATAACAAAATACCTCAATGACATATTGGTAACCCACATACAATAGAAAGGTGCGCTAGAACTTACAGTGGAAAGGTGCTTCAGAAGTTACTGTTAGGTAATTGGACGGTTAGACACCAATAAGGAAAACACTGCCCTAACAAGGTATAGTGGGCTAATGGAGAACATTTGGCCTATGACTACCTCCAGTAACCACCATCGGGAATATGAGTATGCTCAGGTGTGAGGATCCAGGCGGAGTCGATACTCACTACCTACA
Source organism: Sequoia sempervirens (assembly GCA_007258455.2). Lineage (NCBI taxonomy): Eukaryota > Viridiplantae > Streptophyta > Pinopsida > Cupressales > Cupressaceae > Sequoia > Sequoia sempervirens. The sequence goes on from VDFB02026320.1 coordinate 67,834,814, forward strand.
TCACTTCCAATTACACGTCAAATTACATGTGCATTTACATATATCATATAGTCAAATCAACATTAATCATCAGGAAGGGAGTCATAATATCGTAAGCCTCTTAGACGTGAGTGTTATGACATCATCCCTTTCCTGCAAATAATCATACGTAAGCCATGATAACAATATATAAGCTTGTAATCTAGAATATTAACTAATCACGATAACCTTTCCATATTCATCAACGTATAATCTCATTATGACAACATTTAACATTTTAAAATATCAAATCAAAAATTAGAATGCTACCTTACTAGCTTGAGATTAGAGAGGTGTTACAAATGTACCAACAAACTCTTCCAATATATCCTTCAAATATCTTTTCAAATTGACTTGCCCTTTATCTACACTATTCATAATCTTTGAATTATCCATAGAAATAAAAGTGAAATATTGTGCAAATAGAAATACCTCTTAAATGCCAACAAGAAAGGTATATATATCCTACTTTCAGAGGTCACTTCAAATCCACTTGTTCTTTTCTTCAAACCCTAAAACTTTGAATTGCTCTATAATCTTCCTTTGCACGCTTCTCTAAATTTATGTAAGCCTCTTGAATTATCTAAATTTATTCTTTCCATTTAAATGATTTTGCAATAAATGCTTCAACTTGTAGATAGATTACCTCAAAAATCATGTACGCCTCAATTCTTTCAAATTTTGTATACTTTATCCTTCACACATGCAACTGAAAAATTTCTTAATTTCCTTACCACATTAAATATACTTCTATCATGTTGTAACACAAGTATCGATGAGGGGTTCATTATATTTTCTGATAGTTACTCCCCCTTAGCCACTACTCTACTTAGAAATTGATGGGAGTATCTACACCAGAGGTCAGAATAGATAAGACTAATGATTCAACTTGCTTTCCTTCCTTTCTCCAAATCCTTTTCATTTCCTTTCCCGCTTCTTCCAAACGAATGATTCGACCATGCTTCTTCGCTGGATAATTATTTTTTCTTCTTCTACAGTTATTAACAAGGTGTTTCAGATCGCTGCACTCATAGAAAACAACATTCTTCTTTTTGTTCTTTCTTTTATTCAACTTATCTTCACACAGACTAACTTTGTATTCAATCTTCTTGCACTTAATATATTTTTCAAATAATGATAAAGAATTATTCATTTTACTTTTGTAGTCCTTTTCCTTATGACCAAATTGGAGGAATAACAAACACCATTGAAAGATAAATACCATTTAGCATCATGTTGTTTGACGAGAGTTCTTCCCAAATTATTTTTTAGATCCTTGATTTTTCCATTTTTGCATCGAGACCTCTTATCAGTAGATTACTTCTCTTTAGAGCTTTGACCTTTCTCAAACTCTAAACCACTCTTATCCATCGTTGATATCTAAGAAGTAATCATTTCATCAAGTATTGTCAAGCTTATCTTAAATTTATCTTCATAACTTCTTTCCTTTTTCTAGATCAAATCTCAAGATTTCTACTTCTTCCTCAAGCTTTATGCATTCATCCATCTTCTTTTTAATTTCAATTTCTTGATATTCTTTGGTTCTTTTCTTTTCATTGAATTGTTGCAGCAAGCTAGAGATAATTTATTCTCTCTCAACCAATATATCAAATGCTTCAACACTTTGAATCTTTTCAAAATACTCATTGGCTTTCATCAACTTGTCCTTCAGATATTCTATTTATTTTGAACATCCAACAAAAACCACTTCCAGAGGAAAAAATTTCTTATATTCAAATTACGGGATCTTCCTCAAGCTATTAAGCTCCTTCCAAGGAACCAAGCTCTAATACCAATTGTTGAACTTCCAAAATTCTGAGGCGAGGGGGGGAAATTAGTATTCCATAAAACCATTCACATAAAAACCATATAATCATTATCACAATTCTGACAAAACTAGCAAGAGAGAACATAGAAAGAAATCAAGGCAACCATGCACAAGAATGCTAGGGTTTTTTACATGGAAAAACTAAGGAGGTAAAAACCATGGTAAGGGTTAACTCGTAATATATTATATTTAAATACAAAATATTACAAGGTTCACTACTAGGATTCACTTTCCTTAAAAAGGCTCACTACCTAATTACAAAACATGGCTAACCACCAAGATACAAAGATAGTGGCTCACTGCCAAAAGATTGAACTTATAGGATACACCTTTAATGTGCAGGGTTCAGTTCCAATGAAGCTCAAAATATGAAGTACTACCTTAGATATTAATCACTCAAAAAACTTGTATTGATCGACAACTGATAAGCATTTAGGCTCAAACCTTTCTTCCATACACTTTTCTTCTCCACACTTTCTTATCCTTCTTCACTCTCCCATCTCATTCCTCAAAACATATTATATATATATACAAGTATAATATCTTAGTAATCAATTAGGCCAGCCTAATTAGATGAAAATAAAATAATCAAAACTCTCTTTGTTAGCACCATAAAATATTTTCTCCATGTAATGCATTGTATCAAGTCGGCTGACATCCATAAAACACAACTAGTCTCCATAATGTATTTCATGCAATGAGTTGTCCAAGACTAGAACACAATTCTCCAAAACAACAAATAATCCTCAAATAAAACACCTTTCAGATCTGATAACACATTAATTTCCTATCATACCACCAATATAGAGACTATTAACCAAACTACAACATAATAATATTCACCTTAATAGAATGTAGAGTCTCCCACACATTATACCAAGAAAGGAACAACAATAGAATATAGAGTTGCACTTTGTCAGAGATATATTTCTACTCACAACCAAAGAAATCTAAAGATCCAAGATATAGTTGTTTGAATCAGTAGGATAAAATGGTTAAGAGATTAGAGCAATATTAGATCTTGTGGTGATTTTTGGACTCAGATACCAACACACTGATTCATCACCAAAGGGCATTATCAGTAGAGAAAATATTATGTTAAAACAAGTAGACTTCTCACAAATTTATCATCATGTAGATATCACGTTGGCATCAATGGAAACATATAAATAGCCAACACAAACCATCCATACTTCATGCTCATGTTGCAACGCCCAACATGAATGATGAAAAATCCTGGAAGATTGCTATGGATGAAGAAATTGCATCTTTGAAAAAAAATGATACATGTGATCTTGTACCATTTCCTGAAGGACGAAAAATTGTTGGTTGTAAATGGTTGTTCATGAAAAATATTGGTTCATATGGAGGTATTGAGAAGTACAAAGCAAGGTTGGTTGTGAAGGGTCAAGTTGAGGGTGTTGATTATTGTGAAATATTTTCCCTATTGTAAAAATGACATCCATTAGATTTTTGCTTACTACTATTGTTGCTTATGATTTAGAGGTTGAGAAAATGGATGTGAAAACTACTTTCCTTCATGGTGATTTGGAGGAGGATATTATATAGCATAGCCATAACACTACGTGGTGAAAGGTAAAAGTAAATTGGTCTAAAAATTGAAGAAATCTTTGTATGGCTTAAAATAGAGTCCTAAGATGTGATTCCAAAAATTTGATACATATGTGTTCAGTTTGGGATTTGAGTGTTCTAAATTAGATCAATATGTTTATTATAAAACTAATGGTGATCGTTTCCTATTTATAGCATTATATGTTGATGATATGTTATTTATTAGCAAAGTGAAAGGTATGATTTCAAAACTAAAATATCAACTTGCTGTTAAAATTGAAATGAAAGATCTTAGTGTAGCTAAACACATTCTTGGGATGGAAATTAAAAAGAGATAGAGTGAACATAACGGTATGGCTTGGCCAAAGTAAGTATGTCAATTCAATTTTACATAGATTTAACATGTAGGATTGTAGACCATTGTGTGTTCTTGTTTCAGTTGGAACAAAGTTATCTATTTTAGATTGTCCAACATCTCCAATAGAGATGGAAGACATGAGAAGAGTGCCTTACCAGAGTGCAGTTGGAAGCTTGATGTATGTTATGGCTTGCACTAGGCTAGACATTTCCCAAGCAGTAGGAGTTCTTTCCAAATACACGTCTAATCCTAGTAGAGTTCATTGGAATGTAGTTAAAAGAGTCATTAGGTATTTGTGGGGTACCTCAGATTTTTCCTTATGTTATCATAGTAATATGATTGAAGATGATATTTCCCTTGATATGCATGGTTATGTGAATTCAAATTGGGAAGGTGATGTTGATAGCAAAAAATCCACTAGTGCTTATGTGTTTATGTTATTTGGTGGTACAATTAGTTGGATGAATAAGTGATAGGATATGGTTGCTTTGTCCATTACTAAAGCAGAGTATATGGCATCTACTCATGCTTGTAAATAAGACATTTGTCTTAAGAGACCATGTTTAGATATTGGAATAAAATAAGGTGAAATGAAAATTTATTGCAATAGTCAGAGTGCAATATGTCTAGCGAAAAACCTAAAATTTCATGCCAGGACCAAGAACATTGATGTACATTATCAATTTGATAGAGATATGGTCGAGAATGGCAAGGTGAAGCTGGTTAAGATAGAGACTTTGATGAATGATGTTTATTCTTTAACTAAGCCTATGAGTACAGAGAAGCTCAAATGGTGTTCAGAGACTATGGGCCTTTCAGCCCCTAGAAATTAAAGAGATGATGTTTACAATCTCATGTTTCTCTTGCAAGGTGCTCAACAAGTGGTAGATTTTTTTGGAAAATGTGTCTCAACCTTGCAATTATATATGGTTTATTGTTGATAGGATTTATATATTTATATATATATATATATCCTAGTTACACCGATAGGTGTATACAATGGCAGAAAGGAGTAAAGTGTGAGCATGTTGACTCTCTTAGGAAGCTTTTAGAATAGCCGACATACATTAAATAATGATATATTGTGAATCTAGACCATTCATTATTAGGTTTTAGATCTAATGGTGGATATTTTGTTGGCCTACCTTTCCCTAGAATGTAACCCATTTTTATGAGGGCATTGTATTATAGTTGGGATAGAGAAATGGTGATGTATTCTAAGATTTTTCTAGTGGTCCTATTGTATCTTGATGTTTGAGTGGTGATACCCCTATGAGAAGCTTGCTCTTCAAGTATATTGTACTATTTTTTTTTACTAAATAATATATTTGGCAGCTTTTGGAGTGTGGGTTTTCTTTCTTGAAAGGGTTTTCCCCATTCAAATCATTGTGTTGTGGTGTGCATGATATTTATGTTTATTTCTATTTAATTTTCCATAACTATTAAAGATTTGTAAGTTTTTTGCATTACTCTCCTCTCAAGATTAGTGGATGAAGTTGCTCTGCTACCTTAGCTTCCTTACAAAAGGGAATTGATGTGGATGGCTTCACAAGGGTGAGAGATTTGAAGAGGACAAAACCAAGAAGACCACTTCATCTTGTATAATGAAATGTTATGACTAGGTATTCCTCATATTTCTATGGTTATCACTATACATGTAATCATTTTGGTCATAGGGCTAGTAAATGTAGAGTTGTGCCTAAAAGGAGAATGAATTTTGTGAGTAGAAACCCATTTTCTTATTTGGTACACATGAATGTAATATGCTACAATTGCAATAAATTTTATCACATAGATAAGCAATGTAGAGAAAAATTTGTAAGAACAAAAGTACATAGTAAAAAGAAAAGCATGCCTCCTAGTATGAACAAGGGATCACAAGACCGTAAAAAGGAGAAGGACAAGACAAAAAAGAAACCTAAGAAGGTTTGGAAAGAAAAAGAGAATAATTTTGCACAATAAGAAGAATTTATGGTGATAGATAGTGGTTTCTCTAAACACATGACAGGTGACAAGAGAAAATTCATCAAACTCATAAAATACAATGATCTATGAGTTTAGGAGATAACACTACTATAAAGATATGTGGTAAAGGAACTCTAAGCATAAATGTAAAATTGCCTACATGTGATGTCTTGTATGTTTAATGATTGAAGCACAATATGCTAAGTGTCAGTCAAATGTGTGAAAATGGATATAAAGTTACATTAAAAGAAGAAGGATGCAAGATAAGGAATTAAGGAAGATTAGTTGCAAAATGGGAAAGGTTTGAAAGAAACCTCTATAATATCAGTGAAGTGAATGTTCAAAGTTGCATGATAGGACAAGATGATGAGAGTTGGTTATGGTATAAAACAATGGGCCATGTGAATTTTTATAATCTAGTTAAAGTCAGTTCAAGAGGGATGGTAAGACACATGCCTAAGATAAAAAAACCAACAAACACCACTTGCAAGGAATGTTAGATAGGAAAGAAAACAAGGGTTATATTTCAAAAAAAAGAGTATGCAACTACAAAGCCTTTGAAGTTGGTTCATACTAATCTTTGTGGCCCCACAAGGACAAAAGGATTGAAAGGAGAATGGTACTTAATTTTGTTGATTGATGACTATTAAATAATGACATGGGTAACCTCTCTAAAGTATAAGTCTCAAGCATTTGAAAGATTTAAAATATTTAGATCCCTAGTTGAAAAGGAGGTTGGTAGAAGGATAAAATGCTCAAGGTCTGATAGAGGTGGAGAATTAACATCAAATGAATTTATTGAATATTGTGAGAAACATGGAATCAAAAGAAAATATTTTGTAGCAAGGAATCCACAAAAAAATGGAGTTGTTGAAAAAAAGAATACGACAATCAAGGAGATGGCCAATACAATGCTTAATGAGGCCATGTTACCTAATGTATACTAGAGAGAAATAATGCATACAAAAATATATACTTTGAATAGAGTTTAGCTAAGGGTAAATAGTGAAAAGATACCCTATAAGTTGTGGTATGGAAAACTTGCTTCAATTAAGTAATTCAAACTATTTGACCTAGTAACTACTACATAAGGAGAGAAGAATATAATTTGGGAAGATTTGACTCAAGATGTGATGAAGGAATATTTCTTGGATATTCCACCTTAAGAGTATGCCAAGTTCTATGATCAGGTTTAGCAATGGTTTGGCCAATGAATAGAATCAACCAAGATGGTTGGAATTCCCTACTCTTCAAGCTCTACTATGCCTAGGCGGGTATACCTTAATCATCAATACCAGATTAAAACCTTTTGAAGATCTTGTGATCAAAATTTTCAATTAAATCATCATTAATTTCTTTAATAAAATCATCCTCATGTGATCACAAATCTTCAAGAAAATGATTTTCTCAACCTATTTAATATGGCATGAGGGTTTTGGAATAAATGATTTAAAGGTAAAGCTAACTTCTACTCCTACTCCTATTGTATAAAATAAAAATGTATAAATAAGGTTTTATGAAATATTGTGTTATAATGAATATGATTAGTGCCTTTTATCTATTGGGAAATGGAGTTAAGATTTGAATGATATGTGTCCTCCCCTCTGGCTAAACTCATATTTGTTTGACACTTTTAGATATTTATACCTTGTATCAACATGTAAGATTGCATAGTTACCAAGCTCTTATTCTCGATCCCAATGATACTCCTTAGGTTACTATGATTACTTAAAATAATTTAATCCTTACTTGAAGGAACCAGTTAAATTAACCACACAAGAAAAATAAATGTATTTTGATAAATTAGATATACACTTGATATATTGATTTAAATAACAAGGAAGGACCACTTTGGAGACAACAAGATAAAAATTTATTAATTAATCTCAACAAACAATTGAAGACTGAAGTTTTGGCCAGCAGATTAAAACTTATTGTCCATTAACTTGCTTCAATAAATATTTTTACAATACATATCATAAGCCTTCTTTTCTCAAAAATGATATTCTATTATATCCTTCTATTCTTCTTGGCCATCTATCTATCTACTATATCTTCCATTTCGGTCTTGGTTTCCTTCTTATACAAAATGAAGGAATCACACAAGCTACATACTATTACAAGGGGACACAATTGTTCGTTAATGTCAACTTACATCTTAAAACATAATTCAATTTTTATAAAACATTAAAATTTTGATGTCTCCATATTCTTGGATCTATGAGGCTTGTTGACTCTATGTCGCTCGTGCAATGAACAAGTTGACTTTGGAGAGATTTTAGACATTTTTTTTTGGTGTATGTATTAGTAAAACAATCAAATCCTTCATAGAAAACTCTAGAGAAGGCATCCTATCCAATTGTGAGTGTGTATTTTCTACCGCCATCAATTCATCATTTATTTCATTGAGGGCTTGAGGTAGTAATTGGGTTAATTCATCTTTCCAAATAATTTTCTCTTTAAGATCACCTTCATCATTGAAGAACTTAGGAAAATTTATATCGAATGGTTGATCAAAGTCACCAAGTTCTTCTGTAAGCACAACATGAAACTAATTGTGTGTATCAACTAGATTGTCCCGTGACTTGAGTGCTTGACCATTGACATTTTCTTTAGTCATCAAATCTTCCCTTTTTTCTATCATTCTTTGTTGAATTCTATTATGTTCCTAGAGATTAGTATAATTTTTCATGTAAATCATCTAAAACCTATCAGAATTTTTGAACACCTTTTCAAGTCTTCTTCTTATCAACTCCAAAAACATCTTAAACTTAACAAAATTCATTTCTTCTTCCAACTTGTAACATTTTTTTGGGCCATTTCAACCTTACACTTGAAATATTCATTTTCACTTATTGCTTCCAATAGCCTAACAACATGATCTAGCTCTTATGAGTAAGAGCTTGAGGAATATGGAAAATATTCTTTGTATCTGACTCTTTCTTATCTCATTTTCAGTAACATAGTTTTTGTTCTTGCTCATAAACTTCTCGATCTGAGCCTTAGTAAACTTAGCAACACTAATGTTTAGATATAGAGTTTCAATTGGATTGGTATCTCCAACTCTATGCATGAGAATATGTCCAAAGACCTTGTTTGGATCATCGATGATTGTTGGTTTGTTATCTTGTGGATACAAGGCCCAAATTTGTAGAGTTTTATCATCAATATTGTATCTTGACCCTATGTAGATGTTATCCACTCCTTCTATGCTCAATTTTAAGGTCTTATTTTGAATCCTTCCGAAGCTATCAAATACGATGGAAAATATTATATCCCATCTTGAGAGGAGCATGACATCAACCTATTCTAGGAATTCCCTTCCTTTCTCTGGGGTAATATTCTTTGTCTCCTTATCTACTTCCTCCTATAGCTCCTTTAGGTATTTTTCTTCTCTTTCATGAGTGATCTCCTTGTAAGACAAAATTTTTTGTTTCCATTTAGGATTTTAGGACCTAGGGAAACAAGTCTCCTATGCTTCACATTCAAGGACAAACCCTAGAGATCTCAACCTCAAGTATGCAAAGGAGAAAGAGATCTTGCAATAGTGGTGCAAGAGCACCAATTAAAATTTGGAGTTTTTGGTTTCATGATGTGTCTTAGGTTCTAGGGGTATCAATTTTGGTTTGAATAAGGTCTTGTAAGACCATTTGTAAAGATCAAATAACATTTGGGCCAATGAGTCAAGTTTTTGTGTAATGTTTGAAAAGTTTTTAAGTGGTTGTAAACAAAATGACAATTGTTTGTATTGTTGGGAAGTTGAATAGCCAAAAAATTCAAATGGTGGTTGTGACCATTGGAATACAAAGGGAGAGCCTATAAATATATTCACAAACCTCGAAAATGAAGTTCTTGATCTTTTGGAGTGGATTTCATCATCATTATTTCATGTTCTGTGTTGAAAACCATACAATTTCACTATTTCCTGCAATTGTATGGTGTTGTACGGACCTATTGTGAAGGGAAGAATACATGGTTGTGTAGAGAGCTAAAATACCTTTCAAATGCATCTGGTCTGAAGCCTTAACTAAACGTTTGAAGCAAGATATCCATATTTTTCTATAAGTGCTTTGTTTGATTTAGGGTAACTAGGGTTTGATAGGAAAAATGAAATAATTTCCCATTCCACCATTGAAACCATTTTATTCTTAGTGGAATGGAATGTATGTGTCTATTATTTTTGTTGAAAAAGGTTCAGGACAGGGGGAGTTGGTTTGTGAGGTTTTAAGTGATGCCCTAGGTGACTGTGGCATTTTTTAAATGATTTTAACAAATAGAGTGGTGTACGTATCATCAAATAAATCTATTTTACTTTCGGGTTGTAAAACTAGTTGAATCATGATTTTTGACACCTAATACACCTATCCAAGGTGTTGAGTTGTGTTGGTGAATCTTTTAGAGGGTGGTTGCTTTGGGAAGAAGGCCTAATTGGGCTCGGTACAGTCAAGGTTCTTATACATTTTTTGAAACAACCCTATTTTATCTTGTGATATGTTGTTTAGGAAAGTGATGGACATGTGTTTATGAAAGGGTTTAAATATTTGTGGCTAGGTGTGGAAGTTATTCCCTTAAAAACCCATTTGCAGACCTAATAAGACATGGTGAAAGGTTAGTGTGGAAAGCATAACAAGGAGTTTGTCAAAGGGTCTCAATTATGTGAAGTTCATTACTCACCCTTGTCTTGCATCAAATAGGGATGTCTTAGGGTATAATTATGAAGCAATTAGGGGTTCATCACCATGTATAAACTTGGAAAAGACAATGAAATACAAGATGAAATGTGAAACCCTAGTTTGATGCAATGATCTACAAAATGACATAGAAAGTATGCAAAACAAAACAAAAAGTTGAAAAATAGAATGTGTGCACCTAGAAAATTGTAGAGATTGGAAATTTTGTAAATCCTAAAATTTTGGCCTACTAGGAGTCATTCACCATTTTGGGCAAATTAGTCCCAATTATGGATTTCTACACAAGAGCACATTTCGGGAAAATGGGTATCCAAATTTGCAAAAATATCTTAAAAAAATCTACAGTGGGACTCATTTATCACTTGTGGTGAATGAGTCCAATTTATATTTTTTTGAACTTCAAAGTTCTAATCTACACCTCTTAGTCTTCTCTTTCTACTCCTCTTGATTCCCAAATCTAAAACTCTAATTTTGGGGTTATAGATGACCTTTTAGTGAATATTATGACTTTGAAAGTGGGGAGACAACTCAAAAAAGCTTGTAACCTAATCTTCAATTATCCTTAGAGCTCCAAGACACCTAAATCTATGATCACACAAAGAGAGAAATTAAAAGTGTTGATTGTTAGGGGATAGGGGTTTTCCTTGGTCAAACCCCTTATAGGTAATTAAACCAAACAATGAGACAATGAAATGAAGGCATGAAACATGAAAAAAAGAACATGAACCATGGAAAATGATACCTTGAATGATGCCTTATAGATGATTTCTTGTAAATCAAGGATGTAGATCTAGATCTTTGGCAATAGAAGTAGAACAATGTTTGATCTTGGATCTTCAATGCCACATCACAACACTATCTCACTAACATTCTTGATGCTTGATATGCTTTAAATGATGATGGATGTTGAATTTTTGCATCAATTGATGAAGGATCCTTCCCTTGAATGCCTTAGAATGGACCTTGTGAGTCTTGAAATCCTTAAGTCTTCAATGTTTAACTTGCTAATATGAATGCATGATGAAATAATTATTTGAAAGCTTGTTTATATAGGAAAGCCACCCAAATGATGATTTACTTGATCCCCAAGGCTGACATAGGAGAAATTTGAATATAAAACCCATTTTTTCCCACTCAAACCTTGAAAATAGCTCAAATAGGACTGATTTACAAAGTTGGGTGAATCAATCCCACCTAGATGGGACTCATTCACCCAAAGTGGTGAATGGGTCCCACAGGGGATATTTTTCTAGCTAAAGTGTTGGGGAGTGAATAAATTAAGTTTATATGTTGATCTTGTCAGTTTTTTATTAAAATATGCCTTTCGATGCACAATATAGGGTCATAGGGGACTCTGAATGATGATATTAAGGTCACAAATGTAAAAGGGACCGAAATTCAATGTGGAAGTGTAAATAAATACACTTTACAACACCAAATTAAGGAAAAATTGGGTCTATTTAGCTTAGAAGGGACCTAAATCCATTGTGAATGTGTAGAACACATTACAACACTAGATTAGGTCCACTTTAGTTCACAAGCCTCCTAAATTAAATGTGAAGGTGTAAATAAATACATTTTACCACATTAAATTAAGGTAGAGTTAAGTTAATTTAGCTTAAAAAGGTCCCAAGACCTAATGTGGGTGTGTAAGACACCTCACAACACTAGATCAATGTGGAATTAGGCCCAAAATCCACAAGGAGGGCCCAAACAAGTGTGAAAATGTAAAGGGATACATTTTTCTACACTACATTTAGCCCCAACTTTAGTGAGAGGAGGAACTTTCTTCAAACTCACACTAAAGTAGACATTCAAGAGGGCTCCATGTGTACCAATGCAGATGGTCTAGGATAGCATAGATAAAGGAGGTAACCAAGCTCCCATGATCCAAAATCCTACGTCAAACCAACATAAGCACAAAAAGACACCCACAAGGTGTTAATCCCTTTGATATTGGTTTTGGCACTGATGTCAAGGGTTGTTTTGGCACTTACAATGTTTCCATATGACTTAGGTTTTATTCACTTTAATTGTTGTCATGTTTCAATTTTGATTGGTTACATGATTGATTTCGCACATATCTACAAGTGACATACATATTCCGATGATATACCTTTGCATACATTTGTGGTATTCATCAAATAATTTTGGTTCAGTTGGAAAGGAAACTTATATTTTATGTGTTTTTGAGTGACATTAACATTGGTGTTTAAGAAAACATACAGGGAAAACATACTTGGTTTACATATAGCTGATATATTGATATACTTGGATTATATTCATCAATCATTGATCAATTTATTGTTCACTGATTGATATTGCATTGACACCTTGGTCAACACAAATTATTTCGTTATAATAAGTTATCACTCATTAAACATCGACATATATATGGTTTTTATGTTTTTGAAGAAAAACATATGAGAAAAGTCTGACATAATAATTGGGAGACACAAGGTCTTTATATCAATATTATTTGTGCCCTAATTGTTTTCACATATTTTAAAATACAAGATATGGTATCTACTATCACTTAGGGTTTTTGATTTTTGAAGAAGGATGAAGACTATGGTGGTTTGACAACTGATTCTATAGTAAAATGGTTTGGTGGTTATATAGACAATTATATGTTTCAACAACAAGCTTATTGGTATCTCATTTCCTTATTTGCTATAACATTTGGTTTATTTGGAAATGGTATCCATTTTGAATTTGTGGTGTAAGATTCAAAGGGTAAAATGTCTATTGTTTTATTTATGCATTACTATGTATAGCATTTGACTTGCCTTGTTTCTTAAGAGCACAAGATCAAACTATGTTTTGTTTATTTGAGTCAACACAAGGGGCTTGGGGTTTTTTTAAAGACCTTTCACATTCCATGCATATAGTATGGTCTTATGTTTCAATTTATTCATACATTTTATATTGTGTGCAGACTATGTGAGTCAAGTATAAAATGTTTTGAAGGGTAGTATTATGTTAGTGTATGTGTCAACATTGAACTCAAGTTTTCATTGTGAGTTATTTTGTATGATGTTTCAAATATATGGGGTTGCTTTGTTTTTTTGTTGTGTTATCCATTTATGAGAAAAAGGTAGATTATGATGTACTTTGAAAGATGTTAAAAGACACCACAATGACTTGATAGGGTTAAGTAGTTATAAGGATAGTTTCAAAGGTTTTTTGTTATGATTATAATGTATGATAGATGGTAGTATCATGAACACCATTGAATGTTTATTTAAAATAGTGATTTATTATTATTTGTGGTTGGTTCTTTCACAAAGTTATTATGATGAATGTATAAACAAAATTCTATAAAGAAGTTTTGCAAGTAATGTGAAAAAAAATGGATTGTGTAACTGATATATTTTATATTTTAAATATGCCATACCAATGAATCTTTAGGATATAGAATCTATTAGTTTGGAAAGTGGAAATGTTATGCAGTGAAACATATCAACCCTTTGTAATGTATTTTCTTCATGATTGACGATTGTGTTGTAAGGTCATGTCAGTGAGATAAAGATTGAACTTTTCCAGTAAGGAATCTTGTAACCAGTGATGTTATGTGGCCAGTGAGGCTTTTCCAATGAGGCATTCTATAGCCAATGAGGCTTTTCCTACAATGAGGCATTTCACCAAGTGGTTTTTCATCCCTATGAGGGTTTTCCACTCATGAAAAATACTATGTTATGACTCTTTTTTGGATGCATTTCTTGATCTTGTTGCCTTCTATATTTAATTTGCAACATTTGAGTTTATATGTTGTTTGATAATTTGAATTTAGCTATCACATTCTAATCGTAATCTTGAAACTAAAAATTCACTATTTTCAAAGAGATTAAATGGTTTTGAAACATTAGTAAATTGAAATAGTTTATTAGGACACTAATTCACCACCCCCCCTCTCTTAGCATCTTTCCTACTTCAACAAGAGGTATCAGATCCATACCCTTGCATAAGTCTAACCAACTTAAGGGTTTCCTGGTAGTGGAGTACTAGGGGAAAGTGTGATAAAGAGAATGATTTGTTGTTGAGATTGATGATGAAGAAGGAGATCTCTTTGTGGGTGAAGATGACTCTAAATATGAGTATGATGAAAAAGAGTGTGAGTTTGATATTGAGGGTAATATAAAGAAACTTAAAAATTAGGTTGTTATATAGAAAAATTAGTCTCAAAAATATTTAGAAAACTTGATTGGCTATAGTGAGAAACAACTTGTTGATTTAAAACTATAGTTTGAGGAAAATAAAAGAGTTTTATAGGTCATCAAAATGCAGCTTGAAACAAAAGAAAAAGAATGTTGCACCTTAGAGGAAGTAATAGTTTCCTTAAGAAAAAATGTAGATAATAGGGACAAGCTTGCTGATCTTTTAGGAAAATAGAAAAATCATAAGGACAAAATTGGCCTATGTTATGAAGAAGGATCGTGTTTTAAATTTAGAAATGCGCCCAAGAAGAAGATAGATTTCGGTCATCTTGCTACTACTTATAAAGATCAAATAGAAGATTAATGTGTTGATGAAGGTAGAAGGAAAAGTGTATCCTCAAGATCCTCACCTACTAGGCCAAAGCAAACATTAAGGTAGGATTACTCACAGTTCCATGGTTATTATTTTTCATGTCATATTTTTGGTCATAGAGCTAGAGATTATAGAGCTCAAGCTAGAAGTGATTGTCAATGGAACAAAAGTTATTGTAGACTATCAAAAAAAAATTATAATATTATATGTTACAATTGTAAAAAATTTGGTCACTTAGAGAAAGATTGCAGAGAACTTGAAAGATATGATTATATAAGGCTACAATGTTATATGTTTTAGATGCAATAATCCTGGTCATTTTACAAGGAATTGTAATAGCAAGTTTGTGCAATGAGACAAGAAAAATAATCCCCCTCCTAAGAAGAATACAATGTTATTAGCTCTTGGAGACAAGGAAAAACAAGATAGGAAACAACCTATGAAAACTAGGAGAAGAAAACATGTACACGAGAACGGAAAAATAAAGCTTGTGCATATGGAACAAGTTACATCTATAAGTACATAATAGGAGCTTGAGTTGAGGGGGAGATGCTTTTAGAGGTATTATTCAAACCCCTTAGATAATGATAAAGAGGTTGTGTCTCTGTAGTAAATTGATGTTTTATATTTTTTTATCAAAAGTTTTTGATAGTCCTTGTTTGATCTTTGAATTCAATATAATTCTCATACTTCTTCATGATAGTGTTAATGGTTGTGCAAAGGTACATGGTTCTTTGTTACAAGGTGATTGTATTCATAATGTAAATGAGTTTCTTCATGATATTCGTGGTAAAGTGTTTTATAGTGTTGCTTTAATGCAATCCTTTTATTGATGGACTTGAGAAATACATAGGAAATAGTGGTCTATGTTTACATCATATCAGATGCACAGTGATATTCTTGTTCATAGAAAGGTATTGGTGTAATGGATAGTGCTACTTTTGGGGTTTTATGATTCTTTTCATTCCTCTTTTGATGTTTTATGATGTCAATTCAATTTCTTGTGAATGCCATCTGTTTATTATTAGATTTAAGACAGGGACAATAATCTTGGTCGTGATGTTGTGATAGAAACCTTTGTGACAATAGATAGTAGCATGCATGAGATTGACAGTATAACATGCCATCTCTTATGTCGGGGAACAAATACTTTTTCATTCATGATTGTTATCCTTCTTTTTTGGTTCTTGGATATTGATATTAGATTTGAGGTCCTCTTTAGGGGTAGAAGGTAGCATTGGTACAGTAAGGGTTTTTATGTCATTAACATAAGAATTCTTTATGGTTTAGATAAAAAGTGGAGTTGCTTCATATTTCATGCTAGAAGTTGCTCATCATGTGTATGCACTTAAACAAGATCTCAAAGTAGTGGCCAATGAAGATCTTGTGATTTGTTTGATATAGTATACATTTGGTGTTTGTAACATTGTATTGTTGGTGTTGATGATGCATCTTATGCTATAAAGTGTATTTTATAGTGATAATAGTGATATTTCATCTCTGTATCAATTTTGACAATGTTTTTAACAAGGTGTTTCAATTGATAATAGTGTGCTTGGTATCCTTTGTCCTTTAATATTCATTGAAGGAGAATCTCTATAGTGGCTTTCACATGTTGCTTCTCATCTCTCTTCACTAATCCTAGATCTTAGTATGGTTTTAAGGGGAGCTTGCAAGTCTCTTTCATCTGAGATATATCAACAACACATAATCTCTAATCTTGTTGATTTTATGTGTTATTTCATAATAGAAGCATTACTTCATTCTTGGTTACTAGTGGCAGTATGGAAGTGATGCTCAAATATTCTTTGACAGTGATTGGAATTCATTACTATGGTAATTGGTTTCAAATTGGTGATATGATCTCATGTTGCCCTTGTTTACTTGACAGTTGGTAATGTTTTCTCATGATGTTTACACTATATGGCTATGGTTTATAATGCTTCCATAGTGGTCTCATGGTATTCAATCATTTATGTTATTTCATTTGATGCCTTGATGGTTTGCAAGTTGGTAATGATCAGTGATAGTGATGTTGGTGCCAAGTTTTGGAATGCTTCAAGGAATAGATATGTAGAAGTTATTCAATTCTTCTTTACATCCTCTTTCTACAGTCACGAAAGAGAATGATCTTGCAATATTTGCTAGTATCATGCTCTTTATAAACAGTGATAGACATTCTTTTTGATCCAATCCTTCATTATTTTTGATGAATTATGGTCTTTAACAATGTTATTCTTAGGGGGAATAGCTGATCTCTTTGAGTGCATGGTTTTAGGGGGAGTTTTCATTCATATTCTATAGCCCTTGGTTACATTTTCATCATGGTGGCATCTTGGTTCAATTTTGATACTATGGAAGACTTTTATATCATTATGTAGTGCTCTTTTTTGTTTTATCCATTTAGATTCGATGTTATTTTATGTCCATGTGAAAGTAGATTGGTGTGTTTAGGAAGGCACTTGGTGGTATTTTGTTGATTTTCCACCCATTTGACCTTTTTCATTGTTTTCAAAAGGGGGAGATGAGCTCAGTGACGGGTTTACGTTTATGGTTTTCAGTCCAACATTTGGTTAATGATATTTAATGCTCAATATTGCATAATTTTGGTGTTTGTTTGATGTGGTAGGGATTGGATTGGTGCATTAGTGCTCATACAAGCTATATTCAATTGCATTCTTTGGTAGGTTTGACATCAATTCTAAAGGGGGAGTTTGTTGATCCCTTTGACATTAGTTTTGGCATTGATGTCAAGGGTTGTTTTGGCACTTACAGTGTTGGCATATGAATTAGGTTTTCTGTACTTTAATGATTATAATGTTTTAGTTTTGGTTGGTTACATGATTGATTTGGCACATATCTACATGTGACATACATATTCAGGTGATATACCTTTGCATACATTTGTGGTATTCATTGAAGACTTTTGGTTTGGTTAGAAAGGGAACTTATATTTCATGTGTTTATGAGTTACACTAGCATTGGTGTTTAAGAAAACATACAAGGAAAACATAATTGCTTTACATACAACTGATATATTGGTATACTTAGATTATATTCATCCATCACTGATCAATTTATTGATTAATGATTGGTATTCCATTGATTGGTATTCCATTGACACCTTGGTATAAGTTTTGGACTTCACTTTGACTTGAAAGTACATGTTTTATCATTTCAACATAAGGCACTATTGTGCTTGATTAAGTGGTTTACGCATCATGAAGGTTGATTAATTTAAGGTGATAATGCAAAGTCAAGTGATATTCGACACACATTGTTTGGTGATAATAATATCACTCATTCATCATCAACATATATATGGTTTTTATTGGTAACTCATTTCCTTATTTGTTGTGGTATTTGGTTTATCTGAAAATGGTATCCATGTTAAATTTGCGGTGTAAGATTCAAAGGGTAAAATTTATATTGTTTTATTTATGCATTACCATGCATAACATTTGACTTACCCTGTTTCTTAAGAGCATGAGACCAAACTATGGTTTGTTTATTTGATTTGACACAAGGGGCTCGGGTTTTTGTTAAAGACCTTTCATACACCATGCATATAGTATGGTCTTATATTTCAATTTATTCATACATTGTGTATTGTGTGTTGACTATGTGAGTCAAGTAGAAATTTTTTTTGAAGGGCAGTATTATGTTAGTGTATGTGCTGACATTAAACTCAAGTTTTCATTATGAGTTATTTTGTATAATATGTCGCCTATATGGGGATGCTTTGTGTTTTTGTTTTGTCATCCATTTATGTGAAAAAGGTAGATTAATAGGCAATTTAAAAGATGTTAAAAGACACCATAGTGACTCAATAGGGGTAAGCAGTTATGAGGATAGTTTCAAAGGTTTCTTTTGATGATTGTAATGTATGACATATGGTAGTATCATGAAAACCATTGAATGTTTATTTTAAATAGTGATTTATCATTTTTTGTGGTTGGTGCTTTGAAAAAGTCATTATGATGAATGTATAAACAAAATTAGGTAAAGAATTTTTGCAAGAGATGTGCAAAATAGTGGATTGTGTAACTGATATATTTTGTATTTTAAAAATTCCATGCAAATGAATCTTTAGGATATAGAACCTATTAATTTGGAAAGTGGAAATGTTATGTAGTGAAATAGAGCAACCCTCTATAATGTATTTTCTTCATGATTGAAGATTGTGTTGTAAGGTCATGTCAGTGAGACAAAGATTGACCTTTTCTAGTGAGGCATGTTGTAACCAATGAGGCATAAATCATAGCTAGTGAGGCTTTTCTAATGAGGCATTGTGTAGCCAATGAGGATTTTCTAGTGAGGCATTTGGTAGCTAGTGAGGCTTTGCTAGTGAGAAATTTTGGTAATCTAGTGAGGAGTTATACCAAGTGGGTTTTCATCCCTATGAGGCTTTTCCACTCATGAAAAATACATTGTTATGACTCTTTTTTGGATGCCTTTTCTGATATTTTTGTCTTCTATGTTTACTTTGTAGCATTTAAGTTTATATGTTTTTTGAAAATTTGAATTTAGTTATCACATTTTTATCATAATCTTGAAACTGAACATTCACTTTATACAAAGAGATTAAATGGTTTTGAAACATTAGTAAATTGAAATTGTTTATTAAGATGCTGATTCACCTTCCCACTCTTAATTTCTTTTGTACTCCAACACAAGGTATATGATATGCCACAAAATAAGATACAAAAACATGAAATATCGTAGATAAAAACAAAAATGATGTAAAAAGTGGTGGATCAAGCCTCGACCATTTGTCCAACATGATGTGGATTAGATCTAAGTTGTTTTTCTAAAAAAAATGCATACTCACTCTGAGGCGACAAAACTTCAAGTTGTATGCTAGGTGAGAAGTCCTAAAAGGTGAGACACATACACTCATTGATTGTATGCACTCATAAACACACAAGTGGCTATGGGGAAAGTCATGCCTTAGTTGGGCTTCCTGATCAAACCATACCAAAATTTATGCCTCCTGATAATTTTGATAAGGTTCCATGCAATAATGAACTTCGAGCTTCATGAGGTAAGTAAAGCTTCGTATGCTTGGAACTCATGAAAAATAGGATGGCTCCAAAGGCATGAAAATTTCCAAATAGGAAATTTTTAAAGAAGTCTTGCTTAGTTCATGCAAGGTCTCTTCTTAGGGAACATTGTGCCTAATGTCTCCAAGAGAGTACAAGTCAAAGAAATATCACACTCTCAGAGGAAATCAAGCCCAATGACACCACCAAGAAAAGGACACATTACAAGAATAAAGAAAATCACACAATGAAACATGAGTGATGATATATGCCCCCACTTTAAAGCGGTTGCTAACACCATTGTTGTGAGAAATTGATTTAAAGTAGAATAAGACATAAGATATTATTTAGAAAGATAAGCTATGTCATGAATAAGTATGTCACATGTGAGTCAACTTAAGGCACGTCGGTCACATCACAAGCTTGCTCTTTTATGTTCATAAAAGGTGGTCAACTAGCCAAAAGAGACAATGACAAGTGACATACAAGGACAAGGCTTATTAACCCATTTCCCACACTTAGTGTAGGCTAAAGGTGAGTTGGATAGGATGAAAACAAGTTTTAGTTAGAGGAATTAGGTGCTTCAACACAAGGAATAGCACCACACTCCCAGAGGTGTTGAATTTTGTTGCTTAAAGCCTTACATTCATTAGTAGAATGACCATGAACACTATGATATTCACAAAATGAACTCTTGTAATAGAATTTATTTCATGTTCTTGGAGGAAGGGATATCAAATGATCTTGGAGGAGTCTTGACAAGATACTCTCTTGATCCCAAGTAGAAGATGTTCCTTTATTTGCACAAGATGTCATACATACACTAAATGATAAGGTTTTAGATGAAAATAAAGATAAGGGAGGTAAACCTATATCTTTCTTGAAAGATTATGGTATGTCGATTTGATTCATGTGTTTATTGCATCCATGTGTAGGAAGGATATTGTATCTGATACCATAACAATCTTCTAAGTTATATGAATGGGGTTTATGTTTCAAAAAAGGATTGGATTCTTCATGAGAACACAAATCCTTTTTAAAGTTATATATCATCTCTTCATGAGGGAGGGGAGTTGTATAGCCCTCATGACCATGATGAGGTAATGTTATAGAACTAAGTTGAGTGAATGAAAAACAAGGTTGTTTTGGTTTTGGTTGTGATATTTTGCACTCTCCTATAAAGGAAGGTGTGAAACCACAATCATGACTAGAACTTGTATCTGAAAATGAATCATTTGTATACGACTCTTTGGACCTTGAGGGTGAGATTTTTGACTCTTTATTGAAATGAGGTGTAAAATATAGGGTATGTGTAGGATCATGATGGGCCAAAAAGTGGCAATATGATGGGTATGTGGCTGACAACTTTTTTTAACCCAAAATTGATGAAACAAAAGGGTTTTTAAAGGAGATTCTTAGATTTCCATCAATATAAATTATGCTTTAATTTGAATTTAATAAATAATTATTATTCATTTTCTATTCAAATTATGACTAAAGTCTTGATTGATAGACTGATTGAAAAACATCTATAGCTTTCAAACGATATCACATTTTTTGAATCCAAAACATTCGTCACATTCTATGCTTCACTTACTATAGGATTAAAAAAATAAAAAAATAATTTCATAAAGTTTTGACCAAGTTAAGGTGGTAGACATACGAGTTTTAATATTTTTAAAAGTTGTAATAAAAAAATCATAATTAATTATTTACTTGAAAAAAAATTACAAAAAATATGCATCACATCGGACATGAGTCCTCTACTTATATCTAAATTATTATAAGAAAATATTATCATTTTATTTTGGTTAGGGTGGTTAGAAACCCACTTCTTATTTTTTCCCGAAATTTAAGTACTCTGCATTGAAATTTCAAATTTTCACCAAATAGATTTCCATTTTTTTAAACAAACCTAGTAGTTTAGAAACTACATTCAATTTTCTACAAATTATATTGTTACATATTTTTGAAATAATATAGATAACTTATTCAAATTTTTACGTCAAGTTTCCTAACTCTGATTTTTCTAATTTTTTTGCCACTTAAGGGCCTGTTTCTTCCATGATGATCCTACACATACCCTATAATGACCTCCAATTATTGCTAAAGAGTTTTGTTGTAGGTGAAGGATTAATATCAACCTATATAGTTTCAACCTTTGATCTTGGAATGAAAGTATTAGGGGAGTTGGAAGTGTTGTGATCATATGATTCATAGCTTTGCTCATTTGTATCAACCATGTATATCTTGTTGTATTCAAATTTAATTTCACTATGGAGAGTAGATGGGACTCCTTTCATAGCAGGAATCCATGGTCTCCCTAGGAGAAGATTGTATGAAAGTGGTCCTTGCATGATATGGACATGGGTAGGAAACACTATAGGTCTAATCTCAATAGGTAATGTGATCATCCCTAGTGGTTTCCTATTAACATTTTCAAAGCCACGTATATGAACATCATTAAGTTGAATGAGCCTTTTTGTCCATGCCATTTTTTTCTAGGAGGTCCATGCTACAAACATTAATTTCAGCTTCGTTGTCTATGAGAGTGTGCCTAACTGTAGTTTCATTAATTATCACCTTTATCATCGAGGCTTCATTATTGTTTTGGATCTCAAGTGAGGGAAATTCATGTTTAGGGAATGTGATTTCTGACTATGTGACTTGCATGGGATGAAAGGAGGATATTACATCGTTCAATTTCATATAAGATTCCTCCTACTTTATTTGCAATTTTTCTTGAAATAGAAACTTGTATGTAAGTGATAGTTGAATGAGTTTCCATAAGATATGTTAGCAAAAGTCTTTTAAAGGTCTTCAACACTAGGAACACTATGTTGAGGAAAATTTAATGGAGTAGGAGTGATTTTTTATTTCCTATATGTTTGAGCAACTATGTTATATCTCGGTTGCTGCAAAACATTGTTGTTATTAAGTTGCATCATATATTTCAAGAAATATCTTACTTTCTTATGTGATCACCAATGGGAGGTGACTTAGGAAGCTCACTAATTAAAGGAGATCCAATTTGTGTCATCATAACCTCAACAAGATTGTGCATATTTGCATGATCTCTTATTGAAGAGGAAACTAATGTCTCTTCATGATCTTCATCTAAGGAAGCCCCATTACATGTGTCAATGTTCATATTTTCTTGTACCATGATATCCTCCCTAGGAGGAGAGCTTTTAGGAGAACTACAAACTAAATGTTCATTACATTCAAAGGTTGGTTCTTCTAAAATGACTTCATCATAGGTAGGGGAATGATCGATGGTTGAATTTTCTCATTCATAAATGATACTATTGTCTTGTTCTGTAGGATTCTCATGAGTTTCATTGATTGTGTTTTCTAACATCAAAGTATCTTGTTCACCATTAGGGGAGATACTAAGAGAAGAACACGTGTGCTTGAAAAAATTGTCCAAATTTTCACTCCTTAGTCCCATAATGTCTTCCAAAATAGGATAGGTGGTGGAAATAACATAAAGAGGGTTTCCATAGATCTTAATGGTTTGCTTATCTAATACCAAAATATTCTCATCATTATCACAAGAGGAGAATATGTTGGGAGATGAATGTGGGTAGGTTTCAATGGTCTCTTTTTGTCTTATGTTATTGTCATGATTAGTTATTGCTACGTCCTCTTGTTTAGTAATGTCTTGCTTAATAGGAGAGGTAAGAGGAGAGAAACAATTCGGGTTCTCAAAAATCTCATTAATTTGTTCTTCTAACGCTACAATATCTTCTTCACAAGTAGGAGAGATATTATGAGAAGAACAAATTTGATTGTTATGATTACACAAGGTTTCTTTCACTAGACTAACCTCACTCTTAGAAGGTATATTATGAGAGGGATCAATGATGAATAAAAAGAGAGGGGAAAGTACCTCATAATAATATGCACTTAACAAAACTTTCTTACAACATTCAACAAGATTGGAAAATAGAACATGAAGTATGATAACTATAGCCTTTTTCAATGAAAAGATGATGTAATTATTGTTCTACTAGATTGAAATGCAACAATGATAAAACAAACATGCAAAATAATAATGCAACTTTTCAGATTTTGAAGATGACAATTGACTTATTATGTTATGTAATAATGTGAAAATGAAAATTTGAAATTAAGCAATGCATGAAATGAGCCAAATTAAGCTAGTTCTAATGAAATGCATGTAACAGAATGTCAACCAACTGAAATAGATAGTTAATGGCAGAAAAAAAAAGTGTAAAAACAAGGTTTTTGATGCTGTAAAAGGTTGTTTCAAATATATTTTGGGACTAATTCGCCCAAGGTGGCAAATGAGTCCCAATAAGGACTTTTTTTTTCAATAGTTTCTTATGTTTTTCTATGATGTATGATCATTATGCTAAATGAAAATATAGTTTCCAAATGTTTATCAATGACATAAAATGCAAAAATGTAACTTATATGCACTTTCACTAATGCAAAAAATTGAAATCCTAGAATGCCAATTAACTAATGTAAACCCTAATGCAAAGTAAATGCAAGATAGATCTAGGATGATGATGGACTCCGAATCAAAAAATAAGGTATTCTAAATGCAATTTCACCAAAATGTAAGATAGAAAATTTTGTCACCACTTAGGGTTTTAGGACCTAGGGCAACAAGTCTCATATGCTTCACATTTAAGGACAAACACTTGAGATCTCAACCTCAAGTATGCAAAGGAGAAAGAGATATTGAAATAGGGTTGTCCTAGGGTATGATTATGAAGTAATGAGGGGTTCACCACCAAGTCTAAACTTGGAAAGGACAATGAAATACAAGATGAAATGTAAAACCTTAGTTTGATACAATGACCTATAAAATGACCTAGAAAGTATGTAAAACAAAATAGAAAGTTGCAAAACAAAATGTGTGCACCTGGAAACTTGTAGAGACTTGAATGGAGACTATAAATTATTCAAATCCTAAAATTTTGGCCTACTAGGACTCATCCACCATTCTAGGTGAATCAATCCCAATTTTCAATTTCTACACAGGAGTAGGTTTCAAGCAAATGGGTATCCAAATCTACAAAATTATCTGAAAAAAACCTACACTAGGACTCATTTTACACTTGTGGTAAATGATTCCAATTTGGATTTTCTAGAGCTTCAAAGTTCTGATATGCACCTCTTAGTCCACTCTTTCTACTCCTCTTTGTTCTTGGATCTAAAACTTTTATTTCGGGGTTGTACATGACCTTGCAAGTGGGCAGTGAACTCCAACAAGCTTGTAACCTAATCTTCAATTATCCTTCAAGCTCCAAGACACCTAAATATATGATCACACAAAGAGAGAAAGAAAAAGTGTTGATTGTTAGGGGATAGGGGTTTTCCTTGGTCAAACCCCTTGTACGTAATTAAACCAAATGATGATACAATGAAATGAAGGAATGAAACATGAAAAAAATAATATGAATCATGGACAATGATACCCTGAATGATGCCTTGTAGATGATGTCTTGTAAATCTGCAGCTTAAAATGAAATGGCCATGAAGGATGTAGATCTTGATCTTTGAGAATAGAAGTAAAAAAATGTTTGATCTTGGATCTTCAATGCCACATCACAACACTAGCTCACTAACATTCTTGATGCTTGATATACTTGACATGATGATGAATCTTTAATTGTTGCAACAATTGATGAAGAATCCTTCCCTTGAATGCCTTAGAATGGATCTTGTGAATTCTTGGAATCCTTAACTCTTGAATGCTTGACTTGCTAATATGAATGCACAATGAAATAATACTTTGAAAGCTCGTTTATACAGGAAAGCCAGTCAATGACCATTTTCTTGATCCCCAAGGCTGACATAGGAGAAAATTGAATTTAAAACCTAGTTTTTCTTGCTCAAATGTTGAAAATAGCTCAAATGGGACTCATTCGCCAAGTTGGGTGAATGAGTCCCACTTGGATGGGACAAATTCTCCAAAAGTGGTGAATGGGTTCCATAGGGGATATTTTGCCAACTAATTTGTCAAGGAGTGAAGAAATTAAGTTTATAAGTTGATCTTATCAAGTTTTTGATTAAAATATTCCTTGGGATGCATAATATAGGGTCATAGTGGCCTATTAGTTATGATATTAAGGTCATAAATGTAAGAGGGCCCAAAATCCAATTTCAAAGTGTAAATAAATACACCTTACAACACCAAATTAAGGAAAAAATGGGTCTATTTAACTTAGAAGGGCCCTAAATCCATTGTGAATTTGTAGAACACATTACAACACTAGATTAGGTCCACTTTAGTTCACAAGCCTCCTAAATTTAATGTGAAGGTGTAAATAAATACATCATACAACATTAAATTAAGTTAGAGTTAAGTTAATTTTGCTTAAAAGGGCCCAAGAACTAATGTGGATGTGTAAAACACCTCACAACACTAGATCAAGGCTACATTAGGTCTAAAATCCACATGGAGGGCCCAAACAAGTGTGAAAATGTAAAGGGATATATTTTTCTACACTCTACTCCTTAACCGTTTCCCTTATCAATTTTCCTTTATTCTCATAAAAAACTAATTTGAATTCTAGAGACTTAACAAAAGAATCATTAGAAATGAATATTTGGCTTGCAAGGTGTCTTACATCATTAGAAAGTTTCTCTAAATATTCTATCATTACCACATTTCTTTCCGGTGGGGGTTCATATTTTTTAATAATAGGTTTAATTAACTACACACATTCAACTTCATATTCCACCTCTTCTTTTCCTACCATAGATGTATCAACAGAAAAAATAATGTCTAAGGTAGGCTATGGAGAGGTATGGCATAATGGGGTTTCATTTTCAGCCTGCATCCTCATAACATCTTCTCTCGCAGGAGCATTTCCTTTTCTTATAAACATAGAGGGTGGTACATCCTTAGTCAATTCTACTTCATGTTAAAGAAATTTATCCAAATTTTCTATAGGATCCTCAACTTCAAGAAAAGAACATGTATATAAGGAATTATTGTACATGTTCTAGTCCTTAACTTCCATCACTCTATTGTACATGTAGACTTCTTCTTCTAGCTACATCATGTTTATTGGCATTCCTAATTAGATAATCTTCTATAAGAAGCATGTGTTGATATCCTTTCATCCTTTGTTTCACCTTAACATTATTTATAAATTGTTCAAGATCAGAATCCTTTCTCTCATTTCCTTTTCAAAAATTTTAATGCTTTAGTTTCTTGTCAATCAATTCATATCCCTTTTTAGAAATAACAAAAAATTCTCCAAAGCACAATGTACCAAGCATAAGTGATTATTTGTTATAACACTTAATGTGCATAAAATCTAAATAGGCCATTTTCCTAACAATTTCCAAATATGCAGTCCTTTCTAGACAAGGTTTTTTTAGGAGAAAGGAGGCTCCCTCAAAACCATATACTTGAATCTTTGTGTAGTCATTGTATGCATAGTGTGCTGCCACAATAGTGGTTTACACTTTCTAGGAGATCTTGATTTTTGCTGAAATCCATTTAAAATCAGTCTAGTGTCCAGTTTGGCCAAAAAATTGTAAACCTGTATTGTGGGATCACCCCATACCAGCCTCCCCAATTATGGTTGACCTTCCCTCTCTCATTGTTGTCTTTGGGTTGGAGAAATATTTGTACTTCCCATGATGAATTATAGTCACAAGGATGACCTAGAAGTTTGTAAAGAGGTTTTACAAAATACTCTTCAAATTATAAGTAATGTGACTTGACACACCTACTATCCCATATTGTAGTCCACAATTGCATAGGCCTAATGTTTCCATTATCATCTATATCTCTTACCTTCATATGACTATTGCATATTCCAATGTTCTTCCCTTCGTGTAGGATGAGATGATGAATAACAAATAATGCTTGAAGCGGATACATTAATTCTTGTTCTTGATATAGGCGAGTGCATTGTTGAGATCATTTCCAATGTATTCATCATAGTCAAATGGTTTGGCATCCTGGTTTTGTACATATCAACTACTAAGACCATTGGATCTATGGCCATCTGTAATGACACAAACCCTCTTTTTTTCTTTAGTTGATATATGCATTCTTATTGAAACAATTTTGATTTAATATTACACATAATAGCCACATACTCAAATTTATATTCACATGGAATAGACTTCCATCCTACCAAGATGGGACTCTAACCATATGAGTTAGGATTTGGTCCATTTGGGATCCATCTATCTATTTTACAAAATAAATGTATTTACCCAAATGATTTAAAGAAATAATGCTCTAGCTAGTCTTAGACCCATCAGGACCATATGGGTCCTGAGTCCACTAGAACCATTTGGGTGGGTTAAATTTATTTATATTAAAATATTATTTGGTTTTTCTCACCACTTAACTGTATTGGTAGCAAGTCCATTAGAATCTACCAAATCCCCAAGCAACATTAATTATCTTTTTAATAATAATCTTTCTTCTATTGGTACATAGTCCTTTCTAGGGCCCTTGCTCATAGACAGTACTCGTGGAATACCACCCACAAGGAACATGTACAAGGAAAACTAATGAGAACCCCTTTCTATTTTTCCAAGTCAAGATCATCTAATGGGGTGATCCCACAAAACTAGTTTACAATTTCTAAGAGATTCAGAGTTTTGCTGAAATCGCATATTTTTAGAAAATATAGTGATTTAAGCCTTAAAAAGTTCCATTTAAACCATTATAATTGAAGAGGGTTTGATCAAACTACCTTATATCAAACCCCCTTGGATAGAACTCGGCTAGTTTTAAACCATACTTATAATAGAGTCTCATTTACATCTATCGAAATGCTGATAAAAAACCACTTTTGATTTACCTTTTGTGGATCAAATGAATTCATTTAAATTTTTTTTTTTTTTAAGTATGTATTCCTTAGTATAAGCTTCCCAAAAAGTATAATTTTAAATAAATTCAATTTTATTATTATATTTGTTTTTTATTTCTTGTGAATGTAGGTTTTTCACTAAAAATCAAGCTCTCTATTCTGCACACGTAGAAAAATAGAAGATTATAAAAAAAAAGTTTGAAAAAATATGAGTACAATAGATATTGGAGTCCTTAATCCAACAATGAAAAAAAAATTGAATTTCGATGCACACAAAAAATTTATGTGTTATATAGTCTGCCTATGTCTGAATTGTAATTGGTTTAACTTCAAAACTTGATTAAGGAAAAAATATTCAATAAAACACTTTGAAACAAATTGGAAGCACTAGATATCATAGTTAATCTAAATTAAAAAAAAATAGAATTTTATCCTTCATTGACAAAAAGTTATATGTTATACAATGAGCGTCACTCCTTAAAAATGTTTACTAAAAAACCTAGTTTTCAAAGGAGATGAAAAAAGAAGTGCAATATGATTCCAATTTTTTTGCAAAAACTATATTTATAATCTACTAAAAACATGTCACAAATCACTAGTTTTCATCATCTTCAAATTCCTCATGGTTTAGCCACTATAGGTTTCTGAAAGTGAATATTTAGTTAGAAAAACTTAGTTCAATGTCCAGTTTGGCCAAAATTTTAAACCAGTATTGTGAGATCACCCAATGTCAAGAGTTCATTTGATGCACAACAGGGAGGATTTTGTCTTATAATCACAATTCAACCTATTTGAAACAATCCTTCAACCCTTTAAACCCTAACCTAGCAACTTTTCACAATTTCCTCATATTCTCCTTGTAGCATATCAAATAGAGAAAATTGCACATATCTTTCAAAATACTCCTCAAACCCACAAAAGGATTTTCATTGTAGACACCCATTAGGGCATAGTTCAACATATCCAACTTGTGCAAACCTTTTTTCTGGAACACACCCTCCTAAAATGAACTGCTACACTGGATAGTGGCTCAATTAGCCCTATTTTACAAGCAACCCTATGAAAATATTCACCCAAATCACCAAACCTTATTCCAGGGCTCTTAACAAGTTACAAATGGATTGAATCCACAATTTTTTTCCAATGAAACAACAACAGAGTTATCAAAACACAAAACACTTGTGTAGGCCATTTTATGCTTATACAAGGAGGGTTTATTGGATCTCCAAACTCCAAGCCTTCTTTCACCTTACCAATGCCTCAAACACATCTTTTAGTGTCTACACATGCTCTCTAAATCAACTTCCACTCTCTACCAACACCTTTTCATGAAACGTCCATTCTTAGCCACCACTCTTGGCTCAAAACATGACTGAAGACCACTAGGGCATCACCTTAATTTCAGCAAAATTCCTTCAAACCCATTTTACATTGTCAAACCCTCAAATTCTGAGTTTTCTGGCAGTCGACAAAAAAAGTGCAATAAAAAGCTTGAAACTTAATGAAATTCTATGAAATAAAAACCAAAATGAATTTAAATCAACCCTCCATCAATTCAAGTGCAGAAATGATCTCCTATAGGTTGTACAAGGTTGTACTGTACATTGGAGCAGCAAATTTCTTTATGAAAATGCAGGAAAACAATGATTTCAATATCAAAAATTCAAATTTACAATGGCCAACCCAACTCACAATGTTCACCAAGGATTTTAAAGCATTGAAAATCATGACCCATCAGTTCCAACTTTTTTTCCAATGAAAGAAACCAACTTGACCCTTCAACTTTCCATTTTGCACTTTTTTTGCATTTTTTCAATTTTGCACTATGAAAACTTTTGAAAAATGAACCCTATATGACTCTAGTTACATTTCAATGGTATATTATGACCTTATTACATGGCCTTGGACTCAAAACACCCTATATACCAAACTTAAGATGTTATTCACAAAAACTGACATGGTGCCCCTGCACCATACACCCAAACTAAAAAAGAACTCAAGTCCCTTGAGGATTGTATTGCATTAGATGATTCTTGATCACTTCATCTCCTTGATCCAAAAATGTTCCTTGATCTGGTAAGCCTTTCCATTGAACCAGGTACTATAGATTTGCATTATTTTTTGCATCAGGAAACTCTTTGGTATCTAGCAATTGTTGCAACCATGTAAACTGGCTTAAAGGATTTTTTTGACCTTTCCCTCATCTAGAACTAATGCTAAACCTATATTCATACCTATAAACACATATTTATCATCCTTGTCTTGAACTATCTTTTTCTTTACCTTTGATGTATACTTGAACTCACTCATTTTTCCTTGCCATTCACCTTTACTCGCTTCACCTTTTCCCTTCATTTCTTCCCTCAGATTCTCTACCCCTAGAATATCTATTTTCTCATATTTACAACCCTCTGTACTGATAGAGTCTAACTGAGCACTAGCCTCCTTTGAAATCAGTTTACAAAGCATTCTTCCTATCATGACCTCAACATGCCCCTCTAACCAATCTTGCATTTCCATAATCAATTCATCCTTGACCTTTTCTTTATCTTTTTTTGACAACAACTCATCATCTTTTCTTCCCAACATTGAATCATTTTATAAACCTATTGTCTTAGCATCTTCATTGTTAGTGATGGTTGCAAACTCCTCATGTTTGTCTTCCTTTATCTTTACAAACTCTTTCTTTCCTAAAATAATCACCTTTGTTGCCTTAGCTTGTCCCTTATCATCCTCTAGTAATGGAGTCAAAGTGAAAGTGTTTACATCCTTTTCAATTTGATAAGTATTATTTCTACCTTCATAAATTGCATGTCTATCAAAATTCCATGGTATTCCAAGCAACAAATGGCAACAATCCATAAGAAACACATCACAAAGTATTTTTTTCCTTATATACACCAATGTTAAACTAAACCCAAGCTTGCTCATTCACTAAAATAGATTTGTTCTCATTCAACCAAGACACTTTGTAAGGTGTTTCATGAGGTATCTTTTCCAATTTTAGTTTATCAACCATTTCTATTGACACCATATTATTAGTGCTTCCAGATTCTATTACTACTTTACATACCTTTCCTTTGCACTTACAAGTGGTCTTGAAAAGTGTTCTCCTTTGTGTTGATTCTTTCTCTTTGGATTCTTTGAGGAGTGTTCTTCTAACCATCAAGGATTCTCCCACTTTTGGAGAAACAAGCTAATTAAGAGAGTTAATACTCTTACAATCATCCTTTTGCACGAATTGAACTATTTTATCACCACCAGTTGAAGTAGAAGTTTGTTTATTTGGATACTTCCATGCTTGATGGCCAAAATGATTGCAATGGTAACATCTCCCTGAAAATTTGTTTGAACCTCTACCTTGTCCACCAAATATTCCTCTAAAGCCTCTAAATCCACCTCTTTGATTAGCCACTCGGTCTTTGATTTTACTTGTATCTTCTTGGCCTTCATAGGACTATCTTGAACCTATTTCTCTACTAGTGTTTCCTCTTCCTCTTCTTTGTATTTCTTTCCTTCTTTTTAGCTTCTCTTCTACCCTAGCAGCCAACTAAAAACCATTCTTCAACTATCCTAAGAGTAGCAAAACTCAATTCATCTTGAATTTGAAATCTCAAGCCATTCATGTACCTTGCTATTTTCTCATTTTCATCTTCAACATGACCATCTCTAATACTTAATTTGTGAAATTCCTCTATATATTCCATGGCATCCTTTTCCTTTTGCTTTAAGTTTTACAGCTTCTTGAATGTTTGTATTGCATGATCACCTGACAAAAATTGGCTCTTAATCTTTGACACCATCCTATCTCGTGAAATGATTTTTGTTTTCCCCTTCTTCAATTTTTCCTCTTGAACATAATTCCACCATGTCAAAGCAAGACCTTTCAACTTAGTCTTAGCAATCTTTACCTTTTGTTCTTCTGCAACCTCCTTGTACTCAAAGTAGTTGTCTAGTGCATCTATCCAAGTCAATACCTCTTCAACATCCAATTTTCCATTATACATTGGTATATCCATTCTCACATCAGAAGCATATCCTTTGATAGCCTTGAGAATTTTGACCATCATTCTCTGATCAGGGTCCAACTTATCATCACCTTGGACTCTTCTTGGAGGGTTTTCATCCTCACCCTCTTCCTCTTCCTCTCTAACACTTTCCTCTTCAGTGCCCTTTCCTATCCTTTGACTAGTCTCTAATGTTGCAAGTATGGCTAATACTACTTCTTGTTAGTCCTTCATCAACCTGATCTCTCTAGCAATAACACCACTTCCTTTAGGAGGCATCTTGTCCTTTCAATCTTCAACTTTCCTTGATTCAAACTTTAACTTTTCCCCTTCAAAAGATCAAAAACATATGATCTAATACCAATTAATACAGAGTAGGGAGAATTTTTTCTTATAATCACAATTTAACCTATTTCAAACAATCCTTCAACCCTTTAAACCCTAATCTAGCAACTTTTCACAATTTCATCCTATTCTCCTTGTAGCATGTCAAATAGAGAAAATTGTGCATATCTTTCAAAATACTCCTCAAACCCACAAAAGGATTTGTATTCTAGACACCCATTATGATGTACTTAAACATATCCAACTCGTGCATACCTTTGTTTTGGAACATACCCTCCTAAAATGGACTGCTACATTGGACAGTGGCTCAATTAGACCTATTTTACAAGAAAAACTATGAAAATATTCACCCAAAACACCTAACCTTATTCTAGGGATCTTAATAGGTTACAAATGGATTGAATCCACAACTTTTTTCCAATGAAACAACCACAAAGTTATCAAAACACAAAACCCTTGTTTATTCCTTTTTGTGCTTGTACAAGGAGGGTTTATTGGATCTCGAAACTCCAAGCCTTATTTCACCTTACCAATTCCTCAAACACATATTTTAGGGTCTACCCATGCTCTCCAAATCATCTTCCACTCTCTACCAATGCCTTTTCATCAAGCTTCCATTCTTATCCACCACTCTTGGCTCAAAACATGACTGAAGACCACTAGGGAATCACCTTAATTTCAACAAAATTCCTTCCCTTCCCCTACCAAACACAAGAACACAAAAAATACATCTAAAGGAGCCATTCCACCAAGTTAGAACAAGTTTCATAAGGTGGAATGGCTTAGGATCCCATTTTACACTGTCAAACCCTCAAATTCTGAGTTTTCTAGCAGTCGATAGAAAAAGTACAATAAAAACCTTCAAACTTAATAAAATTCAATGAAATAAAAACAAAAATGAATTTAAATCAATCCTCCATCAATCCAAGTGCATAAATGATCTCCTACATGTCGTACAAGGCTGTATTGTATGTTGGAGCAACAAATTTCTTTATGAAAACATAGGAAAATAGTGATTTCAATATTCAAAATTCAAATTTACAATGGCCAACCCAACTCCCAACATTCACAAAGGATTTTAAAGCATTAAAAATCATGACCCATCAATTCCAACCATTTTTCCAATGAAAGAAACCAAATAAACCCTTCAACTTCCCATTTTGCACTCTTTTTGCATTTTTGAATTTTCCACTATGACAACTTTTGCAAAATGAACCCTATATGACTCTAGTTACATTTCAATGGTCCATTATGACCTTATTACATGACCTTACACTCAAAACACCCTAAATACGAAAATTAAAACATTATTCACAAAAACTAACATGGTGCCCCTACACCATTTAACTAATTTTATTAGATTTTTGCTTCCAAGAGGGATTTTGCCACCCCTTGGAAATTAAACAAGACATGTTCCTTATTACTCCCTGACGATTTAAAGGGTAGATGTCATAGATGCTGTTGTTGCAACTTTATTAGGCCACAGATGCAGTAGTTTAAAGTATAATGGTTTTACCCATAAACACGAGTCAGAGGCATCACTTATACCAAATGCTATTGGTTTCTTGTTTCAACTTCTTATTTAGGTTTACCTAGCTAAAAAAAAATAACAATTCTCCCCTACACTTTTTGATCACTACTTGATCCTGATGGAGGCGAGGTGAGAGCATATGACATAGGTCTAAGATAATTTGTCTAGTAACAACTAAAGAAAAACACCTCCCTACACTTTCTGATCAGCAAGATCCTCATGGAGGCAAGGTGAGAGCATACGACATAGGAAGGTTAATTACTAAACCATAAGAAATGATTATATTCAAGGTGACAAGCTATCCATATTACAAATATTAAATTATGTGGTAAGCTATCCATATTACAAATCATTAGAGGTAGCAAGCTGTCCATGTTACATATATTATTTAAAAGCGGCAAGCCGTCCATAACACAATTATCATTTAAGGTGACAAGCTATCCATATTATAATTCTAAATTAATCGTCGAATGCAATACTCCAACAAGTTAAATTAATCATATTCTTTAAAACAAGAAAACTTTCAAAAATTAATATAAGTGAATCTTTAATAATTTAATTAGAAACTTTACTCCAAATAACTAATCTACCAATTCCTAAGTGACTATTTTTTCAATGAGAATAACATCTAAAAGACTACAATCATCAAATATAAGCTCATAAGATCTTTTAAACTTAAAAGATAATCTAAAATGAGTATTTAAATTAAATGAATTAATTATAACAATTAATTTCTTTAAATCAAGCTTTTGACACCCTTTAGACATGTAATAATAATTTGTATAATTTAATTTATATTTTCAATGAAATGATGGAACACTAACTAATATGCAATAAATCTATAGTCCATCTATACCTAAATCATTAACTTTTATGTAAGTACTAATTGACTCTTAATAAATGAAACCCCCTTTTTCCCATTATTTTTAATGCACAAATACATGTTCTCCCAAACTTTCCAAGGATTAAAAACTTGAGGAAATGAAAACTAGCTAATCATTATTGTTTGGTTACTAGAATCTACTATAAATCAAAATAGGCACAAATTCTACTTTCAATTCCAAACATCTAATTTTAAGTTTAAAGAACAAATCAATATAAGATATATAATCATCTATTTTTTTTCTTTTTTTTTGGGCGTATAACTTTAACATCAAATTGAACAACTTATTTATCAAATGCCTTAACAATATTCAAATAATATTTGCATATTAATTAATGAAGAGGAGATAAATAATATTATATATCATTTCATCTATTGAATACACAAATTCAGTCATCCTTTATTAGATGAATTTGATAAATAATTCTCAACCACTAAGTTTATGCATGTAGTTAAACAAAAGATATTGTGATCTATTTCCATTACTTAATTGATGCACTACACATTCCACCCCCTTTGTAACTCTACTCAAATCTAAATTATGTAAGAAAAACTTAATATGAAACTTATTAAAACCAGATATTAAAATCCCTTTTCCCAAGTTCCGAATCTTCTTATAAAACATTTTCTTACCCACACTAATCCTAGTTACTCGCAGGTAGTTGATTGGGAAGCTGAAACAGATACAATTGTTTGAAAACTCATAGCGAAAGGCATTAGATGCCCAAGCTTAGAGGCCCGAATTAACTTCAAAGGAAATACTATCACATACTAAAACTCTTCACTATGAATAACTCAGTGGACTACTACTCAAAGGCTTGATAGAATGCCTATAGAAATTGGTCTATTCTCATATATAACTCCGTCTATTCTCATACACAAAACATTTCTTGAGATAAATATAAAGGAATCTTCCTTTTCACAATCCGTGTATTCTCAGGCCTGATTAACTAATCTCTGGAAAGAGGTATACAAATCAAAAAAACAAAGATGTATTAGTTAGGAGACAAATGGCTCTAGGAAAATTCATCACCAGCAATTCATGGAAGGAAAATTTACTGGCAGCAATTCACTGTCATGGAAAATTCACCGCCAAGTAAAATTTACCACCAGCAATTCACCAATATTTTTTAATATATATTTCAAAAACTTTGTGAATTGGTGGCGATGAATTTTACTTGATAGTGAATTTTCCATGGCGGTGAATTGCTAGCGGTGAATTTTCCTTCAATAAATTACTGGCGATGAATTTACTGGATGTTGAGACAAATAGATGGCCTACGAGTTTTTCCAAGACTGTTATTTAGAAGAACTCATAATCTGTACTTTGCAGAGCAGCATGGTTATGGCTCAATCTACAAATGAAAGCTTTCCTAGTAGAAACATTGCTAGACGTGGCTTGTTCATAGATAAGAAAGACAATGTGATGTTTACAAACTGCAAGAGACAGCCAGATGTAAGGAAATTTTGCAGCCATAGAATGACAATTTCCACATAACTCAAATCTGAAAATATGCAAGTAAAATACTCAACATCAACATGCAAGAGAATAGACAACATACCCATCAAAGATGACACAAGATATACCCTGGGAAAACCCTCAAGCATCCACACTCCATGTATTATTCAACAATGAAAACCCATTACAATACATCTGCAGAGACTCCATGAACACTTCTGAAGCACAAGCTATCCATGCATTCCATGTGACCAAGCATGAATCCACACATCCCATGCCATGCACAAGCTCAACTTGCTAACCTGCAACAAACTATCCAACCCTTAACAACTACCCTTGTGGTTGCTTTTATAGAAACAAGCTCTCACAAAACCACCAAGTGGTATTACATAAACCATGTGCCCAAAAATACTACATCATGTGAACCCACATTTAATATTGGGTACTTTATTATTTTATTATTCCCCAATATTAAATAATTACATTTTACAATTATCTCCCAATGATACATACAACAAAGTGGCCCCAACATTATAACTCCTTGTGATGCACATTCACTTAGAAAACCCCTAGGTGCACCACACACATAATAAATAAATAAAACATTACAAACATTATGCAAGGTGTACAACACCTAATCCTAACACCAAAGATCTACAATGCAGATTACTTAACAACATCGAACATTTACTCAAAATTTACTTTTGACTGTTCTTCGCAAAACATACAGACAACATGTTGCTTCGAAGATAGAGCTTACCTCTGATTGCTTTTCGTCAACCTTGTATCTCTTCAATGTCCTTTTCAACCAGATACTTCTCTATGAATCTTTCAATCACCTTTCCTCTCCTCATTTATAGAGCAGAGAAGCTTCTTGAATGGTGCCCCTTCCATCGTTTCATATGCATGGAAAGTTGCAAGTTCTTGATGTAAGCCTTCCATTCTTGTTGATACACTACTCATTCTTTTGTAATGCAATCTTATTATCATTTTCATTATTTGCTCTCTCTCTCGTATTTATATATATTTTAGAAACACATTATATTAACATTAAAAAGAGTATTTCATGAAGGAAATATAGGAAAAGATTTTAAGTGAAATAAGTCCATTAAATATCAACAAATAAGGAAATGCATTGAATTCACCATCAATCAATAAAGTATTCTAGCACAAAACTTATTGTATGAATAAATGTAATTTATTAAATAATATAACCAACCATAACATGAAAATATTGATAATGTAATGGATAATAATGTCTTAAGGAAGAAAGGGTTATGACACCATCAATACAAAAGCGTCTAGATCCAATACGTGAAAAGAAGAGTAGTAAGTGTACTAGAAATATTCTTCAAACAAGATCATAGAGAATAGAGGGTGTTCCTTATTTGAAAACACTTTAAGCTGATTTCCTTCAACACATGGTCTATGCAAAGGCAACCTCCATCTCTTGTAACTAGTATACATGTTGTGATACTCCTCTAGAAAGTCTCTAATTATGAATTTCATATTTTTACTGGTGTCCAATTGAAACACCATGGAAATATAATTTTTTGTGACATGAACAAAAGAAGACCCGTCTGGGAAGTAGATCATTCGTGTTTGTGGGTCATATTTTTTTGCAAGTGCTCTGACCAATTCTACACTAAAAAACACATTGGGTACTATCAATCTCCCTAGATTGGGTCTCCATGCGTTGGACACAGGCTAGTTCCTATGCATTTTCTTGGAATGATATATGAACAAGTCATACCCCCTTATTGGAGTCCATGTGTCACCTAATTCCCTTTGTCTATCTTCTAGTTTCTTGGCACCAAGATTTAATTGTGCACTTCTCTTGGACCTTGGTCTAGAGCCATGGCATTGATCAACCAAGTCTTGATTTAAGTGTCTAAACTCTAATTTTTATCTTTTAGTTTTAGTTGTTTCAAACATGCTCACCATAATATCAATTCATAGAATAAATCAAGCCCTACTTCATACATGCTATTTTAGCTAGTTTGAATAATGGAAAAAATTCAATTGAAGCTCAGGTAATTACTTGAACCAACAATTTCTTCTCTGGTTCCTTCATCGTCAACTACTACTACATTCCTTGTCTCCCTCCTTTTTGGATGCTCAAAGATTTTCAAGATCAAATAAACAAGGATTTGATCTATAATTCATTTGGCTCTAGTTCATAAATTTCATCTGATGGTAACTTTCATGTCATAATTAATGTTTTGAATATTGATCATTGATTCATTTGTCATCGACGCCAATTTCTCCTTGAAATATTGTTGTCTTGCCAATAATGTGAGTAGGTTCTTTCATTGTATCGAAGGGACCAATACTTCATTCTTGTCGATATCTAGCTCTCTCCCTGATAACTTCCTCAATATTATTCTTTTCTTTTCCTTTTGGGATTTCAAAGGGACTAATTCTTTGTTCCTAGGTCAATATTTACTTCTCCCTCCAATAGAATCCTCAAACCAATCATATGCTTATTTGTTTTTTGGAATATTGAAGGGACTCGAAATTACTCACTCCAATATCTTGAAGTCCCTTCAAATTTGTCCTCAAAGAAGTCTTACAAACCATCTCTTCGATATTCCCTTGTTACTTCAATATATTTGCAGGCCCATTTATATTAAATCATATTTTTTGATTTTGGTCAATGAAGTCTTTTCCTTATCAAATTTGGAGCAATAGATGTTATGTTTTCAATGCAAATTATTCCATCGAAGGAACTCAAAATTGTTTCCTCCTGATATGACAGTGTGTCTTCAATGATGTTTCATTTAGATTAGCACAACTATGTTGAAGCAAGTCCTACCGATATGGTGTAGTCTCTTCGGTATGGTTTACATTAGGATCTGATAGTAAGTGTGAGCTTAAGGAAATAACTATGTAGAACAAATGGGATATTTATAATGGTGAACTTATGTGACACATTGAATAATAGGGTGTACAAAGGAATCATAGCAAAACACATTTTGTTTCTAGCTCAAAATTTTGTTTTTTTAAGGCTAAGATTATGCAAATTTTGAGAGTTCTAACAGTGGCTCTAGTTGGGGATGAATGGATTACTAGACATTGCAAGAATCTAGAGACCATCTCTAGGATGTAGAAAAAAATATCAAAAAAAGTGCACAATAGGAAAACTAAAACTTGGGAACAAACCTAAACTACTATGCATGGAAAAAATAATATTTTCTTAAGAAAAAGAAATGCTTTAGAAATTGTCCATGCATTGACAATTTCTAATTTTCACCTTTCATCTTTTCCAAGTAATATGAATCTTCACCACATTTTCTTTTAATGGAAAATGGGCTTAACCATAATGCTTCAAACTTTCCATGCTTTCCTTTATCTTCATTCCTAACATTCCACATAAGAACTATGTCATCAATTTGAAATTTTCTATATTGGGCCCTCTTATCAAATAAATACTTCATTTGAAGCTACATTTTCTCATTTTTATCCTATGCTTTAAGACCTGGTTCCATCCAATTCTTCCAGTTGTTCCATCCTTTCTTTCATGGGCTCAAGGATATCCATATCCTCTTGCAACATGGATTTGTGAATAGACAATAAGTTGTGCATTGGCATCCTTTCTTGAGCTCCATACACCAATTCAAAGGGATAGTTTCTAGTAGCTTTCTTTACTGTGATCCTATCTATTCATAATTTGCTAATCTTAATTTTGAATCCTAGGCTTTCTTATTATTGTCTAGCATCCTTATATTTATCTATATAAGACTTGTGTTGCTAGATTCAACCTGTCTATTAGCTTAGGGGTGATAGGGATAAGGATAAGAGATTACTATGCCATATAATTCACAAAATATCTTAAATTCATCTAACCTAAAGCACATCCCATTATCTATAATCAGCCTAACAGGGACTCCAAACATTATGATGATATTTTCTAGCAAGAAGTTGATTACTATTTTTCTAGTAGCTTTCTTGGTGGGGATTTCCTCAATCCATTTGGTGAACTAGTTAGTGGCTAAAAGTATCCATCTATGCCCCTGAATTGACTTATTTGTTATCTCTCCTATGAATTCAATACCTCATTAGTGAAATGGTGCTTCAACCTGCATGGGTCTTAAAGGAAAATATCCTTGATATATTTTAGCTTCACTGAGAACTTTGACATGCTTCACACCTCCTTACATATCTATGAGCATCTAAAAAGTTCCTTGGCCAATGGTAACCAGATCTTAGTATCTTAAGTGTAGTGGTTTTAGACAAAAAATGGCCTCCACACACACCTTCATATATTGCTTTTAGGATCTGTTGTGTCTTTCCCTCATCCAAGCATAACAATAGGGTACCATCCCTATTCTTCCAAAATAAATCTCCATTGATAAAAACATATTTTCAGGCATGGAGTTTTACTATTCTCTTATGATTATCACTCATATTACTAGGGAACTTCATGTGTTTTAGGTAATAGGATATATCTATATACCAATTCATATACCAATGTGTATGTTCAATTCTTAAAATCATATTCTTGTGTCCTTCAATCTTGCATATTTGGGTAGCTTCTAAGTTGGATTTGACCATCAATTTTTCTAGGCCTTTCCCACTCACAAGCTTTGTAATTTTCATCTCAATATTAAATTTTTGAATTCTATTTATCCACCTACACCTCCTCCCTATTACTTCAGTTTGCACAAAAACATCTTTGACCATTGCATTTGGAACATAAGCGATTAGTTGTGCCCGAACTAGGTATGGACTTGAATTTTTTTACTATTTTTACTAATGCATAGCCCTGTTTCTCAGTAGCATCATACTTTAATTCAGCCCCTTGAAGTGACTTGCTAAATAATGCAACTAGTTGTTTATACCCCTCTTCATTCTTTTGCAACATCACAACAGTAATAGTATTGTAAGACATGCAAAAGAGAAGACTTGGAAGGGTTTGTTGAAGTTTGGGGATTTTAATATAGTAGCTTCTTGATAGCTCTCTTTATTAACAAAAGTGCATCTATGGATTTAGTTGTCCACTCAACTTGTGCTCCCCTTTTTAGCATTTTTTATATTGGCTTTACAATTTCAGTGAAATTGAAGATGAATCTTCTGACAAAGTTAATTTGGCCAAAGAATGATTGAATGAATTTCACTGTTTTATGGATAGGCACCTTATCAATATCCTACACTCTTTTCAGATCGATTCTAACTCCCTCTTGGGATACTATGAGTCCTTGTAACTTCCCTTATGTTATTGTAAAATCACACTTTTTCGAATTTGAAGATATCCCATATTTTAGTGATCTAATAAATATTTTCTCCAAATGTGAGAAATGATCCTCTACTCTTTTTGAAAGGTTGTTAGGTCATTCTAATAAACAATCATTATATTTTTAATCAAATTTGCAAAGGCTACATCCATGGCTCTCTAAAAGTTTGCACCAACATTCGTAAGGCCAAATGGCATTCTTACATACACATATGTTCTCCATGGTGTAGTGAAGGCGGTCTTATATTGTTTTGATTCTCACTTTGACTTGGTTATAGCCTGAGAAGCCATCCATCAAGGACAAAAATTCACATCCAGTCATTATCTATAACATTGAATCCATATTTAGGAGTGGGTAGTTATCTTTAAGTGATGAAACATTCAAATTTTGAAAATCTACACAGCCTTATATCTCCATTTTTTTTTCTGATTGGTACTAAATTTGATACCTAAGATGAATGACTAATGGGTTTTATTATTCCTCCATCCTTGAGTTTCATTAGTTCTTCCTGCATCTTATGTGACAACGTGGGGTTTATAGGCTTCTTCTTTTGTCTAAAAGGTTTAGCATCTAGCTTCAAAGTAATTTCATGTTGGAATAAATCTTCTTTATAAAATTTAAGTTCATCATATGACCATGCAAATACATGCTTATATTTTCTTAATAAGATTATAAGCATTTCTCTTACCTTTGGACTATTTTTTCTATGTATGTATCCTTTCTTTGGGGCCATTTCAGTTCCAAGGTTTATTTCCTCGAGGTCTTCTTGGTTAACTGGTGTCTTCTTTAATAAGGATCAATCATTTCCATCAAAGACCCTCTCCAAAGCTACCAATCCTTTTGGTAGCTTATTTGTTCTTAGTTGTACCACTTCTTGACCAAAAACAATATCCTTTCCATCTACATTTTCCAAAAAAGCATTAAAATCTATTTTCTAGGCTCATACTGATTAATACATTGAAGGAACCTTATCAAATCGTCATCATTGAAAACCTATTAGTTGTAGACATTATCAAGGATAAATGGTCTAGTTTTGAACTCAACCTTTGAAATCCCTACCAATGTAATATCATCCATTTTCAAGGCCACATTTGCAAGGAAATCTTCCATTAGATTCTTTTATCTTTCTATCCATTCTATGGAGAATGCATCAAAGAGTTCCATTGTGTCCCACACATCATGCTTGTATCACTTGATTATTTTGTTCTTTGAAGCATACCTGGCTCTAACTTGTGAGACAACTAACTTGAAATCTCCATATATTGTTAGTAGTTTTATCCCATACTTAGTAGCAATATTCAAACCTAACAATAGTGCCTCATATTTTTAAATGTTGTTAGTACTTTCAAAGTAAAAAAAAATATGATTATTTGAATATTTTACCATTAGGTGAAATAAAAAGCACACCTACCCCATTGCCTTCTTTGCTACAAGTACCATCAAAGTACATCTACCAAATTTCATATTCCTCCTTTTGGGATGTATTTCCAATAGGGTCACTGTTCTACAACTTTGGTTGTGATTTTTCATTTCTAAAGTTTCCCAAATCCACATCACAAAAGCAGTTCATCATATTAGGGTCAATGTTTTCCACTATTTTCTCTAATAGTGGTTCTCTGTATAGTTTAACTTATTTCCCATTGATAGGTATGGTTGCATATGACAAGTCCAACTAAACATTTCCACCTACTGTAGCAATCCATTTCCTTGATAATAACATGCCATAACAAGGCGGAGTGTCAACCATAGTAATGTATGTTCTATAAATGGCCCCAAGATATGCAGCCAAATTCAATTCTACATCCCACATTACACCAATAATAGGGATAGACCTGTTATCCATGGCATAACATTTCCCATAGGTAGTATGTACCCATAATCCCAACTCCTTCATAATAGTCATGGGCATGTTATTGATTCCTACCCCTAAATCAATCATGCAATTCTTCACCAGTTTATTGTTTATCAAAATGTTGGTGTAGAAAGGGCATATATGAGATGGTTTTTTTGTAAGAGAAGCTTCTAAGTATACCTCAGTATTCTTCATGGTTTTCTCTTTGGCATTATTAACTTGTGTTTTACTATTTTCT
The DNA here is from genome assembly GCA_007258455.2 of Sequoia sempervirens. NCBI lineage: Eukaryota > Viridiplantae > Streptophyta > Pinopsida > Cupressales > Cupressaceae > Sequoia > Sequoia sempervirens. The sequence continues at coordinate 67,879,189 of VDFB02026320.1, forward strand.
AATTTAGTATCATTTCTACTTTGGCCTCCAAAATTTTTGGTACATTCAAAATCAGTTTTATGGCACTATTTCTATATTCATCTATCTTCATCATTTCTGGTAGTGGTACTGACATCTTGACTTGGGAAAAATCTTGTGTCATATCAAAAGAAGGTGAATTTATTTTTGTTTTACCCATTTCTACCTTATCAAGCCTATTTTCATCCACCTATTGTTTAGGATTATTTCCCCCTTTATCTTGTTCACTATGTGCTACTCCCTTTGGCACATATTTTTGAAGTGTTCCCTGGGGCCCTTTCTCTTCTTCATTCTTCTGATTTATTGTATTGGCCTTTTGATTCTTTTGTTGATCCTTCAAAAACAGACCTCTAGGTGTCCCTTGGTTAGAATTCATGGATTTGTTTCTAAGGTTGTAATTTTTGTTAGCCTAGATGCTAAAGCAAAAATTATAAATGCTTTCTTTTCTTGCTCAGTGGGTCTTCTCAATTGGATCTGTTCCAATTTCTTCCTAGAAGTATTTTCCTAAGATACTCTTATATCAACATTTTCTTGGTTTGAAAATATTTCTTTCTTGCCCATATGGACATTGTATTTTTTATTACCCACATCATACTCAAATCCATCTTCTTTTGAAGATGAATACTCTCCCCATGTTCCATGGGGCCTGGTTGCCAACATGTTTATAGTATGATCATTTATTTCTTGATCATATTTCCTTTCATCCTCTTGGATCGATTGTGTCACTATGCAATATTCAGGGGAGTGAAGAAATTTGCAAGGTATACACCATGGATTGTTTTCTACGATATTTGTTCCATTCCTCTTTAGTGGATCGGGAGTACCTTTAATCATATTTTTTCCTCTGATCATTGTTGATTGGCTTTCCATCCTTTCAATTTTTTCTGTAAGGCATGTCTTGCAATCTTGGTCTGTCATTTCTATGATTGTTTGGTTGTTTATACTGATGAGGATAAGGGTTTCATAGTATTCTTGCTCCATCCCTCCTCCCTATCTTCCCTGAGGATTTTCTATTATTTTCTATGTTCAATGTAGCTCTAAATTCTTTGGTGAGGATAGGAGGACTCCTTGTCCTAAGCTCATATTTGGTTTTTGGATCAAAAGCATTCAAGTAGAATACTAGACACATAGGATTAGTTGGCTTCAAGTTAGGTGGAATCTTATTGAATAGCTTCATGAATCTTGTATTAAAGTCTACAACTGATTCGTTATATTTTTCTTGAATATTCATTAGTTCATGCAAGGAAAACTATGGATTAGAATGGTCTCCATATTGTTCCTTAAATTTTCTCTTGAATTTGGGCCAAGAGTTAATTGAAGCATTAGGTAGGTTTTTATACCAATCTCTGGCATCTTCAACTAGTGATTGTATAAATAACTTCATGTAATCATCTTCATGTCTCATGTCATAACCATACAAGACTATTTTAAAGGCTCTAATGTGATCCTCTCTTGATATTTCATGATTCCCAAAGAATTTTGGGACTAAATTTATTACATCATTATCAATTTGATTCAGATAGCCTTGAATTCCACAAAAGTTGAATCACCTAAATTTTTCCATGTTCATGGGTCCTCATACAATTTTTTTTTTTGGTTAGGTTGATAATGTTGATGTCATTTTCCTTGTTTGATAATTATGCATTTCTTGCTTGGTATTCTTCAAGTAGGACCTTTGTGAGGATGTACATTTCCTTGTACATTTTGGTTAGGATCTTGACATGAATATTTCCCAATATGTTGATTGTGATTTTGATAGCCTGATATTCCCTAGCTAGGTGGTGGTGGATACGTATTATTTATGGAAGTATTTGGTGGGTTTGAAGTTTCTGTTGTAGGAATATTATGTAGTGAGATATTTTATGGTTTTTAATACCACTTGTGTTCTCATTGCAAAGGGTTCCACGCTCGGTCACACTAACAGCAAGTTGGTGTAATTGGAGCATCTTTTGAGCCATTTCATGTTTATGTGCCATCAATTCAAGCCACTCCATTTCCTCTTCCATTTTTTAAAAATCTTGTCTCAACTCTTGACAAGTTGATTCTCTTGTTTTAGTAGGACTACCCTAAGTATTTTTGAAGGGTATTGTGAGTGGAATTTGTTCTATGAATCCATGCTGAGAGTGCTAAGCCATTTTGTCTTCATAATCTCTATATGCTTCTACCTACCTTGCTTCTTCATATAAATGAGCATAAAAATTCTCCATTTTTTGAGGATCAGTTTCAAAGGAAGGGATAGATCCTGATAAATTATTTTGTTGAAGGGAATGGTGAGCATCCCTTTGCTTGGTGGTAATTGTTCACTGTTATGAATTTTTGATCCATGCAAAGGGCTATTATATACTATGAAGTGTTTTTCTAGTGTATTCCCTTGTTCATGGTGGGTATTACTTTGAAATTCCCTAACTCTCTAAGATGGATTTGATGTGACTCCCTCCTTATTACAATGATTTTGTAGTGGGGGGGAGGGACCTTGATCCTTGTTTCTCTATCCATTTTTTAGTATTATGTTTCTTTTGGCTTCCCGTATGAAAGGATATCCTATTTTCCATCTTAGGTGACACTATGATGCTTTAATGTCTGAAGTCTAACCTTTTTTATATGATATTCAACTTATCACTCATATAATTTCTTAAATATTTTTTACTATAATTTCCACCTCCTTTAGGGAGGACTGAGTTTTCACTTTCTGGGATCTGTTCACCAAAAAATTTATACCTTTTACCACCACAACAAAAATTTTGTTCCAAAACTTCCCAACTTTCAAATATTTCAGATGGTGCAAACAAAGTCACCAATCAGTTGGTTGGGTGATGTGGGGAATGTAGAATATACAAACATTGGGTTCCCTTTGCAAATCAACCTCAAAACTTCATCGACTCTTTAACTAGATATACTAAAATCAAATTTCCTTCTGAGTTTGTCCCCAATAGAGTCACCAATATGTTGGTTCCCAAAATTTTTTATTGCAAAACCTAAGAGTATGCCAAGCTCTATGATTAGAATAGTAATGTTTTGGCCAATAAACAAAATCATCCAAGATGGTTGGAATTCCCTCCTCTTTAGGCTTTGTTATTTCTAGGAAGGTATACCTTAATCATTAATGTCTAAGTAGATTAAAACCTTTTGAAGATCTTGTGTGATCAATTTTTCCAATTAAATCATCCTCAATTCCTTTAATCAAATCATCCTCATGTGATCACAACTCTTCAAGAAAATTATTTTCTCAATATATTTCAATATGGCATAACAATTTTGGAATAGATGATTTAAAGGTAAAGCTAACTTCTACTTCTACTCCTACTATAGAAAATAGAAATGTATAAATAATTTTTTATGAAATATCATACATTATAATGAATATGATCAATTCCTTTTATCTATTGGACAATGGAGTCAAGATGTGAATGATGTGTGTCCTCCCCTCTAGATAAACTTGATTTTTTTTGGCACTTTTAGATGTTCATACCTTATATAAATGTGCAAGATTGTATAGTTACTAAGAACTTATCAATCCCAATGATACTCCCTAGGTTACTGTGAGTACTTAAAATAATTCAATCCTTACTTGAAGGAACTAGTTAAATTAACCACACAAGAACAAAAAGTGTGTTTTGATAAATTAGATATACACTTGATATATTGATTCAAATAATAAGGAGAGACCACTTTGGAGACAACAAGATATAATTTATTAATTAATCTCAACAAATTATTGAAGACCAAAGTTTCGGCCACCAAATAAAAATTTCTTGTCCATTGATTTTCTTCAAGAAATATTTTTACAATACATATCAGAAGTCTTCTTTTCTAAAAAATGATATTCTATTATATCCTTCTATTATTCTTTCCCCTCTATATATTTAACTATATCTTCCATTTTGGCCTTGGTTTCCTTCTTATACAAAACAAATGAATCACACAAGCTATAGACCATTAAAAGGGGACATAGCTATTTGTTAATGTCAAATTACATCTTAAAACATAATTAAAAGTTTATAAAACATAAAAATTTTGATGTCTCCATATTATCGAATTGATGAGGATTGTTGTCTCTATGTCACTTGTGCAGTGAAAAAGTTGACTTGGGAGAGATGTTTGACATATTTTTTTCTAGTGTACGTATCAGTGATAGTAATCAAATCCTTCATAGAGAAATCCAGAGAAGACATCCCATCCAATTGTGAGTGTGTGTTGTCTACCACCATCAATTTTTCATTTACTTCATTGAGGGCTTGAGGTAGTAACTAGGATAATTCATCTTTCTTTCTACATGCTTTTCTCCTTAGGCCACCTTCATCACTCAAGAAGTTAGGAAAAGTCATATCCAATGGTTGATCAAAGTCACTAAGTTCTTCTATAAGCACAACATGAAACTGACTGTGTATCAACCATCTTGTCTCAGGCCTTGAGTGCTTGACCATTGAAATTTCCTTTAGTCATCATCTCTTCCCTTTTTTCTATCATTCTATGTTGTAGTTTTTTATGTTCCTAGAGACAATTATAAGTTTTGGCGTAAGTCATCCAAAACTTGTGAGCCTTTTCGAACACCTTTTCAAATCTTCTTCTTATCAGCTTTGAAACAATCTTAAACTTAATAGAATTCATTTCTTCTTCAAACTTGTCACATTTATTTTGGTGCTTTTCAATCTTACCCTTATTATATTCATTTTCAATTACTACTTCCAATAGGCTGACATCATGATCTAGCTCTTGTGAGTAAGAGATTGAACAATATGGAAAATTTTCTTTGTATCTGGCTATTTCCTACCTTAATTTTTCATTTTAGTAACATATTTTTTTGTTGTCCCTCATTAACTTCTCAATTTGAGCCTTAACAAAATTAGCAACTGTATAGGAGTGAATTTACAACCCTTATGAAACTCCCCTTTTACACTTCCTCACCTTAGAAAACCAAATTTGAAGGAAAAATTCCACATCAACCCACTGCCTTCATTCCAATTGGCTTTTGTTTTGTGCATCGATAGAAGAATTTATGTCAGGGATGCCCGTGCGACACACAGAAATCCATGTGATGCGCTTATGTCCCTGATGGATTCCTGCTTCTAAAGCCTATAGAGGCATTACACTTCCCATTGGGGTCGATTTGTAATGCCCCTCTTTGACCAACCCACCCGAATATGGCCATTTTTCTCATTCTCCCATAAAATTCACTTATTCTTCACACATTTCATCCTCTACATATCCTTCTAAGCACTCAACTTGATCTCTCCAATCATTCTAGAATTCACTCCTTGCACTCTAAGCCTTCAAGCAACACTTTGGCATTCCATAGTAGTAACAACAACACTCTATCAACTCTGTAGAGAAAGTGCGGAACAACACCATTAGAGGAGGAGCTTGAGTCCTCTCATTTTCTCCTCCATTAGCTACTGAGCTCTTGGTGGAGGTGGTAATATTTCTACTCCTCTCCTCTATGATTTGGTTGAGTAGCATAATAATATATTGTATTGGTATTGTGTTCATTTCTTTCATTCTCCTTTATCATATTTTTTCTCCATTATCGCTAACTTGGCTGTCTATGGAGATGCAAACATAAAAACAAGGGTTTGACTAAGGCAAGCCTCTATACAACCACCCAAAAAATTTCCTCTTTCTTGTGTGTAGGTGGATGTGCTTCTTGGAGCAATATAGAGAACATGATCTTTATGTGAGATCATTCTTCTCACCCTATCTTTAATCTACTTACTTTATCATATTTGTCTATATATTTCTTACTTCATAGTGTTGTTTTGTTCTCTTAAAAACTATTATCTAGGTTTTTAGTTTGTTTTCTAGTGGTTCACCTTATCTTTTTAGTCCTCTAGTTGGACGGACGCCAACGCACTTCAGAGATGATAGCATGTCGCATTTTTTTCCTAAACTACACTTTCATCCTAGAGAAAAGAGCTACCTAAGGTATAGTCTGGAACCCGAAAGCTGGCTCACCTAGCCCCATTTTGAGTTTCAAGTCTGTAGAGTGATTGAAGGACCTTATAGTCCTCATGATTCTTGTCCCTCATCTCCTAACACTCCTTTAAGCTGAGGTAAGTTAGGGAAGCCTTCCACTCTTGGCTCTTCATGACCTGGGGCCTTGAACATGGTTGGTCCCCCTCGCTTACATTTTTTGGTGAACCTGATGTGAACCATTTTGGTTCCATTTTGTGATACTAAAAGATCCTTTCCTCATATCCTAGGAGTGTTGTAGGTGTGAGCATTGTGAGGCTCCCTCCTTCACAACCCAACCTGTGATCCCTAGTAGGTGTAGTTGGAAGGTTTTGAAGGTGTTCCATAACAAAACCTTAATTAGATCATCATCTTATCCTTTAACCTATAGGAACTTCGTGAAAGTATGATCTAGAGTGCGTAATGGCCTCTTTTCTGCATTAACCTATCCCCTTTGTGTATCATGTGAGCAATGGTACTATTATAACCTTCACTTCACAGGACTTGTTGATGGGTTTTAATAGGGAACCATCTCCTCTCTACATCCATGCACAAATCAACAAAAAAATCATAATAGGTGTTCTCATTGATTTTGTCTCAAGTAAACATCATAACTAAGGAGATCATGCTAATCAATGTTTTTCAATAAGATGGGTACAATGCACCCATGGGAACCATATGCTTGTATGATAGACTTTTCGTGCCCCCTTTGGGTAGTATTTTCTTATCGATTTTGGTTGGACCTAAATCTATGAATCTTTTGTTCAACATAAGATGATTCCCTAGGTCCAAACTCTTTAGAGTAAAGTTGGGTATCCCTTGGTTAGTAGTTATGAATTCCATACCCTTGGTCATGCATAAATGTTTAAAATTTATCCACGAGGGTTCCATGTATGTGATTCTTCACACTAGTTATAAACTATCAGTTTCTCATGCTAGTTACTCCTTGGATTACTCTTGGTCTACACCTGTTGGTCCTCTCCCACCTAGGATGGACCTCCTACACTAAACATATCAGAATTATAAGAAAGGACACCTAAGGTTGAAAGTGAGATTCCCTCCATCTCCTTATCCTATTTCACATAGGGCTTGCCTAAAAGCTAACAATGTTGTTGCCAAGGCATGTAGGAGGGAAGAAGAGAAGCAATCTATAGATCCTCCTTCTTCCTCTTCCACTTTTAAGATAAATGCTTCCTCTCACCCCATTGAGGCACCATCAGACTCTATTTCGCGTTTGTGAGAGAATCCTATGGTGCTCGCTTGGAAAAATCCCAAGTGTCCTGCATTTGAAATTTCTATTTTTACCATAGAGCCTAGGCCCATTCGATATAATAGGAAGAAAGGTCCTTATGGAGATTCCTCTTTGTCTCGACCTCTATGACCTCCTACAACTTCTACTCCAAAAGCAGTGAATGGTAAGAGACATGTTGCGATGACACTTGAGTCGACTCCCCCCACTGCTTCTTAGCCTACTCCTACTCCTATTTAGGAGTTTGTTCCTCCACCGAGAATGGTTGTAGTGGACACTCCCATGGCAGAGCAGGAGCCTTTTGTTCCTTCGCAACATCCGACCTCTAGTTCAAAGAGTCATAGAAACAACCTTGCATGAGAGAGTAAGTGTTGATGAAAGGCTCTCATGGCCGAGCAGGCTGCCTTACAAAGGAAGGAAGAGGAGATGACTACCCCTATATCAAGGCCTCCTACCACGTCCTCCTCTCTCCTCCCCTCTGCTTTTGTTCAAACTAGCTTTGTATCACTTTTGGCTTCCACTACGATTGTGAATGCAGCTAACCCTAAAAATGTGAAGGTTTTCATGCTACTTTGGTGGAGCCACCTTTATTGATGTCCCTTCTAGATGTCCTACCCTACCCAAAACCCATAGATATGACTAAAACCTTTGTCATATATAATACAGTTCTCTCCTCCTCTTCCTTCATACTTCTTGCCTCATCTATGGGGAGTTCACATCCTCTAACAAAACAAAAGGTAGAGAGTGGTCCTTCTAGCAATGAAGGATGTAAGAGGATCCCACCATCTCCAAAAGGTGGTCTTGTCCTAAATTGTTCTATCCTAGTGATGAAACCAGTCCCGACTTCTCCTAAGTTCATCACCAATCTAGAATCACTCAGTGAACCTAGCGGTGAATCTCGAGCACAACCTTCTCCATCCATTGAGGTAAAACATAGCACTCCTATTAATTGCATGTTTAACTCTTTATATGAGGTTTTGGCCTTGTCAGTGATCTTTGCAAAATCATTGACCTTAGCTCCACAAGATCTCAATGGAGAGGACCTTGTGGGGCCCTCTTCCTTAGCCCTTGTTGTAGGAGGGTCAGACACTCCTCTTAATATCCCACCACTATAGGCTTGTCCTCCTTCCCCCTATGATGACCTAGAGTGGGAAGTGGATAACCTCTTGGTCAATCATTGTTAGGCGGAGGCCTCTTCTTTATCTTTAGATTAGATGTCTGTGTGTGTGTTGTGATGTGCTCCTCCATGATCATGCTATGTGTGCCTGGATGACCCTTGTCACCCTTGTTGGTACTTGGGTATAGGCGCAGTTTTTGTGTTGTAAACCTTCTTCCATGTTTGTGATTGATTTCGATAAATTGGGGATGATACAAAGCATTGGGGGCATTTAGGCTTCCCTTCCATGTTGACCTATTTTTTAATTTTTACTTTGTCTTCTCATGCATTCTTCACATGGTCTAATATAGTAGGGGGTTAATGATAGTTCATTTTATATACTATTACTATGCATACATACATACATACATACATACATGTACATACATATATATATATATATATATATATATATATATATATATATATATATTTCAAAGAATCGCATTCTTGACTTGAAACCCTAATGGAACATGTTTCCCTCATCATGATTTTGTAAAGAAATAATTTGAGAACCTTCCTCCGCAGTGGGAACAACTTTGATCTTCCCATCATGTGGGGGCATATTCTTCCTTTCAAATTCCATGATGAAGTGAACATCTTTCAAAAGGATTCTTTGATGATGAATTGATTCGACAAAGAAACATCTCTTTCATACTTTTGAACAATGCATCCCTTGAGTGGACCCTCTTCTTCACACCACTTTCTTGAGGGAACCCTTTGAAATTCTTATAGCTTGTTGACGGTCTATGAGACTGTCAGCTCACTTGCTTGTGTGGCTACATTCTGACATATTCTATCTACGGGTAAACATGTCGCTTCATGGGTGCACCTACGAAGCCGCTTTTTGACTCTTCGAAGTCTATTTTCCTTGGGTCTCCTCCATGTGAGAGATCTTGGGGGATACATGCTTGTAGGTCTATGGGTCTGTAGGGCACTTCTTCTAAGCTTCCTCCATGCTATAGATCTTGGGGGTGGCTCCCCTATAGGTTTGCGGGTCTGTAGAGCACTTTTTCTTGGGTTTCCTTGATGTGAGATATATTGGAGGATACCTTCCTTGTAGATCTGTGGGTCTGTAGGGCACCTTCCCAACTTCCTCCATGTGAGAGATCTTGGGGGATGCTTCCTTGCATGTATGCGGGTCTATAAGGAACTTTTCAGTGTATCCTTCATGTGAGAGATCTTAGGGGACACCTTCCTTGCAAGTTTGTGGGCCTATGAGGCGCATGCTTCTTTGGGATTCCTTCATGGTAAGGATCTTGGGGGTTTCCTCCTTGTAGGTTCATGGGCCTGTAAGATGCTTTCATTCTACAACTTCATAGTTCTACAATGCTATGAAGTCCTTTAATTTTCCTATGCTTTCAAGTTTGCCAGATCATGGTCTACTTCCTCGACAATTCAAGTATACATTTCTAACTCTACTACTTCTTTGATCTATTTTACTAAAGCACTCATCAGTATTCGTGCTTGCTAAAGTGGGGAAAAAATGTATAGGAGAAAATTTGCATCCCTTGTGCAAATTCCCCTTTTACACTTCCTCACCTTAAAAAAGAAAATTCGAAGGCAAAAATCCACATCAACTTGTTGCCTTCATTCCACTTGGCTTTTTTTTTTTTTGTCGATAGAATAATTTCTATCAGGGATGCCCACATAGTGCACTTACGTCCCTAACAAATTCCTACATATGAAGCCTATAGAGGTGTTACACTTCCCATTGGGGTTGATTTGTAATGCCCCTCTTTGATCAACCGACCTAAATATGGTCATTTTTCTCATTCTCCCTTCAAATTCACTCATTCTTCATGCATTTCATCCTCTACACATCCTTCTAAGCACTCAACTTGATATCTTGAAACATTCTAGCATTCACTCCTTGCGCTCTAAGCCTTCAAGTGACACTTTGGAACTCCATAGCAGCAACAACAACACTCTGTCAACTCCATAGAGCAAGTGTGGAACAACACCATTGCAATAGGGTCTTGAGTCCTCTCATTTTCTCCTCCATTAGCTAGTAAACTCTTAGTGGAGGTGGTAATATTTCTACTTCTCTCCTCTACAATTTGGTTGAGTAGCATAACACTATTTTGTAGTGTTATTGTGTTCATTTATTTAATTCTCCTTTATCATACTTTTTCTCCATTATCACTATCTTGGTTTTCCATGGAGGTGGAAACACCAAAATGGGGGTCTAACTAAGGTAGGCCCCTATATAGCCACCCAAAAATTTTCCTCTTTCTTGTGTGCAAGTGGACATGCTTCTTGGAGCTAGCTGGTAAACATTCTCTTTTGTGAGATCATTCTTGTCACCCTAGCTTTAATCTACTTACTTTATCATATTTGTCTATATATTTCTTACTTCATAGTGTTGTTTTGTTCTCTTAAAAACCATTAGCTAGGTCACTAGTCTATTTTCTAGTGGTTCATCTTGTATTTTTTGTCCTCTAGTCATATGGATGCCAGCATGCCTAAGAGACGTCAACTTGTTGCATTGTCATCATGAAATTGTGCTTTCATCCTCGGGAAGAGAGCTACTTGAGGCACAGTGTGGAACCTAGAAACTAGCTTGCCTAGGCCCATTCTGAGTTTTGGGTCTATATAGTGATTGAAGGACCTTATATTCCTCATCATTCTCATCCCTCATCTCCTAACACTCCTTTAAGCTAAGGTAAGTTAGGGAAGCCTTCTGCTCTTGGCTCTTCATGACCTAGGGCCTTGAACGTAGTTGGTCCCCCTCTCTTACATTAATATTAATGTTTAGATTTATTGTTTCAATTAGATCAGTACCTCTAACTCTATGCACAAGAAGATGTTCAAAGACCTTGTTTGGATCATCGATGATTGTTGGTCTCTTATTTGGTGGATACATGGCCCAAATTTGTAGAGTTGTACATCATCAAGATTGTATCATGACCCTATTTAGATCTTGCCCACTTCTTTAGTGCTCAATTTTAAGTTCTTATTTTGACTCCTAAAGATATCAAATACAAGGGTAGAGCTTATATCCCATCCCAAGAGAAGCATGCCACATGCCTCTTCTAGCAATTCTCTCCCTTTCTCTGGGGTAATATTCTCCACCTCCTTATCTACTTCCTCTTGTATCTCCTTTAGGGATTCTGCTTCTCTTTTAGGAGCGATCTCCTTAACCTTTTCCCCTATCAATTTTCCTTTATACTCATAAAAAAATTATTTAAATTCTTGAGACTTAACAAACGAATCACTATAATAAATTTCTAACAAGCAAGGCATGTTACATCATCAGAAAGTTACTCTGATGTTTTTTTCATGATCACATTTCTTTCTGCTGAGATTTAATATTTTTTCGATAATAGGTTTAGTTATCTACACACATTCAACTTCATCTTCCTCTTCTTCTCCTGCCACATATGTATCAACAAAAAAACTAATATGTGGGGTAGGTTGTGGAGAGATATAGCATAATGGGTTTAATTTTCATCCTGCATCCCCATACCATCTTCTATTGTAGGATCATTTCCTTTTCTTTTAAACATAGAGGGTGGTACATCCTTAGTCAATAATGCTTCATGTGAAAGCAATTTATCCAAATTTTCTATAGGATCCTCAACTTCAAAAAAAGCACCTGTATATAAGGAATTATTGTACATTTTCTAGGTTTTAGCTACCATCACTCTATTTTACAAACTTCTTCTAGCTACGTGATGTTTATTGACATTCCTAATTAGATCATCTTCTACAAGAAGCATGTGTTGATATCATTTCAACCTTTGTTTCACCTTGACATTATTTATAAATTCTTTAGGATCAAAATCCTTCCTCTCATTTCCATTTGGAAAATTGTAATGCTCTAGTTTCTTGTCAATTAGTTCATATCCTTTTTCAAAAATAACAAAAAAATCTCCAAAGTATAGTGTACTAGGCATAAGTGATTGTTTGTTATAACACTTAAGGTGCATAAAATCTAAATAGGTCATTTTTATAACAATTTCAAAATATGAAATCCTATATGGACAATTTTTTGGTATAAGAAATAGGGCCCCCTCAAAAACATATACTTGAATCTTTGGGTATGTGCAGGATCATCATGGAAAAAATAGGCCCTTAAGTGGAAAAAAATTTAGAAAAATCAGAGTTAGGAACTTGACATAAAAATTTGAATAAGTTATCTATAATATTTCAAAACTATGTAAGAATAGAATCTGTAGAACATTGAATTTAGTTTCTAAACTACTAGGTTTATATTTTTTAAAATCTATTTGGTGAAAATTTGAAATTTCAATGTAGTAGTACTTAAATTTCAAGGAAAAAATAAGAAGTAGGTGTCTGTCTGACCACCCTAACAACAATAAAACGACAATATCTTCTTATAAGATTTTAGATATAAGTAGAGGAATCATGTTTGGATGTGATGCATATTTTTTTGTAATTTTTTTCCAAGTAAATAATTAATTATGTTTTTTATTACAACTTTTAAAATATATAAAAACTCATATGTCTAACCACCTTAACTCGGTCAAAACTACATGAAATTCAATTTTTGTTTTTAATCCTATAGTATGTGAAGCATAGAATGTGACACATGTTTTGGATTCAAAAAATGTGATACCATTTGAAAGCTATAGATGGTTTTCAATCAACCTATCAATTAGGACTTTAGTCATAATTCAAATAGAAAATGAATAATAATAATTTATTAAATTCAAAGTAAAGCATAATTTACATTGGTGGAAAGCTAAGAATATTCTTTAAAAACCCTTTTCATTTCATCAATTTTGGGTAAAAAAAAAGTCGTCAGCCACATACCCTACACATACCCATCATATTGCCACTTTTTGGCCCATCATGATCTTGCACATAACTCTTTGTGCAATCATAGCATACTAGTCTCCCCAATTATGGCTGACCTTCCCTCTTTCATCCTTGTATTTTGGTTAGAGAAATATTTGTACTTTTGATGAAAAATTATAGTAGCAAGGATGACCAAAAAGTTTGTAAAGAGGTTTTACATAAGTAATGCGACCTGACACGCCTACTATCCCATATTGCAATCTACATTTGCATAGACTTGATGTTTCTATTATCATCTATATCTCTTATCTTCAAATGACTACTCTATATTCCCATGTTCTGACCTTTGTACAGGATGAGATGCATAAATAATGAATAATGCTTGAAGCAAATACATTAATTGTTGTTCTTGATAGAGTGGAGGGAATTGTTGAGATCATTTGCAATGTATTTAGCATAGTCGAATGGTCTAGCATACTATTTTTGTATATCAACTACTAATACCATTGGAGGTGTGGCCATCAATGCAAGAGCATCCAGACCCAATACTTGACAAACAGAGTAATAAGTGTACTAGAAATATTCTCCAAACAAGCTGATAGAGAACGTAGGGCATTTCTCATTTGAAAAACACTTTAAACTGATTTACTTCAGCACATGGTTTGTGCAATGTCGACCTCCATCTCTTGTAACGAGTGCCCATGTTGTGATACTCCTCTAGAAATTATCTAATTCTGAATTTCATATATGTACAAATGTCCAATTCAAACACCATGGAAATATAATTCTTTGTGATAGGAACAAAACAAGACCCATCTGCAAAGTAGACCATTCATGTTTGTGGGTCATATTTTTTTGCAATTTCTCTGATCAATTCTACATTGACAAACATGTTACGTACTATCAATCTCCCCAAATTGAGTCTCCATGGGTTGGAAACAAGCTAGTCACTATGAATTTTCTTGTAATGATATATGAAAAATTCATACCCCCTTATTGGAGTCCATTTGTCACCTAATTCCATTTTTCTATCTTCAAATTTCTTAGCACCAGGATTTAATTGTGCTTTTCTCCTAGACCTTGGTCTAGAGCTAGGGAATTGATCAACCAAGTCTTGATTCAAGTGTCAAGTCTCTATTTTTTTTCTTTTAGTTTTAGGTGTTTCAGATGTTGATGAAGGTTATTCCCCTTACAACGTAAAACTCACAAAAATAATAGATAATGGCACAAACAAAATGTAAGAATGAAAGCAAATATTTTCTATTATCACTTAAATGAAAATGAAATTACAACATTATATTTTCCATCACATGGGCTTTCCGATTACATAAATCTACAAATTTGAAAATCGGAGCCACCATCTACACTACTCTTGCCTCCCCTTTGTAGTCCCCCTTTACATCCTTTATTTGGAAGGTGTAACTACCCTGGAATCTTCTGGAAAGTGTAATTTCCTCAAGAAGATATTTTGAAATTTTATTATTTTTTGTATTACAACTTCTTTGGGTTATAAATTTTGATCCGACCGTCAGATTTTCTATTATAATACCTTTTCAGAAAACTCTCGAGAAATATTCCACCAAAAAATATGGCCTTAAGGCCTACCACTTTTGCTTTCCACCAATTTTCAGGCCCATCCGGAGCATCTAAGTGCCTCAAAATTTACCCCGAAGATTTTACTAGGACTTTTTGAAAATTAAAATTTTAATATCCTTCAAATGAAAAATTGTATTGAAGCGATTTCTTCGCCATTGGCTTCAACTTACCATTCAGGAGGTTTGTACAAGATTTTGTGTCCAATTGTGCATAAATGAAAACTTACTTAAATAGTAACCTTGCCAAATTTAGCCCTTATTGAAAAGAAACAACATTTTTTTTGGTTGATACAAGATTGCTCTTACACCTTGGATGTTCTTGCATTAGATGTTCTCACTATAATATCAATTCATAGAATAAATCAAACCCTACTTTGTACTAGCTATTTTAGCTAGTTTCAATAATGGAAAAAATTCAATTCAAGCTCAGGTACTAATTACTTTCAAACCAGCAATGTATTCTTTGGTCCCTTCATCGCCAACTACTACTACATTCCCCATCTCCCTCATTTTTGTATGCTCAAAGATTTTAAAGATCAAATAAACAAGATTTGATTTGTAATACATTTATTTCTGGTTCATAAATATCATCTAATGGTAACTTTCATGTCATCATAAGTGTTTTGAATATCGATCATTGATTTGTTATCATTGCTGCCAATTTTCTCCTCAAAATATCATTGGCTTTTCAATAAGGTGAATAGGTGATTTTGATGTATTGAAGGGACTAATATTCATTCTTGCTGATATCTATCTCTCTCCTTGATAACTTCCTCGATAGAATGCTTTTTTTTTGTCTTTCAAGATTTTGAAGGGACTAATTCTTTGTTCCTACTGATATTTACTTCTCCCTCTGATAGAATCCTCAAACCAATCAAATGCTTATATATTGTTTGTGATATCGAAGGGACTCAAAATTACTCACTCTAATATCTCAAAGTTCCTTGGAATTTTTCCTCAAAGAAGTCTTACAAACCGTCTCTTTGATATTCCCTTGTTACTTTGATATATTTACAAGCCCATTTATATTAAATCATATTTTATTTTTTTAGTTGATGAAATATTTTCCTTATCAAATCTGGAGCAATAGATGTTATGTTTTCAATCCAAATCATTTCATCAAAGGGACTCAAAATTTTTTCCTCTCGATATGTCAATGTGTCTTCAATGATGTTTCATTCGGATTATTGAAGTGATGTTGAAGCAAATCCTACATATATGGTGTAGTCTCTTCGATATGGTTTATATTAGGATCTGATAGTAAGTGTGATTTTAAGGAAATAACTATGGAGAACAAATGGCATACTTATAATGGAAAACTTACATGACACATTGAATAATAGGGTGTACAAAGGAATCATAACAAAACACAATTTTTTTCTAGCTCAAAATTTGGGTTGTTTAAGGATAAGCTTATGCAAATTTTAATAGTTCTAACACCACCAAAAGAAAATCCTACAAGTGCTACAACAAAAGGCTAGAAAAAATTGTAGAAAGTATAAATGTCAAGGTTGATGAAGATCTAAAACATGTTAAAGTGGATAAAGGTAGCTATGATGTTGAATCAAAATTTGAAGATGAAGTTTTTGATGAAGAGCCTATATAAGAGAATGAAAAGTCACATGTTATATATTCAAAAGGATCATCCTAAAGAGTATATTATTGGAAAAAAAGATGAAGGTGTTCAGACAAGGGGGGAATTGTAAAGAATAAAGAGAGTAAACTTTGCACTATTATCAAAAATATAACCCAAGAGCTATGTTGAATCCAACAAGGATAAAAGTTGTATAAAATAAATGGAAGAAGAGATGAGCCAAATTGAGAAGAACAAAACTTGGGAATTAGTTCCAAGACCCCGAAGCTCAATGAAGATGGATCTATAGAAAAAATCTCGATGAAGATGGAGCTATTGTAAGGAATAAGGCTAGGTTGGTGTGCAAGGGGAATGCACATGTGTAAGGTATAGTCTTTGAGGAAACATTTTCTCCTATTGCTAGATTAGAGGCTATAGGAATGTTTTTAGCATTCTCTATTTACAAAGGATTCAAAGTTTATCAAATGGATGTTAAGTTTTCTTTCCTGAATGGAAACCTGGAAGAGGAAGTCTACATAGAACAACTTGAAGGTTTTAGTTGGTAGAAGAAGATGATTATGTTTGCAAACTAGAGAAAGCAATGTATAGTCTAAAATAGGCACCTAGAGCATGGTATTCAATATTAGACCAACACCTACAACACCAAGGATTCAAAAAGGGTTGTGTAGATAACAGCTTTTTCTTCAAATATAAAGTTGAGCATATGATAATTTTTTGTGTGTATGTAGATGACATTATTTTTCATGGTAGAAATGACAAATTATGAAAGGGATTTTCTATTCAAATGCAAAATGAATTTGAGATTTCAATGTTGGGAGAACTTTCTTTCTTCCTTGGTTTAAAGATAACACAATATGATGAAGGGATATTCATATCTCAAACTAAGTATGCTAAGGAAATGATCAAGAAGTTTAGTATGGAAGATAACAAACTAGTCGGTACCCCCATGATAATTGGGTGCAAGTTGAGAAAGATAGGTGAATCCCCATATGCAAATTAGACCATGTATAGATCTATGATAGGTAGATTTCTATACACAACTACATCAAGACCTGATGTTATGCAAGGAGTGTGCATGGTTTCAATATTTCAAGTTGATCCTAGGTAAAGAGTCTTATGTCAATGCATTTAGAAGAATTTTTAGACACAACAAGAGTACTGTTGACTATGGATTGCAATATCCCAAAGGTAAAGATTTCACTTTGATGGCATATACAGATGTTGCTTGGGAAGGAAGTGTAGATGAAAGAAGAAGAAAAAGTGGTGGTGTATTTTTAATTGTAAACAAACTTGTTTCATGACAAAGTAAAAAGCAAGAGTTAGTTACTCTCTCTAGAGTTGAAGCAGAATATGTGGCAGCAATTGCATGTTGTACTCAAGTATTGTGGATGAAGCAAACAATCAAACACATCAAGGTAGAATATAAGGAACCTATATCTATTCTTTGTGACAATTCAAGTGCCATAAATGTATCAAGGAATCCAATGATGCATTCTAGGACCAACCATATATCTACAAAGTATCACTTCTTAAGAGAAAAGACTCCAAATCAAGAAGTCTCTATGGAATATGTGCCAACTAAGGATTAGGTGGTAGCCATATCCACCAAGCTCCTTCCCAAAGACAAATTTGAGTATCTAAGAAAGAAATTGAGAGTAATTTATCCCACATCATATCACTAAATCTTAGTGATAATGCATGAGTCCAAAGGGAGCTTAATAGTAACTTTATTTCATCCCTGGAAGAGACAAGAGATCAAGTCAAGTATAATTGGTTTTAAAAAAAATTAATGAATTGATAGTTGAAGATTAGACATATTCTTTCTCTTTGCATGTTATCCATGAAAAGTGGAAAAAATTGGTGTCTCTTAAATCCATTAATTTCAAAGGGGGGGAAATTAAGAAAAAATCTTTTTGTTTATCAATGGGGAGATATGATAAAGGTGGAATTGTGATTGAAAATAGTTATTTGTCTAAGGGGTAGAAAGGTTGCTGACATGGTCTATGTTGATATATGTGCATTCACATTGGTTCATCTAATATACACCATTTTGATTTTGTCATCAATGAAAAAGGGGGATACTATTGGAAATATGATAGTCATTGATGTCAAAAGGGATATTTGAGTGATCCCTAATAAGGGAGATTGTTGGCTCACTGATGAAAAAAAGGTATTATAGGATGATACATTTAAAGTTGCAGAACAAGCCTTGAAGAGTTATAAAGGCTTGGGCATCAAACCGTGGGCTTACCTTATATCTCTTGCTAAAGAAGGAAAGTTTTTTGCAAAGTTTGTAAGGTTTCATACATCAGGCTTAAGCCATACCTTTTACTGAATGCCTCAAAGAAGTGCAAATAGGATGAGTTGAGTCTAAAAAGGCATTGAACATCGAACTTCAGAAGGATTATGCCTTAACATGAAGTGAAGGGAGGGGTAGGATGGAACCACGAACCTCAAACCCCAACACATTTTTCTGTCACCACCACGACACTTGCCATGACAT
Source organism: Sequoia sempervirens (assembly GCA_007258455.2). Classification (NCBI taxonomy): domain Eukaryota; kingdom Viridiplantae; phylum Streptophyta; class Pinopsida; order Cupressales; family Cupressaceae; genus Sequoia; species Sequoia sempervirens. Next base: position 67,898,014 of record VDFB02026320.1, read on the forward strand.
TACACCCTTCCTTTCATGGTTGACAAATGGTTGACATCAAGTCTTGCATACCATCCATCTGTCATCTTAGGCATATCCTTTTCACGTCCTTCAAATTTGGATAAGTCTTGGACCTGAGTAGGGGAAATTCTTATCATCTAACTATAGTGGGTATCACACATGGTCTTGAGTATTGTAAAATGTCCTGAAAAAAAGAAAAAAACATCATAAAAGTCCTAAAACTAAAAAAGAAAAGAAAAAAACAACATAAAAAGTCTTGAAAAAAGACAAAAACATCATAAAAAGTCCTGAAAAAAGACAAAAACATCATAAAAAGTCCTGAAAAAAGACAAAAACATCATAAAATGTCCTAAAGAAAGACCAAAAAAAAAAAAAACATCCTAAGAAGAACACAAAAAAAGTTAAAACGTCTCAAAAACACAAAAAATAGAGTCAATTCTCATCAAGTCGGTCAAATCAATTAGTTTTCATCATTTGTTTGAACTACGTTGTCTCTACGCATTTGCTACATAGCCAAGGCTCATATTTGAGCCCCTGAGATGTTAGGTTAGTCCTATTAGGTTTGTTAAAATAAACTCATGATTCAATCTTTGGTCATCAAGACAAAGTCATTGGTCGTGTCGAACTACAAGGTCTCTAAGTGCATGATGTAGGCAAGGCCATCTGTTGATGAGCCTCTGAGGCCACACTAGGTCAATCCATTAGGGTTCATGGCACTACACTAGCACACATGTCAAAAATCTTCAAGTAAAAAGAAATCATTTCCAAAAAGGAAAACTTCTAAAATAAACCCTAGAAGTTCCTTAATAAACATATCACACAAATCAGCATGCCAAACATCAACATGTTGTCAAGAATAGTCAAACTTTAGTCAAAACAAATCAAACTTAGTCATAACCAGTCAAACTATCAACTCTTGGTTATTCTTTAGATGTGTCCTTTTGAAGAACAACCTTTGTCATTTATTCCTTAGGATGTGTCCTTCCTAGGCATTGCCATCATCATCTGGTATTTTGAGGGATCCTCTTGACATTGGAGGATTGATCCTCTTGAAATCGACATTATTTAGGATGTGTCCTTCCTGAATTTGGCAAAATTGGACATTTGACACTCAGACATTGTCAAATAATGATACCTTGGCATCTCGACATCGTCAAACCTGACATCTTGACATCAAAACACTGGACATTCAAACACACTTGGCAAACACTAGGAAAACATTGTCTTGGCATTTAGTACTTTCATCTTTCATCATGTTACTAGTTTCTTTGCGATGTCCTAACACCATGATTTAGAGAAGCAACGACGTATCATGATCTGATTTAAGGTTCTATGACAATTGCTTCAAATGCTTACATTAACAATTACAAACCAAAAGTGTAATTATAATTAAACACACAAATGAAATTCAAATAATGGAATTACAAAGTAATTAAAGAAAGAACAAAATGAGAGATAAAGAGAGTACAAACGAAGATTGATAACAGAGTTCATCAATTAGAACGACTATCTCTAGGCCCCTCTCCAATTGAGTGGACCAATCCAATTATTTCTCCAAAAATTTGGTTACATTCATTGGTAGAACGTCCCCTTGGTTTACAAAGAAATTTACAAATGTGCTTCCAAAGTGCATGGAAACAAGCTTCTCCAAAATCATGGAAATACAAAAATTCCTCAAAGGAAAACAATCTCTCACACTTGCAAAATTCTTCCACAATCACTTTCCTTCACACCCCAATTCTACCCCTTTTTATATTACATTTTTTTCCAAAATTGGTGCAAAACCAATTAATTACCCAATCTCCCTTACATAGAGAAAATTCCAATAATATCCCCTTTCTTATGATTCCTGGAAGGATAATATCCCCTCAAGATAATTTCTTTTTCCATTTGAATGGTTACGAAGGGATTTATTCCCTATTAATTTGGGAATGTAGTTTGAATAGGATCCTTAATTTAGGAATAATATTCCTAATATTCTCATAGAAAAGGGCTTTAGTATTTTTTATGGTTTCAAATAATAAAAATTGGCCTAATTTTTAGGCTTGAAATAGCAAAAATGAGTCTAATTTTAAAGAGGATTTTTTAGGTATCTTATAGGGGGGGTGGTGATCCCACCACACTCCCCTCCTTTTATTCTTTCCCCTAAAAGAGGGGGATGTGTTCCCCTTCAAAAGTGGGTTGCCCCCAATACCATGGGTGGTGCCCCACTTAATGTGGGCCGCCCCATGGATGGGTGGGGCCCATCTTAGATATTTTTATTAAATATAAATTTTATTATATTTTATTTTTATATATTTTTTAAAAATTTGATTTTTAATTATTTTTGCCAAAATAATTTTTGCCACTTGGAGGGAGGAGGTGATGCCATGTGTCAAGATCTGATTGGTCATTGAGCTGACATCATCAGGTTGACCCAATCTTTAACCTTCCATAACTTCGCCATACAAACTCCGTTTTCCATGAAACGAACTCCATCAGAATCATGATGATGAGCACTTTGCAATTGTGCTAACTTTGACCAGTTTTGACAACTTTGATTTTTTTCCTTTTTTTGGCCTAGTTCTAAGAGTTGACCAGAGGTTTTACCATATATATCTTGAGCTCCAAGACTCTGATTTACTCCGTTCGAGTTGCGTTGGAGTCAAGATCCTGAGCACTTTCTAATGATACCAAAACTAGAGAAAATGAAGAATCTCAAAATTTGAAAAAAATCCTCTAGATCAATCCTCCCCACTGGAGAGCTTTTGGACCTCCGAAAGCTAGTCACTTGGAAAGTAAGTGAGGGTAAAGTTTCCTCACTTTACCAATCTCCATCCACTTTTCCTTGCTTGGATGCATCCCTTTTAGCCCCACTTGGAGGTATTCAACTGCTCCTCTTCATGAAGTCCTGGTGTTCCTGTCAAGGATAACATCTTCAAGCAACTCTGAAATGTACTTTGATGAAAGGCCATCAACTGATGGAACTTACACTTTAGCCTCCTCGACTAGTATCATCGGAGGTTTGTACAACTTCAAGTTATCAACATTGACTACCGAGTAAATCTGCATGTATAGAGGAAGATTAAGGCTGAAGGCATTTGTGCCAATCTTTTCCATAATTTTGAATAGACCATATCTAATAAGCTTGAGCTTCCTTCCTTCACCTTGCATTTTGTCCTTGCTTATGTGTAACCAAACTCTATCTCCAACTTGGAAATGATGAGCCTTGTACTTTGCTCGACTCTTTTCCAATTGTGCTTCTATAGCTTGATGAACTGCTTCGACCTTCTGGATGAGCTTTAAAGCCTTTTCTGCATCAAGGTGTCCATCTTCAACATTGTTTGTTCCAAAAGCAAAGTCCATTGGTGTCTTTGGAAAATAACCGAAGCAAGTCTCAAAAGGAGACCTCTTTGTAGAAGAATGGGTTGCACAGTTGTAGGCATGTTGCAAATAATGAAGACTTTCATCCCAAAACTTAGGATGCTTGCTGCAATATCCTCTAAGCAGATGCACAACTGTCCTGTTGACTACCTCTATTTGTCCATCAGTCTACGGATGGAAGGTTGTAGTCTTCTTCAGTTCAGTATCCATAAGTCCCCATAAGACTAACCAAATCTCCCCAAGGAATCGAGAATCTTGATCCGATATAATGGAAGTGGGTAACCCAAAGTGAACCCATACAAACTAAAAAATACATATGAGCTATTAGTTCAGCAGTGACTTGCTTTTTACATGGCATAAGAATACACATCTTATTGAACTGATCAACTTCTACATACAAATAGTCATGCCCTTTCCTAGACATAGATAAACCCCTGACAAAATCCATAGATACACTTCCCCATGGTCGGTACGGTACAGGTAAAGGTGTGTACAACCCCAATTTCCTATTACTTGGTTTGCTAGTTGCACACATCACACATTCCTTAATATATTTTGTTAAAATTTCTTACATTTGAGGCTAGTAGCAATATTTTTGTAGCTATGCCAAAGTTTTACTAACCCCAAAATGTCCTACAATTAGCGGTATGTGTGCCTCTCTGATTACATGTGCTTGAACTCATTCTTTGGAATGCATAATTTTCCTAAGTGATACAAGATTTTATCGTGCACATAGTAATCCTTTTCTTCTACTTGTTTGCCTTGGATTAGAGTTGCATAGATATCCTTAAAATTTTCATCAGTAGCATATTGTTCTTCAAAACTTTTATGTATCATAAAACTATTTTTAAGGATTATCAAAGCATTAGAAATTGGAGGTATAGAAAGAATATCTGCTACTTTGTTATGGGCTCCTTTCTTATACTTAATGACTAAGTGAAACTACTATAAAAATCCCATCCACTGAAAATGCCTACTTTGCTACAACCTAGTTTGTGAATGCAGATATTGCAATGGCTAATGATTGGTATGGATTACTGTTTCCATGCCCATTATATAATGTTTCCATTTCTTAACACTTTGTACTAAATCTTAAAGTTTTTTATCGTAAGTTGGATAATTACTTACTATGCTAGAAAAAGTTTCAGAGTGGTAACAGATTGGCTTACCTCCTTGTGTTAATACTGCTCCCATTGAGTATCCACTCTCCTCTATTTTGATCTTGAATGGTTGGTGCAAATCTGGTAGACCCAGGACTGGTGTTGTGCTTAACTTTTCCTTCAGTGTGTCAAAGGCCTTCTATTGTGGTCCTCCCCATTGAAAATTTAGCTTTGTACTTGTTAATGCATGGAACAGTGATGTGATGAAGGAGAAGTTTGCAATAAACTTCCTCCAGTACTAGGTCCAACACCCAAAAAACTCTTGACTTCAATTATAGTACTTGGCTTAGGCTAGTTTACAATTGCCTCGACCTTCGTAGGGTCGACTTTCAATTGACCATTCCCTATGATATAACCTAAGTACATAGGAGATGTCTTTGCAAAATTGCATTTAGACATCTTTAGATAGAGTTTTTCTTTTCTTAGTACATCAAAAACTTTTTTAACATGACTTACATGGTCTTCCCAAGACTTGCTAAAAACTAGGATATCATCAATATATACAATAACAAAATCATCAATGTAAGGATGGAATATGTCATTCATGACTCGCATGAATGTGGTGGGTGAATTGGTAAGCTAAAGGGCATAACCAACGATTCATAAAGTCCCTATTTTGTCTTGAACAGTCTTCCAAATATCATCCTTTGCAATTCTAATCTAATGATAACCACTTCACGAATCTAATTTAGAGAAATAAATTGCATTCTTAAGCTGATCAAGCAAGTCATCAATTCTAGGAAGCGGATACTTATTTTTTATGGTGATTTTTTTTAGTTCACTGAAGTTGATGCACTTCCTCCATGTTCCATCTTTCTTTGGAACCAAAACAATTGGAGAACCACAAGGTGATGTGCTTGGACGAATCACTCCTCTATCGACGAGCTCCTAAACTTTCTTTTTGATTTCTTCATTTTGAATGACAGACAAATAGTACATGCCAATATTAGGTAGTGGTGCATCCTCCTACAATTGAATTTCATGTTGAATATCTCTTTTAGGAGGCAATCCTTTTGGTTTCTGAAACAAGTCATCATAAGTGGATACAACTTTGACCGATTCATCCTTCTGTTTAGGATCACTTCCTTTAAATGCCTCAGATGTTTCATCTTCTTTGGCCTTAACAAGCATTAACACAAATTTTCTACTGGAGTTCACTAATCTTTTCATCTAACCAGCATTAACTAATGCAAGACTAGTTTTGACTTTGTGTGCACATACAATATTTTCAATCCCATCCTTAAATAGATGATACTCGTTTTCCTCCCTAGAGAAGATAGCTTTACGATCATACAAATATCGACTTCCTAACACAAGTCCACAAATATCTAATGGTACAACATCCGCTACAATCTTATCTTTAAAGTTTGCAGTGATTGTAAAACTAAGCTTACATTGTTTAGTGACTTGTAACTGTGAATCATTACAAACCCATCCCAAAGGTATGGCTTCAGATGAGGAGTTGTAGTCAGATTTAGCTTTTTAACAACCTCTTCAGATATGAGATTAACTTGTGAACCCATGTCAAATAAAGTATCAACCTTAGTGTGTTTAGTTATCACATAGATGTGAAATAGTTCATTCCTCTGATTATCTACTTTAGGTTGCTTACTTGTACTAGTAGAAATACTTGATTCAGATGCAAGAGATATACCTTTTTTTTTTACTTTGAATCCTAGTGGCGGTTATCTTCATCTCATCCCCACAATCAAATCCAAGATCCTGTTGTGTTATAGCAGCCGTCTTCTGCTTCCCTTTGTTTCCACCGTACCTCTTTGGCCTAAGTTCTGGATGTAGTTTCCAGCACTTAGAATCTTCGTGTCCTTCTTTCTTACAATGAGAACAAGTGGGTTTTTCACCCTCTTTCTTTACCGTGGCTATTTTTTTTCCTTTTCCTTTATCTTTACCCTTTGGTTTCCCCTTAGACTTAGATGGTTTCTTTGAGAAATTATCACTAAAAGTGTTCTTACCCCTTGACTCTAAATGAGTGGCTTGGACTGACACTTTATCCAAATTATTAAGACTCAACATTAGAATAGTATGTCTTAGGTAAGAATGCAAACCACCTATGTACTTGAGTAATGTATCCTGAGTATACAATAGAAAATTTAAAGCAATAACCCATTTTCAAAACTCATGAGTGTAATCTTGGAAAGACTGACCCTTACCTTGCCTAAAGGTTTGCCAATTCATGGTTAATTGTTTCATATAACCTAAAGGATTAAACTATTTTTTAAGGGCGGCAATAAATTGCATCTAAGTCATATTGACCTTACCATGGCGAGCAATTTCCTTTCGAGTCCTACTCTCTGACCAGGTGAGAGTTGTACCTCCCAACTGGAGGGTGGCTAATTGGATCATAGAAGTATCTTCTTTTAGGCCTTGAATCCTACAATAGACTTCTAGTTGTTGGATCCAATCATCTAATTTTTTGGCATTTAACTCACCACAATACTTTGGAAACTCAAATTTTACATCAAGTTTAATAATAGGCCTAGATTTGCTTTTGAAAGGATTCACAGTAGTAGAAGAGGAAGAAGAAGAAGGGGAAGATGGAGGAGATGGAGCTTTTGGATCTTTTCCTCCTTTGTCCTTTTGATCTTCCTTCTTTTCTTGCTTCGACAAATCTCCCTTTTTGCACTTCTTCTTTTCCCCATAAAACTCTTCCACCATAGCCTTCATTTCAAGGAAGACTCACTGGAAAGACTTATCATCAAGCTCTTGCTCAATGCTTTTCCCAGCTTCAGTTTTGTCCATTGTTGGAAAAGTCCTTCATTTTTTGATCTCAGGATTGTATTCTTCAAGTTTTCCTTTTCCTTCTTGGAGCTTCGAGCATGTAAGCATTCAAATCTACAACACTAGTCAAAACACAACTCTGATACCAAATTTGATCTAATTTAAGGATCTATGACAATTGCTTCAAATAATTACGTTAACAATTACAAACTAGAAGTGCTTAGTTATAATTAAACACACAAACAAAATTCAAACAATGGAATTACAAAGTAATTAAAGAAAGAACAAAATTAGAGATAAAGAGAGTGCAAATGAAGATTGATAATGGAGATCATCGTTTAGAATGACTACGTCTCCAAGCCCCTCTCCAATTGAGTGGACCATTCCAATTATTCCTCCAGAAATTTGGTTACATTTGTTGGCAGAACCTCCCTTTGGTTTACAAAGAAATTTACAAATGCACTTCCAAAGTGCATGGAAACAAGCTTCTCCGAAAGCACATAAATACAAAAATTCCTCCAAGGAAAACAATCTCTCACACTTGCAAAATTCTTCCACAATCACTTGCCTTCACACCCCAATTCTACCCCTTTCTATATTACATTTTTTGCCAAAATTGGTGTAAAACCAATTAATTATCCAATCTCCCTTACATAGAGAAAATTCCAATAATATCCCCTTCTTATGATTCCCGAAAGGATAATATCCCCTCAAGATAATTTATTTTTCCATTTCAATGGTTACAAAGGGATTTATTCCCTATTAATTTGGGAATGTAGCTTGAATAGGCTCCTTAATTTAGGAATAATATTCCCAATATTCTCATAGAAAATGGGTTTATTATTTTTTATGGTTTCAAATCATTAAAAATGGCCTAATTTTTAGGCTTGAAATAGCAAAAATGAGTCTAATTTTAAAGAGGATTTTTTAGGTATTTTATAGGGGGTTGGTGGTCCCACCACACTCCCCTCCTTTTATCCTTTCACCTAAAAGAGGGGGATGCATTCCCCTTCAAAAGTGGGTTGCCCCCCATACCATGGGTGGCGCCCCACTTAATGTGGTCTGCCCCATGGATGGGTAGGGCCCATCTTAGATATTTTTATTAAATATAAATTTTATTCTATTTTTTTTATATATAGTTTTTTTAAATTTGATTTTTAATTATTTTTACCAAAATAATTTTTGCCACTTGGAGGGAGGAGGTAATGCCATGTGTCAAGGGTTGATTGGTCATTGAGCTGACTGGGCGCTGACGTCATCGGGTTGACCCAATCTTTAACCTTCCATAACTTCACCATAAGGACTTCATTTTCCATGAAACAAACTCTGTTGGAATCATGATGATGAGCACTTCGCAATGGTGTTGACTTTGACAGTTTTGATGACTATGATTTTTTGCATCTACAGAGGTTTGACCATATATATCTTGAGCTCTAGGACTCCGATTGACTCCGTTTGAGTTGTGTTGGAGTCAGGATCTTGAGCACTTTCTAATGATACCATAACTAGAGAAAATGGAGAATTTCAAAATTTGATGAAAATACTCTGGATCATATCATGATGATTGACTTGTCTTGTCTTGTCTTTTTGGTAGTCATGATGCTAGTAGCTCAAGGATGTCTTGACGACCAGATTTAGAGGAGCAACAACGTTTCATGAATTGTATTTCCTATCTTTTTCTGCTTGTGGTTGATTGTGACAAAGACTTGGGAAATTGTGCTCTTAGTATGAGTTCTGATTATTCTTGTCTTTGACTGCTTGTCTCATGTGATGGTATGACCTTGCACACTTTGATCTATGTCATATCATGGTGTTTGTTGGCCATTACAATAATCCACCCAATGATAATTAAGAGCAATAAATATTAAAGTCCTATGGTAATAATTTGAAGGATTTTGTCTAGGAACTAACATGCATCTCCTTTTGTCTTGTCATCTTCTCTCATCCATCTCATGATGATATCCTATGACATACAAAAACATGAGTGCATACATGATCATATAGGCATTTCATTAGGTCCATACATACATCACATGTATCAATAAAACCATATACATGGAATCACATATTACATTGTACATATATAGTCATGCATTAACATAATCATAAACATGACATAGTATCATTATGACATATAAATAAACATCATATCATCATTTCATCTTATCATAAGTAACCATCATTGAGGAATACATGGCATGGCATATAAATGACATTATCATAGGAATCATAAATGCATAAATCACATCACATAGTCATCGCATAGTCATCATAACTACATCATCACATAGCATATAGGTTGCATCAAAACTCCATCATATATATTGTCTAAAAAAAATATAATGTCACAGGATAAAGTTAGGAGATATCCCAAAAATAGAGCTCATAGGCTCGATAGTCAATACATAAAGTGTAATAACATAAAATTCTAAAACATGAAGTCAAATAAAATAAGCATGTCCCTTTGAAATGCTCTCCTCATCCCCTCATGGTGAAGAGCATGGTGACTGAGGACCTATGCCTGGCACTAAGATAACCTGTGGAACTACAGTGGCCTGTGTCTGTGAAGCCGATGGAACTAACACTGATGGCATCATATCCACTGTAACATGCATCTATGAGGACACTACAGTGTGACTCTATGAGGTCGAAGGATCTGTCACTAAAGTTTGACCATGCACTGATCTATGGCCTAAACCTGATGGCCCATGTGAGTTCCCTGACTTGTGGCTAGAGGAGTGCCTATGATGGGTCTTGTGACCTCAAGTGTGTCCTGAGGAAGTTGAGCCACCCACACCACTTTGGTTGATGCTGTTATGGCTATAGCTGCTCCCTGGCCCTATCACTGTCCAACTAGCTAACCTAGACAATCCAGGATCTCTTTGATCTATTGGCACTACACACTCATACAACATCCTATACTACCCTCTACTCTCACTCACTCTGGCCAACTCCCACATAACATCTCCAACTGGTCCTATGCATAACTATACAAATTGATTGCACCAGCTCTCTGTCTCTCTCTGTCAGATCATTTCCTAGTCCATCTCCACCCGAGTCACCTTAAGCTCTACTTGCAAGGCACTAATATTTATTGTGGCCTCATCTAACCTCCTCTGCATATCTGCCAATTTCTAATCTATGGTGGCATCCCACAAAAATAGTGGCACACTGGCTATATTTGGATCCCCATTGATCATCTACTCTCAAAGCTATCACTCCACCTCATCCATCTTGTCTTTGATGTCCACATCATCCTCATCACCAGTGTCCTCACCCCCAACAACTCCCTCCTCTCCTTCTTTGACCTCAAGGGCCTCCTCCTCCTATCTCGATCCTTCCTCCTCTTTCCTAGCCTCCTCCTATCTCCCCTCATGTCTTGGTCCCTCATCTCTCTCCTCTTCCTCTGGCACCTTAGGCATATAATCTAGTGTCACTCTCTTGACACAATGTTTGACTCTCTACAGTTGTCTTCCTCTATCTGCCCCTCTCCTCCTCCACCCACCACCTCCATCATCACCTCCATCATCTCCTATGCCACCATATCCTTGGCCTCCATCTCTACCTCTCCCCCTTCCTCTCCATATTTTTCACTACACCCTTGGAATAACAGATCTTCAATCAACAAGAGATGGTGCATTAGGATCACTCAATGGAATCAATCTATGGGTCTGCCACCACAAGTCATAATATGTTTTCATCCCTAGATCTGCTGCCCCTCCACTCCACCCCCATGGTTGTGCTACCAAGCTATCAATGTGTTGTTGATAAAATGACACTAATATAGCCGGCCCCCACCCTTGCTCTCATGACGACTGTGTATACTCCATTGTCCCCATCAACATACCTTATTGCTCACCAAACTATCAAAGTACATGAATTGGTAGATACATCTCTATAATAAGTTGACTCTGCACCATCTACCCAATCAAATATCGAAACTATCTATAGAATGGTAGGTGGTCTCCCTCATCAGCCCATGGTGCACAATCTTTGTAAGGCCTCCACATGAAGGATATCATTGTGTTAATCCTATGTCTCCACCATCTAGTCTCTCCCACTCTTATCTGTTGAAGAGCTCCTGCATATAAATAAACATATGGCATCCCATCTGCCAACTAAGTCCTCTAGATCAGTAGACGGAAGACAATGATATGCTCCCATGCCCAGATCATTAGTAGAGTCATACCACAACTAATGTTGCTTGCCCCTCTGTAGGTAACCTCATGTAACTAATGGTACAACATCCCAAGGAGACACGGCCGCCAAGAAAAAACAACTTTGTCCCACTGCATCCAAACAAGTACATCCCCCCATCCAATCGGGAATCCATGTCCTCGATGATCTAGTATGAGGACATTGGCAATCAGTGTGCATAACATGGCTTCCCATTGTGGGTAGTGCTCTACAAGGTACTCCCACCGAATCTCATATCCAATCACACCAAGGCCCATGGTGTCATATGCCTCGTATAGCTCTATCATGGCCTGTACTCCCTGCTAAGGATCATACACAATCTGATCTCCTCTGATAGGCATGTGCAAAATCCAGTATACATCCTCTAGAGTAATGGTCGCCTCTCCTGTCGGCAAGTGGAATGAACAAGTCTCAGAATTCCACCACTCAACCAATGTTGTCAAAAGTCCCTTATTAGCCTAAACAATGGGAATATAGGTGACATAGAATAGACCCAATCACATTAGTCACCTGACCTCTTGATTTGTCAGCTAGTCCTAGAATGCATAAGTAGAAGGTCTAAACTCTCATGTGTAAATGGGTAGTAGTCATCTCTGCACATGAAGAAAACATGAATTGGCAGAGTATTTTCAATTAATATCATCATTCATCTAGTTAAAAATGAGCAAAAACTAAGTCTAAAGCTAAGTCAACCTTGGTCAAAGTCAAATGCGTCACATTGACCTCATTTGTGTCGTGGTTTGGAATTTGCATCATTCCATATGACAATTGTGTTTCCTTTTTGGCATTTGTGTCGCTGGGCATCACAAATGTGTCATCTTTAAATCAAATGCAGTATCCTCAGTTAAATGTGTCATTGTTAAATTATATGCGTCACCTTGCCTCTACAAATGCATCACAAAATTGTGTGTGCATCATTTCACAATTCAAATGCACCTCAAGATGGTGAATGTGTCTCGATTATTGGTGATTGCATTAAACTAGAATGTATACCTAACAATTTGGTTGCATTTTCTTTGTGACGCATCAAATGCATGGAATGAGATAGAAAATGCAGCTTACGTGAATGCATATGCATTGCGGTGCATTCGTTCCCTAGCCTAAAAACCCTAGAAAAATGTGCAAAATGACAAAATGACAAAGTGTGTTCAAGCTACTCACTATCGGGTCCACGCCCTCTGGCCATCTGAATGTCCAGACGATGTAGCCGTGGTGCTTTATGACTAGGATCACAATCCTTGCATCTGCTCTTCTCACTTTGAGCTCTCCAAATTTACTATTGTGAATGTGAAAATGAATTGAATTTTACCCCACTTTCAACCTATTTATAGGGTCAAAATGGCATTTGTCAAACCTTTTATTATTGGAGGCTCTTTTGACCATCTTTGACCAGTATTTTGGCTACTCTAAACTCCTCAAAATCTGAAATCGTCAGCACCATTGTCTTTCTGGTCACAAAATTGACTTATCGGGACACTTCCAAATTTTTTTGTCACCAGCCCAACATTTAAAATTTTTCTTGAGGGGGCATAGATATTTCATACCTTCGTTGGGGCATGACTTTAACTTATTTTCTTTGTCACAATGCCTAGGCCTGCAAGCTCTATTTTTCATCTTTTTCTTCCTAACATAATTAGGACACTTTAATTATGTCCTTGACCCACTTTCGACTACCAATTAAATAATTCATAATTATTTAATTACTTCATGTCTTTTTATTCCTCTTGATTAGTTCAATAAATAAATTTTATTTATTTATTACATCACTAATTGTCTAATGCCTTCCTATAATTAAATAAATTTCTTAATTTATTTAATTATCTTGGTCTAATAATTCCTCTTGATTATTTAAATAAATATATTCTATTTATTTATTTAAATGTCACTAATTCTTAAAAAGTCTTCTTATAATTAAATAGATTCATTAATTTATTTAATTATTGGTCACCTTCTCCAATTAAATAATTATCTTTAATTATTTAATTGTTTTATTGAACATTTCCCTCATTTTAAATAAAATTATTTATTTAAAATGGCCTCACAATGCTAATTGCCACTTCTTTTAGTAAATAATCCAAAATCAATTATTTACTCACATAAATCCATATTTTTGAGTTAATTTTAATTCAAAAATGGTAATTTTCTTCTATAAATCAAGTAATTGCTAAAATGATTGATTTTCCAAATCCTTATCTTTCTGTCCAATCTTTATCTTTTTGATTTTACAAATCTTTCTCTTTATGTCCAATCTTTATCTTTTTGTCACATTTATTTTCAAGCAACGATTTGATTTTCTCAAATTGCATCTTGGCCGCTCATTTAAGATTTTTTCCCTAAACCTAATTATGGGTTGTCACACACAATCTTGACCAATGATTTTAGGGAATTCATCAACTTTAATCTTGATCATCCGTCCAAAATTGCATTTTCTATAAAATGCTAATTTTTCTTTCATTTTGGACACTTCTTAGCATTTTCATATTTTGCATACTTGATCTCAAGCTTTTTGAGTCTTAGGGAATCTTGCTTTCTTGTCATAGGTATAGTCACATTTACACTTCCTTTGGCATAGTTTAGACATTAGTTTCATGCTTACTATTTGCATGATAGCATAGTAATGCATATAGTCATTTCAAATCCTTTGAATCTTGCTTAGGGCCTGTCTTTATCATTAGATTGCTCACACATTAAATCCAAGGGAAACATCACATTTGCAGCAAGTTGAGAAGGGATATGGAGGTGATTCATGGAGGTTTTGAAGACCATTTGGTATAATTGTTCTTATTTTATTACTTTTCCTCCATTTTTCTTCATAGTTAGCTTTGGTTTTTATGATTAATGCTTTAATTTGCTAACAACCATAAAAATTTCCTAAGTTACAGTAAGGAGAAATCCCAAAGGTTGACACTGAAAAGGTTTATCGTTGGAAATGATTATGAAGGAAATGCTGAGAATCACAGTTCGGTAGGAAGGATTATGTCTTATCGAAAGATAGGTAAGCAGTATGATGAAAGGGAGAACCCTAACATTCAATAAACGCATGCATGTTTCAATTTTTTGTGCTTCGAAGTTTAAAGTTTGGTGTGATGGTATGTGAAGGAGGTAGAAGGTAAAGGGTAAGGCCAATGGTCGAACCCTAATAGGTATGGAGAAGCATTGAGCATTGGTGTTCGAGCTTGCTTCTAAAGCTTCGTTATGCACCTCAAGTTTGAGGTAAGTGGGATGAGCAACTCCCAACCCTTGATGAAAATAGAATAAGATCACCAATAATGAAGGAGTAATTCTACCATTCCATAGAATTTTTTTGTTGAGTTGGGTTGACTAGCATGGATTTACAAGAACATGGAATGTGGGGAGAGACAATTGCTTAAATGAGCGATTCACACCATTTTTGTGAATCATTAATGATCCATGATCCACATTTAATGATTGACTAAGAGTTAAACGGTTGTTCATGGCACAAATTTCATGATTGATGGCCAACATTCAAATTAGATTTTATCAATGGTTGAACTCCAAGTTTAGATGAATGAAACTATGGCACAAAAAATGATATAACCACTCCACCTATATTCCGGAAAAGGATTGGAATAAATCAATGACACCACTAATGCACATATGGCTACAAATTAGGAATAATATTGAGAAAGTAGGAATATGTTATAAAAAGTAAATCAAATCCTAAGATACTGATATCCCAAAAATAGTAAATGTATTGAGTTCAAATTCATTGGTGTTTGGCTCAAGGTGATATGGCTTGTTGAAGAAGCTATGTAAAAAAATTGAACGACTAAGTGTTGGATGGATGAGAGAGAGAAATGTGTGGAGAGACAAATTATGTTGAGCATGCATATGTTGTGAGAAGAAGACCTAGATTGAAATATATAGGCATCATCTAGGATATGCATTGAGTTGAAGAGGTGTGTGAAAGACGAAGCAAAGAAAGGGGCACAGAGAAAAGAAATGAACTATTAAATGGACATTAACAAAGTATGAGCAGTTGAAAAATAGGTTTGCAACATTCAAGTCGATTCATGTTGAATCAATTGTAATTTAGATTTTTTTCTCAACATATTTTAATTTTAATTTTGATTCATGTGTGCCATCATATAGTTGATTTGGTGCTTCCTTAGAGTTGGTAATCTTAAATTAGGGGATTGGTGTCTCCTTAGGGTTGGATCCCTTAAACATTGTAGCCAGTGAGGTTTTATTGTGGGGTTGGATTAGGACAGTAGATCCTAGTAGCTTTTCTCACTATGGTTTTTAGCATATTGGGTTTTCCATGTATATTTGGTGTTATGTGCATTTGTTTGTTTGCATAATATCTACATGTTTACTTAATCTACATAAGAGGTGTTAAATGTTAAATTTTATTGATATCTATTGTTTCACCCCCCTCTCAATAGATAGTTGTGTTCCAACATAACTTATGCTCATGCTCAAGCACTAAAGTAAGGATAATCTAAGAGGGGTTATTTTATCAAAACATTAGAGAGGTAAGATAACACTAGATCTAGGGGATGTGCTAGCCCCCAATCTCAAAATCCTGTAGAATAACATTGTAAAGAAAAAGGGGAACACATTAGGTGCAATGCAACAAGACAAACATCAACCATAAATAATGAATATATATAATGAAAATACAAAAAACCAATACAAAATGTGATGCAAACACAATACAAACATGATACAAACATAATGCAAACATGATACAAGCATAATGCAAACACAATATAAACATACAAAAAGGGGATATGGAATCAAAAGCTATCAAGATATGTAGATTTATTACTAGGATCCATACCCAATGCATTCATGAATCACAAGGCTAGAAAAGTCCAATATTTTCAAGGTGACCCATGAATAAAAGTATCATAGGCTAGTGAAGTCTAATATTCACTAGGTGAGTTTGATAAGAAACAACACAGGCTAGTGAAGTTTGATATTCACTAGGTGATATTTTGAAATAGTAGCAAATGAAAACAAACAAGGGCTATTGAAGTTCGATAATCACTAAGTGAGTTTCCATGTCAAACATACCCAAAATTATAAGCAAGGTTCATTGTTTGCAAAATAACTCTGATAAGGTGCTTCAAAATATAATCAATATTCCATGAAATCATCACTAAGTTTAACATTTGTGAACAAAGTGAAGCACATAATGAAATGTATGCCCCCACCTTAAAGTATTTGTTAATGCAATTAGGAGCAATTTACTTTAAGCTAGAATAAAATAATGTTTGATAAGACATGAGAGTTTGCTAGGAAACCCTATGCCAAATGATATGTTCCCAACAAAATTGATTCATGACAAGGGATTACCCCCAAAAAAAATTCACATAATGAACAAAAAATAACACATGAGGGATCCATATATCAAAGGTCAATATAGATGAGATATAATGTATAATATGATCATGCTCTATATTGATATCATTCCACAAATACTTGTGGAATACAAACACAAGGGAGGACCAAAATACAAGCCTTTTGGGTCAATAGGGAAGAGACCTAAATGTATCAACACTTTGCATCATTCCTAAAAGGAACAAAGACAATACATTCACAACATAATGATGAATAGAGATATAAATAGATGAATGTCACGATAGATTCATTTTCATTGTATCCTTGTGTCAACAAGAACAACAAGAGTCATTCAAAGAAAACTAACAAATATGAAGACAGGTCAGACAACACATTATGGGGATATCACATTATACGAAAGAAAAAACACAAATAAATTAAAGGGTACTACACATGCAAGTTGATCTATGTCCCACTATTGCTCATCATAAATGGAAGGCGAACAATAAGATAAAGGAACTACAACAAGTGTAGTACAAGGAGAAGTACTAGGTTTAACATATGATGGGTTAGTCACATTAGGAGGATCATCATGAGACCATACCCATGTAGATTCATTTATTTATAAACATAAGAGATGATACATTATGATCTTCTTGGTGTTCTTTTGTATTACCTTTTGACTCACTATAAAAATGTATCATAATAGGTTGCATGTTAGTAATATTGACATGATGATGATAATTAACATCCATATTTGTAACTAGTGATATTTTTTATTCTTTTCTTTGGTTGGGATTAAAAAGGTCGAGCTTTATGGTTAGGTGAGGGTGGTAGAGTGGATTCAAATAATGAGAAGGATGGATGGTTGGAGGTATTTCATCAGAATTTGGTTGTATGGATGAATAATCTTTAGGTAAGAGTTTATGATCTTTAGCAAGCTAACGAGCCATACCTCAATATTTTAATTTATATTATTTTGCCTTTGATTTTGTATTACATAAGCTTCATCCTGTGAGGGAAGAATTGAAGCATTTATCAACATTGGTGCCTTTTCTTCCTTTTTCAAAGGAAATGAAGGAACTGTTAAAGATTGAGAACCCATAGGTGTTTTAGGTCTTTTTACAAAAACATTCTTTTCTTTAAGAAGCACAACTTTTAACCCCAAAGGCTTCACTGAATAGCTATCTCATGGTCCTTTATAGGATGGAAAGGGGGGACCACAACATATATGCTAGAAGGTCAAGGAATAATACCCGGTTCAAGTCGAGGTCCATTCACTACTAGTAAAGTAGGAGGAACAAGCATCATATCCACTAGAGATCTAGGGACCACAAGAGAAATGTTGCTAAGGTATAATTGGGCTATACGTGCATAGTTTTACAATTTTGATATGACATAGATAAAAAATCTTCACGAGGTTTGGTAGGTTGGGTTATTTGAGGCTAAAAGTAATCTAATGAAAAGTTTCCATGAGAAGTCTGTTGGTTTTTTTTTTATTGTAACTAGGTTGGTCTTCTAATATACCTATGGATTTTCCAATTCCAATCAAGGGTAGCTCAAAGGACCTAGACCAACTGATGAGGACTTTAAAAGCCTCCTACACTTTGGGCTCTACAGGACCTGGGAGGGTGATCCCTTTAGCAATATCAACAAATTAAAACACATACATAACATAGTATTGCTTAACAAATAATCTCATTTAATAGCTCAACATAATAGGATAATACCAAATAGAATTGGCTATTCATCAGTAATATCAACTATTTGGAGCATGAGATAACTACAACACATAGGGATTTAAAATGATTTTGAATTTTAAATTTTTTTGAGATGCACTAAGCTGCAAGATAAATTAGTGCCTAATTTTGGTCCATGGAGTCAAACACATAAAAACAATTCATCAGCAAATGACATTCAACCAGTGGATTTAAATTGTTAATGCCTTGCATCAAATTTTAGTGTCTTACACCAACAATCCCACTCCTATTATCACTCAAATTCTCCTTACCAAATCCAACCTGCACACTTGAAATCACTGTTATCTACTCAAAGGATTTAACCATTTCTTTGAAATAGACCCATAAGCAAATAACACAATCTCATGAAATTTGAGATGACAAACTCAAAGATACTTTGTATTATTGAATTCATATGATTAAAACTGTACAAGTATGGAGACAATTTGAACATATTCATGAATGTGCACACACTTTCATGATTTATTTGCATAAAATGGCTATATTTTCTCATAAAATCAGAAATTATAGCTTACAGACTCAAAAATATGACTCAAAACTTGACATTTCTCTATCTACCCATCCCCATACAAAACCCTAGAGCCAGAAGTCAATCTTTGAACTAGCCCCAAAAAATGAGAAGAGAAGATTCAAAAGAAGCCCTAAAGTTGATTTGGAGATGCCATTTGGAATCCTCTTCACCATTGATCCATAACAGAAAATCCTATCTCCTCTCTCTGCAAAATACTTTGCCTCCAAATCTGCCTTTGCTATTAGTTGCCAAGCAATAGAAAAAATGTCCATGTGAAAATCTCTTCATTTACCCAACTATGAAAAATGCCTCAACCTGTTGCTCGTGAAAAAGCTTTGTTTTGCCCTTATGCAATGCTCTGGCTGCAAATATTTTACTTTAACAAAGTAAAACATTATCCCCTCTGCACTTTATGTTTTAAATTATTCATTTAAAACATTCCTCATTTACTTGTAAAGTGAATATTAAATTCACCCTGCCTGTGAAGATTCCTTTGTTTTTCTTGTGAAAACATTTATCTCGATTCTTTATTAAAATGGAGATGCACATTATATTTGTTGCATTACAATTACTCATATTTATTTTCCCAACACATAGTTACTTCTTCATTAAAATATTTCCCCATGCACACCACTTTTACGTGCCTTTTAAATCCTTCAACAAATAAAGATTTTATCACTTTATAGTAGAACCTTGATTTACTCTCATGCTACAAAATGATCTTGCCATGTTCATAATATTCATATCACTTTAAACTCTTGGTGAAGATTATAAAATCTTATATTTCCAACATTTTAAACCTTTGCTCACTAAATAAGGTGAAAACCTTGAAGAAAATATCCCCTTGGGACTTGCCACTCATTATTTTATTCACTTTAAATATGTTTCCAAATTACTATGGTCTTATCAAGACTTTTAAACCTTTTCCCATCAAGCACATTAAAAGGAACCCATGCCCTTCACTTTAGCCAGGCTCACATGCCACGTGGTGCCATCCCGCTATTTTGAGAGAAATAAATGGTGAGCACTTTCAAATTGCGATTTAGTGGGGGACAGAGAGGATGAGGCTACATTGTGTCTTCATTTTTCTGCCGTCAATCTCATCTTGCATCTTTTACTTTTGTTGTTTTCCCTAATCTTTTCACACCTCTCTCTTTTTCATTCTCAACTCTGGCTATGCCGGCTATTCTCCCACATCTTCATCATATTATAGTGATTGCAGTTTTCTCTTAGTAGAGTAGCTCTATTCCTTTGCCTTTATTGTACTTGCTTACTAATTTCAAAGGTATTCCGCAAATCTACATTGGCCTCTTCTATCCATATAGGGCTCAATCCCTATGCCATAATGTCTGGCTGCTCTAGTTTGAAAGTGTCTGGCTCTGTCAACACACTTTGTTTGTGTTTTTCTCTAGCGCATGTCCCATCTTCTGCTCTGACACGCGCTTCTTTGGATTTTCTTCAGAGTTCCTCAAGATCCTTGTGTGCATGTCGTTGACCCTTGTTTGCATTTGTTTGAAAGCTATAAAATCACTTCAACCCTTCCATTTTGTGTGCAGTATTTCCTTTGTGGGCATTGGCTTTCCTTTGATTCCCTTTATGCTTTCAATGGATTTACATACCCTATTCCATTCCATGCGCATTCCTTGTTGTGTATGCTTATTTTCTTGAAAGTTTATAAGACTTTACTAAATCTGCAGCACTTCTCCATCTCAGCACATGGCCTCTTTCACTATGTGGAATTTGTTGTCTCCATGGTCTATTCCCTTTCTTCATCTTTTGCATTGGTTGTTTTTAATGAATTTTCAATAAATACACTGAGTGCTCATGCTGCCCTTGCAATGTGGATTGATGGCTTTGTAGTCTTTTAAAACACATCCCTCGTGCTTGTGTTTTGCAGCCATGACGTTAAAATTTTCCATGCATTCTCTTTCTTTTAGTGCCTTTCAATGATCAGTATTTCTGACTAGATGCCTTATTCTCCATGGCCTTTCAATAGCCTTCTTCAACATCCATTTAGATGTATTTGCTGCTGTATGGTGTGTGCTTTCTATTTCATTTGTCTGAGAGTTTGTAAAGTATTTTTTCAATAAATCAATTTTTTACATGCACCTTTTAGCCTCATATTATTGTGGCTATTTAATAAACTTTGTGAAAGCATGCATTGTGATTCCTTTGTCAGCATAGGCTGCCCCACAACTAGCAAACATATTTGCTAGGAAATCTCTTAAAGTTTTTTCAGTAAATCAATTTGTGTGTATGTATCTTGTGGTGGCGTCTCATACTCTAGCCATAAGCAATTTAAATTTCCTCAGACCATTTTATATATTATTACCAAATGCACCAACTGTCCTGGCAGAAGGGAAAAATGTGCTTGATTTTCCCATAGTTCGAGCTTTTGAAGATGTATAACCCCACATCCTTCAAGAATTTTAACATGCCATTTCAAAATAACATCCTCCATTCTTTATGCTTTGTTAGATGTCCACCATTATCAAAAACTATTATAACAGGTGTCTTGTAATTCATTTGACTACCTAGTACAGGCATATGACCCTTGGAATTATTACAAATGAATTACTGTCCTAACTGGTAACATTGTAAAATTACAATTTCAAAACAATGTGAAACAACTCGAGTCCCATGTGGATCTGACTAAAAAAAATTCATTCTGCAACAACTTTCAGGCTCAAAATGACTTAATGCAGCCTCTGAATTCATCTAGAATGGAAAAGACGAAGTGGGTTTGCCTCAAAAGTTTCTTTTTGACACTTTTGGAAAATGACCAAAACTGACCAAATTGACTCTGGAATCAGCCTAGGAAACTGATCAAATGAAGTCGTGAAGCCATGAAAACTTGTAGACTTGTAGATCTCTATCCTAAGATTTGAATGCAATAAATGATTTGAAGAAAGGAGTCACGAGGTGAAAGATATGAGCTGTCAAAGTTGCTCACTTGAACTTTTTGAAGCAAACAACTATTTTGAACCAATTAAAACTGACCCAATCACCAATTTGCAAAAATAGCAAATGAACTCCTAGCGAGCTGCCACTAGAAACAGTAGATTATTTTGGTACAGTGAACATGTGTGCAAAAGGAATTAGCTTGAATCATCACCCATCAAAAGATATTGATGGTCAAAGTTGACCCTTTAGAAATGATGTCAGGAAGTGCAAGTGCAAAACTGAAGAAATTGCATTTGTTTTTGATCTACTAAAAATAGCAAATCAACTCATAAGGCCTTGAAAATTGACACATGAACTCATTTTGGTATAGCCAAGCTCAAACAGGAGGCTACTTTGCAAAACTGAACATTCGCAAACAACTAAACAATGATAAAACCCTCCAGCTTCACTTTTTGAAACCTTGACAAAACTCATCGTGAGAAGCTAAAAATTGACATGCACATTCACATATGACACATGAGTGTGTTTACAAAGGGATTTTTCTTAGAAATAAATAGGCTTCAAATTATGACCCTCCAAAGTAGGTCATTCAGGCAAGTTCATCAGGTGCACTTCTAAAAGTGCAGAGGCAATTTTTTTGATATAATCATCTCAAATTTGCAAAATTTGAGAGTTCCAATAGTGGCTCTGACTGGGGATGTATGCCCCCTGTGGGCATAGCAAGATTCCAGATCTCTATGGAGTAGACCAAAAACTGAGTCAATCAGGTGTCCTAAAACTGCTCCTTTATTCATTCTTTATTTTTCAACTTCATCTGGTGACACCAGGCCACCAAATGAAAAAGGGGAGCCAACATTTACCTCTTTCAAACACAATTCTATAAAAATAACTGATATCCCTCAACTCATGCTTGCCTCTGTCAAACCACAACATAGGTGATTGCATCCGTGCAAACACGAGGATTATGCTACCTTTGTGCAAGTGAGAACTTTCTCTCTGTTTGGCTTTGTCATCAATTGGCAATCAAATCAAATAGGTTTCATCATTGCCACTTTCTTCATTCTTTGATTTTGTATCAAGTGGTAAGATTTGAAAATGGGGATCAAGACTATATGAAAGCATAGTCTGATCACAACCATTTGCCTAATTGAACATGCTGGTACCTCTCAACAGGCCATCATATACAACATCATCAACATGTTCATAATCACTATGCATTTGAAAGTCAGACATACTTTCCAAATGTTGATTGCCATGTGGCAACAAGCTATCATATTCATCGTTTACATCATTCTCAAACTAAAAACAGCATTCCTCTATATCTTGCACATTGCCACATTCTATGAAAACTCCTTCCAC
The DNA here is from genome assembly GCA_007258455.2 of Sequoia sempervirens. NCBI lineage: Eukaryota > Viridiplantae > Streptophyta > Pinopsida > Cupressales > Cupressaceae > Sequoia > Sequoia sempervirens. The sequence goes on from VDFB02026320.1 coordinate 67,921,311, forward strand.
CTAACAAAAATAGCACTTACAATCTTCCTTGTGGCTAGAACTATCAAGTTCAATCTGATCATTAGTTTTCATTTCAAAGGTGAAATTATTACAAGAACAAAACAAAAGATCTTGTTCATCATGCAAACCATCTTCAAGTGTATTCAAAGAGATACACTCATGCATTAGCACACTCTGTACTTGCTCTTCATCATGTTGGTATTGAGATTCATCAAAGATTTCTGACTCATCATCATCTATAGTCATACAATCATCTTTTGAACATAAGGTATCAACCTTTACAATATCACAAGCTTGCTCAACAACAAGCAATTTTGGTTCATAATCATAATATGATTTCTCATCAAAATCAACCTCTACATGCACATGAAAAGACTCATTGCTAGGCTCATTCAAGTCAACAAACAAAAAAATGTTTAAATTTGCATCAAAGTTTTCAAAACTTGGCTCTTAGATGCACAATCCTTATAGTCATTTGCTGCTTCAAACTCATCAAAATAGATCTCCGAGTTTGCATCAGCGTGCTCACTTTCATAATCATCATACATTGCATCATTGCAATCATATAACTGCTTGTCTTCATCCTCATTATCATCATCATGTTCAGCTGGTTCATAATTTGAAGGAGAATCAGATTCACTTGCATCATACCTTACACCATGAAGATCATCATCATTGTCAAAGACAAAAGATGCATATTCAGTGGTCAATAGATCTAAGATTTGTTCACAACTTAATAGATCATTGTTCTGGTATATTCCTTCAACTATTTCCTCTTCTTGATCTTCACTTGAATTGGATACATTATCAAATTGCAAATCAGGGTATGCCAAAACATCATCATCATCAAAGTCTAAAAACTCAATGGGTTGATCATAAACAAGGTCTCCCCAATCATAGGAGATTGAATTGAGAACAACATTGTCAGGAACATGGTCACAATCTATCATAGAGAATAGACCATCCACTTGTCCATGCTTACTCACCACTAGGCTATCATAACAACAATCCACATCTCTTTGTATTTCAACATTGGACTGGATGTCCTCATTGAGTTTGTCATTTACATCATCCTCTTGCTTGTAGCTGATACACTGATATTCTCAAAAGAGTTCCCTAAGTTAGCATATTATTTTGTCTCATCATGGAGACTTATATCAAGATTACACTCAACACATGTAAACTTGCCTTGATCAATTGTATTATCACATTTCTGATCATTTATCTCTTCTTCAAAGAGTAAGTCCAATTGATATCCCTCTTTAGGTTCTTGGCTTAGAAGACTCAATTGCTGATTAGTAGTTGGAGATGTTCCTTTTGCAAGTTGTTCATTAACAACTTTCTCATCACTTAATGATGCATCTTTTTCATCTTCAACTTTATCAATTACGCACTTATCTAAAAAACTCTAATCATTCACATTTACACCATTGCTGATTTCATCAACATGTTTACCCAAAAGTGAAGACAACATGTTTTGCACATATTCATTCCTCTATTTCTCCAAATTGTCCAAAACTATGTAAACCATTTGCATGCTTAGTATTTCAAACTCTTTTAACAATGCACTAGATCCTTCCTCATAGGCTTCAAAGTACATATGGATAAAATTTGATGTACTGGGTCTGAAATTCTCTGGGATTAGTGACAAGGTGGCAGCAAATCTATGACTCAAATCAACACTTGACTCTTCATTTTGCTTTCTAATCTGCTTAACCTCATGACAAGGTCAGAAGGATCTCTTGCAAACTCTTTTCTATAAGCATTCACTAATTCATCCCAACAAGGAAATGACTTCTTAGGAAAACTCAAATACCAATCTCAAGCTCTTTCTTCAAGGGATATAACAAAGAATCTCATCCACATATCCTGATATTGAAATGAATGTTTCTCCATGAAGTTGGAAAAATGTTAACACATGAGTATCTCCTTCACAAACATTATATCCGTCAAATATAGGCATCTTCTTGTAGACTTGAGCTGACCTACTTTCAATTTTGTAATCAACCCATGGCAAATCTAATAGAGCATACAATGGGTCAAAGGAATTGACATAAGGTGCAACAAATTGACAAGTAGACATAGTTTGATGGTCTCTCAACCGGGCTTGTGAAAACATTTGGTGTCTTTCATCCATCTCTTTAGGCCTTCTTTCAAGACTGAACCTAGGCTTGTTAACTCTTGGGTTCTTACACTTTGGGGTATTAGATGCTTGAAGATCATTATACTTTTGACATTTCTTAACAAGCTGAATCAAGGTCTTTACAGGTATAGCTACTTTACCTTGATGATCCATGGGTATTCTTGCAAATCAGGCTCACTAATTGTGCATAAACATGACCATGAACAAATAAAGGATTACAATAACAATTGCTGACAATGCAAATAGATGGAAATTTCTAAGATACAAAAATGCATTCTAACCATCCAAATTATGAAATATTTGAGCACTAGACAAAACCTTTCAATGGAACTTGCAATTACATTCAACAGATCCACAAAATGGAAGTGTGCTAACTTGAATTTACTATCCTTTCCCTTAATTAGTGCTAAATCACTCAATAGGGAACCACAACTTCTCTCTAAGATGTTCAAATATGTGAAGAATACCTGGAAACATTGTAGTTGCTGCAAATTGTTCTAGAAATATTGTAGATCTTGAACTATATTCTTTAAATCTTCAATAGGTTCTTCTGACAGAGTTGCCACCTCTCTTCAAAGAGGAATGAACTTTGAACAATAGGAAGTTCTTTCACATGTAATTTTCTTTCTGAGTTCCTTTCACCAACAGAGCACCACATATCATAAAATAATTAGGTTCACTGCAAAAATTATCTCCCCAGGCTTGAAATCCTTCATTATTTGAACTAAATCAAAATGGCAAACAATAATATGACTCTGTAACTAAGCAGTCTGCACTTGGAGATTCAAAGTTATCCCCAGCAAAGTCGCCATTTTGTTGGTGACTCAGATGGGAAAATAATATGTCACAATAATTTTCAACCTCCAATTACAAACAATAGCTCAGGATTGGAATGACTCTTTGATAAGACAATCTACAACCGGACTTCTGAGTGCATTCCCTAGTAGAGTTGCCATTTTGTTGGTTGCTTTTTTTACTGTAACTAGGTTGGTCTTCTAATCTACCTATGGAATTTCCAATTCCAATCAAGGGCAGCTTTAAGGACCTAGACCAACTGACAAGGACTTTAAAAGCCTCCTACACTTTGGGCTCTACAGGATCTGGGATGGTGATCCCTTTAGCAATATCAACAAATTAAAACACATACATAAAAAAATATTGCTTAATAGATAATCTCATTTAATAGCTCAACATAATAGGATAACACCAAATAGAATTGGCTATTCATCAGTAATATCAACTATTTGGAGCATGAAATAACTACAACACATAGGTATTTAAAATGATTTTGAATTTAAATTTTTTTTGAGATACACTAAGCTGCAAGATAAATCAGTGCTTAATTTTGGGCCATAGAGTCAAACACATAAAAACAATTCATCAGCAAATGACATTCAACTAGTGGATTTAAATTGTTAATGCCTTGCATCAAATTTTAGTGTCTTACACCAACAATCCCACTCCTATTATCACTCAAATTCTCATTACCAAATCCAACCTGCACACTTGAAATCATTGTTATCTACTCAAAGTATTTAACCATTTCTTTGAAATAGACCCATAAACAAATAACACAATCTCATGAAATTCGAGATGACAAACTCAAAGATACATTGTATTATTGAATTCATATGATTAAAACTATACATGGAGACAATTTGAAGATATTCATGAATCTGGACACACTTTCATGATAATTTATTTGCATAAACTGGTTGTATTTGTTCATAAAATCAGAAATTACAGCTTATAGACTCAAAATATGACTCAGAACTTGACACTTCTCTATCTACCAAGCCCCATAGAAAACCCCATAACCAAAAGTCAATCTCTTAACTAGCCCCAGAAAATAAGAAGAGAAGAGAATAAAAGAAGAGAAGATTCAGAAGAAGCCCTAAAGCTAATCCGGTGATGCCATTTGGAATCCTCTTCACCATTGATCCATAATAGAAAATCCTCTCTCCTCTCTTTGCAACAAACTTTGCCTCCAAATCTTCCTTTGTTGTTAGTTGCCAAGCAACAAAAAAAATGCCCATGTGAAAATCTCTTCATTTTACCCACCTGTGAAAAATGCCTCAATTTGTTGCTCGTGAAAAAGCTTTGTTTTTCCCTTATGCAATTCTCTTGCTGCAAATATTTTACTTAAACAAAGTAAAAAATTATCCCCTCTGCACTTTATCTTTTAAATTATTCATTTAAAATATTCCTCATTTACTTGTAAAGTGAATATTAAATTCACCCTGCCCGTGAAGATTCCTTTATTTTTCCTGTGAAAACATTTATCTCTATTCTTTGTTAAAATGGAGTTGCACATTATATTTGTTGCATTACAATTACTCATTTATGTGCCCAACACATAGTTACTTCTTCATTAAAATATTTCCCCGTGCACACCACTTTTACATGCCTTTTAAATCCTTCAACAAATAAAGATTTTATCACTTTATAGTAGAACCTTGATTTACTCTCATGCTACAAAATGATCTTGTCGTGTTCATAAAATTCATCACTTTAAACTCTTGGTGAAGATTATAAAATCTTATATTGACAAAGTTTTAAGACTTTTCTCACTAAATAAGGTGAAAACCTTGAAGAAAATATCCCCTTGGGACTCACCACTCGTTATTTTATTCACTTTAAATATTTTACAAAATTACTATGGTCTTATCAGGACTTTTAAACCTTTTCCCATCGAGCATATTAAAAGGCACCCATTCCCTTCGCTTTAGCCATGCTCACGTGTCACGTGGCACCATCTTGCTATTTCGCGAGAAATAAATGGTGAGCACTTTCAAATTGTGATTTGATGGGGGACAGTGAGGATGAGGCTACATTGTGTCTTCATTTTTTTGTCGTCAATCTCATCTTGCATCTTTTTCTTTTGTTGTTTTCCCTAATCTTTTCACACTTCTCTCTTTTTCATTCTCAGCTCTAGCTATGGCAGCTATTCTCCCACATTTTCTTCATGTTATAGTGATTGTAGTTTTCTCTTAGAAGAGCAGCTCGATTCCTCTACCTTTATTGTACTTGCTCACTAAATTCAAAGGTATTCCACAAATCTGCATTGGCCTCTTCCTTCCATATAGGGCTCAACCCCTGTGCCATAATGCATGGTTGCTCCCATTTGAAAGTGTCTAGCTTTTTCAACACACTCTGTTTGTGTTTTGCTCTAGCGCATGTCCCATCTTTTGCTCTGATACAGGCTTCTTTGGATTTTCCTGAGAGTTCTTAAAGATGCTTGTCTGTATGGCATTGACCCTTGTTTGCATTTGTTTGAAAATTTTAAAATCACTTCAACCCTTCCATTTTGTGTGTAGTATTTCCTCTATGGGCGTTGGCTTTCCTTTGATTCCCCTTATGCTTTCAATGGATATACATACCTTGTTCCATTCCATGCACATTCCTTGTTGTTTATGCTTATTTTCTTGAAAGTTTATAAGACTTTAATACATTTGCAGCACTTCTCCATCTCAACACATGGCCTCTTTCACTACGTGGAATTTGTTGTCTCCATGGTCTATGCCCTTTCTTCATCTTTTGCATTGGTTGTTTTTAATGAATTTTCAACAAATACACTTGGTGCTCATGCTGCCCTTGCAATGTGGATTGATGGCTTTGTAGTCTTTTAAAACACATCCCTCATGCTTGTGTTCTATAGCCATGGCATTTAAATTTTCCATGCATTCTCTTTCTTTTGGTGCCTTTCAATGATCAGTATTTCTCACTAGATGCGTTATTCTCCATGGCCTTTCAATAGCCTTCTTCAACATCCATTTAGATGTATTTTTTGGTGTATGGTGTGTGCTTTCTATTTCATTTGTCTGAGAGTTTGTAAAGTATTCTTTCAATAAATCAATTTTTTACATGCACCTTTTAGCCTCATATTATTGTGGCTATTTAATAAACTCTATGAAAGCATGCATTGTGATTCCTTTGTCAGCATAGGCTGCCCCACAACTAGCAAACATATTTGCTAGGAAATCTCTTAAAGTTTTTTTAATAAATCAATTTGTGTGTATGTATCTTGTGGTGGCGTCTCATACTCCAGCCATAAGTAATTTAAATTTCTTTAGACCATTTTATATATTATTACCAAATGCACCAACTGTCTTGGTAGAAGGGAAAAATGTGCTTGATTTTCCCATAGTTCGAGCTTTTGAAGATGTATAACCCCACATCCTTCAGGAATTTTAACATGCCATTTCAAAATAACATCCTCCATTCTTTATGATTTGTTAGATGTCCACCATTATCAAAAACTATTATAACAAGTGTCTTGTAATTCAGTTGACTACCTAGTACAGGCATATGACCCTTGGAATTATTACAAATGAATTACTGTCCTAACTGGTAACATTGCAAAATTACAATTTCAAAATAATGTGAAACAAGTCAGGTCCCATGTGGACCCGACTAAAGAAATCATTTTGCAACAACTTTTAGAATCAAAATAACTTGATACAACCTCTGAATGCATCTGGAATGGAAAAGATGAAGTGGGCTTTCCTCAAAACTTTCTTTTTGACACTTTTGGAAAATGAGCAAAACTAAACAAATTTTCTCTAGAATCGGCCTCGTAAACTGATCAAATGAAGTCGTGAAGCCATGAAAATTTGCAGACTTGTAGATCTCTATCCTGAGATTTGAATGCAATAAACGACTTGGAGAAAGGAGTCATGAGGTGAAAGATATGCACTGTCAAAGTTGCTCACTTGAACTTTCTGAAGCAAATAGCTATTCTGAACCAATTAAAATTGACCCAATCACCAATTTGCAAAAATAGCATTTGCAAAAATAGCAAATGAACTCATGGCAAGCTGCCACTGGACACAATAGATCATTTTGGTGTAGTAAACACGCGTCCAAAAGGAATTAGCTTGAATCATCACCCATCAAAAGATATTGACGATCGAAGTCGACCCATTAGAAATGCTATCAAGAAGTGCAAGTGCAAAACTAAAGAAATTGCATTTGGTTTTGATGTATTAAAAATAGCAAATGAACTCACAAGTCCTTGAAAGCTGACACATGAACTCATTTTGGTATAGATAATGCAAAAATAAAATCATTCTGACATAACTATCAACTAGTTGCAAAATCCATACTCAAACAGGAGGCTACGTTGTAAAACTAAACATTTGCAAATAGCTAAACAATGATAAAACCCTCCAGCTTCACTTTTTGAAACCTTGACCAAACTCATTGTGAGAAGCAAAAAATTGACATGCACGTTCACATATGACACATGAGTGTGTTTGCAAATGGATTCTACTTAGAAATCAATAGGCTTCAAATTATGACCCTCCAAAGTAGGTCATTCAGGCAAGTTCATTAGGTGCACTTCTGAAAGTGTAGAGGCAAAATTTTCAATATAAGCATCTCAAATTTGCAAAATTTGAGAGTGCCAACAAGGTCAAAGGCTTAAATCCACTATGGTAAATGGTGTGTATATTTTCTTCAAATGAAAGTTTAAGAATTTTATGAATAACCAATGGGATTGCATTCATGGAGCTTAGCCATGGATGACCTAAATTCACATCAAACTGGTCCAACATTGATATTATGGTAAATAAAATTGAAACATAAAAATGTGGGGAATGCCTTAAATTTAATGTCTAAAACTTAAGGTTAATTCCATATTTTTTTAGGATTTCATTAGGATGCAAATCAACAAGGTGTGTATATTGACTTACAACCTCCAAGGTGCATCAATCATACCTAGATCTGATACTTTTGAGTCTTAGGAATGAATTGGAAATGATTTAGAATGAGTGACCTAATTAGACTAAATCGTCTAATATGATGAATGTGATTTCTAGAAAGTAAATTGACTAAAATAGTGACTTGAAAATGGATATGGAGAGCATAGAATGATGTGTAACTGCCACCAAAAGTTGAGTTTGAGTGTTGTAGTAGGACTGGGTCACCCCTAGGTGACTGGGTCCTTGATGATGGGTCCTAAAATTATTTTTCAATCCTTTGGTGTTGGATATGATATCCTATTTTCCAATTGTATACTTGTTGAAATGTCATTATTAAATTTTGTAATTGAGTTTTCGTGGCTTGACAAATTTGATGACAACAAATGCAACTATGTAAAATGGATTTTCAATTTCTCTTCAATCTTCTTTAAACCTATAACCTACACATTCACAAAGAGAGAGGATGTTGTGCCATAGGGGCTTGCCTCATTCAACCTTGTGTAAGTGTTTCTATTTCCATAATGGCAATGTCAATGATAAACCAATAATGGAAAGGAAGGAAATGATGAATGAATGCAATGCTACAACTCACCACCTTTCAATGGCTTCCTTGAGGGACTAAAGTTGTACACATCACTTCAATGATTTGGATCTTTCTTTATATATTTTCTTTAATGCTTTGGATGCTTTGGATCCTACAAAAAGATGTTAGCCTTCACAAAACTATGACAACATGAACACACATAAACCTTGTCATGATGTTGGATCTTGAATTTTTGTAATAATTCTTTGATACATGATGCTCTTGATAATAGTATTTTCTTAATTATGTGACTTACTTGTTGTTCCCTTTCAAATGATAAAAGATTAGGTATTTATAGGTTTTTATCCAATTTCCTAAAAATTAGATTCCAAAAGCTGGCACTTCATATTTGAATTATTGATGTCCAAATAGTGCCAAAATAATATTTAAATATGGGTCTTGGATAATAAGGGAGACCCATTTTCCCATGGGTGAATGGGTCTTGGCCCAAATTTCTAGGACACTCAAAGTCAGGGGAAATTTAATGATTGAATTCATTTTTTTAATACTTGTCATCCTTTGAAAAATGATAAAAATTAGGATTTGGAATGGATAATTTGGAAAATTAGAAGCTTAATTAAGTGCAACAAATTATGGGGAGAAAAATAATGTGAAATTGTTAAGGTATATACAAATTTCTGCACTACATTTAGCCCCCACTTTAGTGAGAGTATGAACTTATGATTAGACTCGCACTAAAGTAGAGAAATATTTGCCAAGAGGGGTTCAAATGCACAATTGCTAAAGAGATGGGATGGCTAAGGATGAAGGATGGTGGTCAAGCCCACAAGATATAGTATCCCATGGAAAACCAACATAAGAACAACGAAACACACATACATGTATGATATGTAGCAAGAAAATATACACAAACTTATAATGTCAAAGTAAATGTGGGGAAAAGGAAAAAGGGGTATGGGTTAACAAGATGCATTATGCTAGTGTCCATACAAAAGAGGAAGACACATAGGATAGTGAGGACTAATTTTCACTAGGTGAGCTCCCAAAACAGGTAGTAAAATGAGAAAAACATGCTAGGTCTACAAGGTGATCCCATAACTATATACCAAGGGTTATTCTCCCTAATAACCTTGATAAAGCACTACAAAAATGATCAAAATTTTATGCCAATTCTACACTAGGTTCATTCCCTATGAACAAAGTGAATCTAAGAAAATGTAAAAATTTCAAATTTCGATGCACCACTAAGTTCAACTTCTATGAAAAAATTTAAGCAAAATAATTCCAATGTATGCCACACTTTAAATAAATGACTAAAAACTATGTTATGAGCAATTACGTTAAAGTAGAAAAATGATAAATACCATGCAAGAAGAGAATCACAAGAATTTATTTGGAACTTAGCCCTATGCCAATAATATGTTTCTAAATAAGGCTACTTCATGAGAAGGGGTTTCCCCCAAACACAATGAAACACACAACATAGAAATGTACATTGAGGGATCCATGAATATGGGGTCGGTATGTATCTTTTCTAAAGTGATTTAATAGAGCTCAAAACTAACATCATTCCCCAAATACTCATAGAACAACACATACAATGAAGGAATGAAACATAGAGAGAGAAAACAAAGAAGCTTTTGTGTCAACATGTGGAAGAGACCTAAATGTCTCAATTCCTTGCATCATTCACAAAAGGAAAACATAAGAGAAAAATAAAAGATAAAGTTTATGATATATAGAAGAACGAAGATACAACTGGAAGAATGTCATGATAGGCTCTTTTATTTTGTATCCTTGTGCCAATGGAGAAACAAGGGTCATCCAAAGTAAACTTCACAAACATAAATACATGTTGAGAATCACAACATGGGAGATCACATCACATTCAAGAAAACACAAAGAACACATGCATGCAAACAATATAAAGAAGTTTCACACATGCGAGCCGACCTACAACAAGTCATTTGCATCCCAATATTTCTCATCATATAAGGAAGGTGGAAATCTAGCCAAGGGGACTACAAAAATTTCTATACTAGGAGCATCACCAAGTTCAACATGTGGTGGGTCACTCTCATCATGAGGATCATCACAATTTATCCCATCCAACTACATAGAAGTGGAAAATAACAAATTCAACTCATTATACACTTTATCAATTTTAGTGATCTTATCATCAACATCCAAATTGATGACAATATGAGGTTTTATGATTATTGAATTGGGTATGTGCAGGATTATCATGGAAAAAACATTCCCTTAAGTGGCAAAAACTTTAGAAAAATCAAAGTTATCTATTAGATGAAAATTTTAAATTTCAATGTAGTAGTACTTAAATTTCAAGGAAAAAATAAGGTGTATGTCTTACCACCCTAACCACAATAAAATGATAATATTTTTTTATAAGTTTTTAGATATAAGTAGAGGACTCATGTCCCAATGTGATGCATAAAAAATCATATGTCTGACCACCTTAACTTGGTCAAAACTTCATGAAATTCATTTTTTTTAATCTTATTATAGTATGCAAAGCATAGAATGTGACACATGTTTTGGAATCAAAAAATGTGATACCGTTTGAAAGCTATAGATGTTTTTCAATCAGCCTATCAATCAAGACTTTAGTCGTAATTCAAATAGAAAATAAATAATAATAATTTATTAAATTAAAAGTAAAGCATAATTTATATTGGTGGAAAGTTGAGAATCTCCTTTAAAAACCCTTTTCTTTTCATCAATTTTGGGTAAAAAAAATGTCATCAGCCACATACCCTACACATACCCATCATATCACCACTTTTTGGCCCATCATGATCCTACACATACCCCATTTAAATTTTCTTGTTTCTCCTCTTGTTTTGGTTATATTTCTTTTTTTTGTGAAAGTTGGATTTCTTCTTGAGTTGTTTTCATAGGTGTTGGTTTATTCTTTTCTTCTAATTGACAAGCAATAGCATGACGTTTTCGCCTATGCTCTTTAGCATTCTAGTTTCTTTTTGCATATTTTTCAAGCTGTAATGGAGTAGGAGCAAGTTTATTAACCATCAGTCTCTTTTCTTCCCTTAGGGGAGGAACTAAAGGGACTACCAGGGGTTGGGAAACCATGGTCTCTTTAGGTCTATAGAGTTGTATTATCTTTGATGGTACAAAAGGAATCATCTTATTATCTCTTGGAATTTTTTAGGAAAGTCATTGAGGGACCATGATGTACTTACCTTGGTTACTTGGAAGATTTTTTTTCTCACTCATCACTCCATCAATAGTGGGCTATGGAGAAGGAATAACCATGGACCTATCAAATTCAGGAATATTGCTAAGAGATAATTATGCTATGTTTTTTTCCTTGAACTTTTGATATGACTTGAAAAATAAATATTCTTGAGGCTTTATAGGTTACATAGGTTCAGGCCAAAACAAAAATCCAATGAAAAATTCCCATGAGAAGACAAAGGATTGAATCCACTATGATTCATTGTAAATATCTCATTTTTAAAAGGGAACTTTATGCATGTCAATAAAGGATGGGACAACATTCATGGACTATAACCATGAGTAGCCTAGCTTCATAAGAAATTGGTTCAACATTGGGATGATGAAGAATGAGACATCTAATTTATTTGTTCCAACTTTTAAAGGAAGAGTGATCAAACCTATCGTATGATAGGAATATTGGTAAAGTTTATGCACAAACAAAAATTCCTCGATGATCACATTCTCTACACATACGGGATCAAAAATTAACCCCATTGTGGGTTTGTCATTAATTTATTTGACAATATAAAGAGGACCATCAGGCACATGTATAGATGCATCAGTATGTGTGAAAGCATATTAGGTAACAAAGTACTTTGGCTCTTATGATGTTGAACATCTATGAGAGTGACCATGTCATGTAGATCATCCTCATTATCACTTTTATCATCATCATTCATAACCTCAATCTTATCAACATTCATCACATCATTCTTAAAATTCACTAGCCTTTACAAAGTTGGTTGAATGTTTTGGCATTGGGTTGATAAAAAATTACAAATTTTAGTTGGGTGGAGTAACTAGCTTATTTCATTTTTCATTAACACCTCCCAACTAGAAATTATTGGAATCGATGAGGTCTTGCTCTTGATTTTTATGACGCATTCATTGTTCCATGTCATAGCCACTTTCTCGATGATATTGGTAGAAGGCGTGTGGGTTATAATTTGGTGGTAGGGGTTTGGTTGTGTCAATAAGTTTGAAAAAAGGTAAATGAATTAGGTTCTTATTTAAAAGTTGCAACATGATTGAATGGAGGGAATCAAGTAATGAATTAAATTTCCTATCCCTAGGTCTAAATTGGTATTGGGTAGAGCTTATGACAACAACTTGAGGTTTTTCATGGTTTATTTGGGATAGATTTATTTATCTTTAAAAATTTCTTGTTTGGCTTCTTAAATTTTTGATAATTGTTGTGATGTAGAGGTTCATACTTCTCATCGTGTTTTGATGAAGATACCTTTTAATATTTATTAAATGAATTGTCGTAATCATGAAGCATCATACACAAACTTATAAAGGATGGAAATTTCTATAATAAGAATTTTTCTCATGTCCTTTTACAAGTTGTCAATGAACATTCTTTGGATTTCTGCATTGAGAAGAGTTAGATTGACTTGTGATAGTATCAACTAATAACTACTTATCAAATCTATCTTTTTCACCATCTCCTTTTTTGTATCACATTGAATTAGTTATATTAATCTTGGGACCAATGTGCACTTGGAAATGGTTAAGGAAAGGATCAATAAGATCAGTAAATGAGTGGATTGAGTTATAGTAATGAACAAAACCACTTCAAATCTATGTCCTTCAGTGACCTAGGAAAACACTTGGCCAAGTGCTTATCTTAAATAATGAAGTCACTACATAAGGTTGTGTATGAAGATATATGGTTGCCAGGGTCTCCTTTACCATTATATTTCTCAAAGTGGAAAACCTCTATGTTTTGTGGTTATTTTGCTTTCAATATCTCTAATGACAATGGGTTTCTCTTGACATATTATGATGGTTGTATATTTGAGTTTGGTTCATTGTTGCTATTTGTTGTTGAAGGGATGTCACATTTTTTAGGAGTTGGATTATGATGAAATGATTTCTTGTCATGTTTTAGGAATAAGGTGGATATGGTGGAAGTGTATATGTATTAGGTGGACTACCATATTACAATTTTTGAAGGGTGATGGGTTTGGAGATATGATGTTTAATTTGAAAAAACTATAAGGATTCTTAGTGGAAATACCCAAATTTGGAGCAATGGTTGGTTGTATCATTGTGGTAATAGTTGGATTTGTATATATGGGAATAGATGCCATAGTTGTATGGAGAGAAACTTGACTTCCTCCTTGAGATTGAGTATACTCCAAATTTTGAGCACAACTAGCCATTGTAGGTACATTATTATCTATGATGAGGGATAGACTACACATTACCTCTAATCCTTGAGAATCATCAAGAATTTTAAGTTCATGTTATCTGTGATAGGGAACGATGTGCCAACGATATATTTTTTGCTCATAAAGTCTTGATTTTTTTCTAAGGATTTATCTAATTGTTTTAGTTTCTCTTTAGGGACATGGGCCACCATGGTTTTAACATCAGTGATAGTGGTTGATGGTAAGTACATGAGAATTTTGGCATTGGGGATGAATTCCAAAATGGATTGGGTATTGACAAATCATGTCATGAAAGGGTTGGAGACCTCAAGATCCACAACGAATGTACCAACAACGCAAGATTCCATGAGTCTTGAACTACGTCTCGCTAAATTATTGGAAATAAGACACCAAGTTGTGAAACTCATGCAAGTTTCACCATAGAAAAAGTGCACCCAAGATGAACACCAAAATTTTAAATAAGCAAAAAAAAACACTTAGAAGTAGAAAGCAACAAGTAGAAGCAAATAGAAACCACAACAATAGAGGTCTCAGAAAAGTTTTGTTTGGTCAAGGCAAGTAGGATAGGGTCATCCAAGGGCGTCTAAGTCCTGGTTAGGAGTTCTTAAAGTTTGAAGTTTGATTGAAGATTACTCTATTTAAGGATTCTAATTCTACTTGTAGATAGTTGTAATAGTAAATAAATTTATAGAATTTTCTTAATGTATTCCAATTTGATACAAAATGAAAGTACGCAATGATTTTGAAGATTTTTGAACAAATTTTAATGCAATTTTCAAATCTGAAATGTAATAATTGTCTAGTTGAAATATAAAGACCTAAAAATGATGATTTTGAATGCAAAATTTGATCTAAATAATGCTCTTTTTTCACTAATTGAAATAAATGCAAAATGCTTTATAAAATGTAGTTACTAATTCCAAAAAGGAATATGTAATAGTGAAATTGAGCAAACAGAGACAAAAATGTGTGAAAAAGCTTGTTTCAACACCTATACAAGGATAGGGTCATCCAAGGGTGACTGAGTCTTTGTTCAGGGTTCTAAAATTCAAATTTTGAATGTTGAGATTGATTTTTAAGGTTAATGTTCCTATCTACAAACAGGCTTGACTGTGATTATTTTTCCAAAAAAATCGATGCAAAGGAAATGCAAATGTATGAAATTTTTTGGAATAATATGACACTTTTTTAGATACAATTTTGAAATGAAAATATGATCTAAAGGAATAAACACACTATAATGAAAGCTATGATGCAATATGTATGTAATATTTTTTTATTTTTTTATTTTCTTATAATACAATATGTAAGCCTAAATGAGAAAAATAATGATGCAAAACCTAGATGAGAAATGCAAAACATAATGATGCAAAACCTAGATCTAGGGTTTGAAAGACTGCCAAATCATAAATCTATGATGTAAGAATGTTGGATTCACCAAAATGAAACATAAAAATGTGGGGAGTATCTTAAATTTAATGTCTAAAACTTAAGGTTAATTCCATCATTTCTAGGATTTTATTGGAATGAAAATCACCAAGGTGTATAGATTGACTTACAACCTCCAAGTTGAGTCAGTTAGACCTAGATCTGATCATTTTGAGTCTTAGGAATGAATTGGAAATGATATAGAATGAGTGACCTAATTGGACTAAATGACCTAATATTATGAATGCAATTTCTCAAAAGTAAATAGACTGAAATGTTTATTTTTAAATGGATCTGGATAGTGTAGATTGATGTGTACCTATCACCAAAAGCTAAGTTTGAGTGTTGTAGTAGGACTGGATCCCCCCAAGGAGAAAGGGTCCTTGAATTATTTTTCTAGTCCTTTCGTGTTGGATCTAAGATCTTGTTTCCTAGTTGTAAACTTGTCAGAATGTCGTCAGTAAATTCTATAATTGAGTTTTCATGGATTGACAACTTTGATGACAACAAATGCAACAATGTAAGATGGATCTTCAAATTCTCTTCAATCTTCTTTAGACCTATAACATACACATTCACAAAAATGGAAGATGTTCTGCCATATATGGGATTTCCTTTGTCAAACCCCATGTAAGTGTTTCCACTTCCACAATAGAAATGCCAATGATAAATCAATAATGGAATGGAAGGAAATGGTGAATGAACACAATGCTACAACTCACCACCCTTCAATGGCTTCCTTGAAGAATTGAAGTCATGCACATCACTTCAAGGATTTGGATCTTGCTTGATAGATTTTCTTGAATGCTTGAATGCTTTGGAGACCTACAAAAGGATGCTAGCCTTCACAAAAATATGGGAACATGGACACACATAAACCTTGACATGATGTTAGATCTTGAATTGTTGTAATAATGCTCTAGTATGTTGCTCTTTATTTTCTCTTGACAATAGTATTTTCTAAATTGTGTGTCTTGCTAGTTATTCTTGTTACCTTATTTTGCTTCCAGCTCAATCAGGTAGAGAAAAGTTTGTGTTTGGAAATAAAAAATAAAAGGCATACATTTATTTTGCTAAGTTATGTTCATATGCATAGAAGAATTATCAAATAGATTGCATTCCATTATGCAAATGTATACAAGAGAGTGAAAAAAAATTGCATAAGAATTGTCTTTATTGATAATCACAAATGTACAGTGTCCCACACAAGCTATGGGAATGACTATTTCAACACAATTAAGAAAAATAAAAGAGCATGTGGAAATATTAGGGATTCATCATTGCCTCAATGATGAACCCCAAGTTGAATTGTTGCATCCTTGTCCAACTCCTCTTGCTCAGATGCTATAGAAGTTTCCTGATTGCTCTGGAAGTTGTCTAGTTTCTTTGGAAATACCTGCAAGAGATGATGAAAGTATAGATGAAATTTTCATTGCTAGAGTATTTTCATTTGATATCATAGCATGTGGAGTGAAATGGGATCCCATAAGGGTTGAGCCCAACATGTTGTCCTCTTGTGTTTTAAGAAGGGTAATAGTTCTCAATTTCCATCAATGGAGCAAGAACACATCACTTGACTATCAAGTCATTAGTCAAAAGATGAAAGTCATGGTGGAAAAAGTATTCATGATTGGATGCCTTTTTAAAGAAATGGAAAATTTTAAGAAGCACCTATTTGTATAGTTTCATAGAACAAAACATGGTGTAGATTTGGGAAAAACTAATGCAAGTGTATAGGTTGTAGATCTAGCAAGTCCATGAGACTTGATCATCATTACAGTCATGATATTGCAAACAAAGGCCCCATAGCTACAAGGAATCACAACAATGAGCAAAAGAGTCCCAAGTTTGTTCACAATGATTTGATGAAGTGGAGTCACATGGCCAAGTAAAGAAAAGAAAAAGTACCATGAAAGTGATGATAATGAGCTTCACCAATATCCCTTATAGTGACTTTGCACATAACTAGTCATGAGTCCTTAGGCTATGATGGAATTTTAAGGAATATTGCAAGAATACATTGTGGTGGGGCAGTTAACTTGCTCATTAGATGTAAAGGATAGTATAGAGAATGATGCACTTATTGAAACTAATTTTAGTTATGATGTGCATTGCATAAATATTTCCTATGCTAAGTCATCATAAAACATGTATGTAAAGAAATAATCATTTCTCACAAGCCACGATCTAGGTTCTTGAGATTTTTAGATATAAATTAGGAAACAAAAAGGAAAAAAACCCAATAAATTTCTCACCAACCTAATTCATAGTTTGTGATATATTTTTCACCAGTTTAGAGCAATGAACAAATCTCCTTGTCAAGATTAAGGAATAAAACCCTTGACAGACCTTGCAAAAATAAAGCTTAGAGTTGAATGACATAAAGAGGCTGAGTCAAGATATGCAAAGATATGAAAAGATACACATAGATTCCTTCATATTATCATAAAGTATAATGGTTGAAATGGTAATTTATAAACCATTTTAATTAATGGTATTTATTGTGCAAAAATGAGTTAAAGAGGAATTGTTTCAAGATAAAGTCAAAGGGGGTAGTTTTAGAATTTATGAAAATTACCAAGCATCTAGGAAGAGGTTTGGGAAGTTATCCAACAAGTGGAGAGAATGTATGGGTGTTTTTGACTTGGTTTTGGAGGGAAATGAGAACATCTAGATCATTTTTAAGTGTCTTTATGGTAGTAGAGGTCAAGCCTTGACCATTTCTTCATTTTAAATCCTTTTTAGAGGGTATGTGCAGGATCATGATGGGCCAAAAAGTGGCAATATGATGGGTACTTGTAGGGTATGTGGCTAACAACTTTTTTTTAACCCAAAATTGATGAAATGAAAAGGGTTTTTAAAGGAGATTCTTAGCTTTCCACCAATATAAATTATGCTTTACTTTGAATTTAATAAATAATTATTATTCATTTTCTATTTGAATTACAACTAGAGTGTTGATTGATATGCTGATTGAAAAACACCTATAGCTTTCAAACGGTATCACATTTTTGAATCCAAAACATGTGTCACATTCTATGCTTCACATACTATAGGATTAAAAAAATAAAAAATGAATTTCATGAAGTTTTGACCAAGTTAAGGTGGCCAAACATACAAGTTTTTATATTTTTTAAAATTTGTAATAAAAATTCATAATTAATTATTTACTTGGAAAATAATTACAAAAAAATATGCATCACATCAGACATGAGTCCTCTACTTATGTCTAAAATCTTATAAAAAAATATTATCATTTTATTGTGGTTAGGTGGTAAAAACACCTACTTCTTATTTTTCCCTAAAATTTAAGTACTACTACATTGAAATTTAAAAATTTCACCAAATAGATTTAAAATAAATAAAATAAACCTAGTAGTTTAGAAACTACAATCAATTTTCTACATATTCTATTCTTACATATTTTTGAAATAATACAAATAACTTATTCAAATTTTTACGTCAAGTTGCCTAACTCTGATTTTTCTAAATTTTTTGCCACTTAAGGGCCTATTTTTTCTATGATTATTCTACACATACCCTAGATCTGTATGAGGTTGAATCTCAATCTTGTTTACAATATTGGATAGATCATGTTCTTCATTATCACTTTGTTAGAAAAAATTAGTTGAATGACTTGGTAATGGGTTTGTAAATATTTGTAAGTTTTTATTAGGTGGTGAAATGGATTTATTTACTTTGTTATTTACACCACTCAACCAAATGAAATTAGAATTGATGAGGTGTTGCACTTGATGCTTAAGATGCATACATATTTCCATATCATGTCCAAGTGTAGGATGATATTGAAAAAAGGATTTTGTATTAAATTTTAGTGGTAATGGTTTGGTTGTGTCAACATGTCTAATTGGAGCAAGTTGAATCATATTCTTTTTTAGAAACTACAACATAATAGAATTGAGAGGATTGGGATATTGTGAAAACTACCTATCTCTTGGTCTGAATTGATATGGTTTTATAGATGTAGTGGCAACTTGCATTTGAATGTTATTGGATGATTGAGGATTGTTTATCTTTATAAAGTATTTTTTTTGTTTCTTAAATGATTGATAGTTGTTTTGAGGTATTACTTCAAATTGACCATTAGGAGTTGATAAGTTGTACCTCGATATTTGCTAACTGATATTTGATAATCACGAAGGTCCAAACATAAATATACAAATGAGGGATACTTCATCAGCAAGATCTTATCTCTAATGTTAGGTTGCAAATTTCTAATGAAAACTCTTTTTGTATCTACATTTGAGAAAGAATATGATATTTTTGATTAAAGGGATTACTATCATCTTATGAAATCAATACCTTCTCTTTAGGTCCCTTTTTACAATGGAAGTTAAATCTATTAATGTAACTTAAGGTCCAATGTTTTCTTGTAAATGTTGAAGGAATTCATTAACAAGTTGCTTAAATGACATAGTTGAGTTATTAGGCAATGAATAAACTAATCTAAGACCATGTTATTCAAGGATCATGGAATAAATTTAGCTAAGAGAGAATCTTGAAAAAATGAGTCACTGCATGGAGCGGTGAAAGATGATACATGATCATTGGGATCTCCTTTGCAAGCATACTTCTCAAAGCAATGTATCTCAATGTTTTGTGATATGGGTGTGTTTAGGATAGAAAATGACAATGAACTATGTGTAAGGTATGTTGGAGGTTTAGCATTGGATTGAATTTGGTTAATGTCTAACATTTTTGTTGTTGTAATGATAACATTTTTTCTAAGATTTGGTTTATCATAGGAGCTTTTGGTGACATGTTTTGAGAATGTGTTGAATATGGAAGACTAATGCTAATGATTGGTGGGTTAATTTTTTGCATTTTTATAAGTGGTGAAAATTTTGGAAGCATTGTTGGTGAAGGGATACATATATAAGTATTACCACAAGAAAAACCTAAATTAAATTTTAGACCATTACTATGTTGTGTGTTGGATTACACGACTAGAGGGGTAAAGTAGGAATAGAAGGCATGGTCGTAGTAGGGGAAACTTTCTTGAATCCTAGTTGATGTTAAGCATTAGTAAAGGCTTGAGCACAACTAGCTACTATAGGAATATTTTCATCCACTATATGAGCTAGGCTATGCAACATTTTTATCCATTTTGAATAATTTATTATCTTCCTAAGGTTATCTACAAGAGGAAGTGTTTCTCCAATCATAGATTTGGTACTTAAGTATTGTTAAAGGCCTTCTAGGTCTTTATCCAATTGTATAAGCTAATATTTAGGGACATGGGAAACAATTGCCTCCAAGGCCACACAAATTTTAGGTGATGAGGAAGACATAGGAAATGTAGGATTAAAAACATAATTAAAGATAGACTAAGTAGTTGTAACTCCTTGAGTGAAAGAGTTATAAGACTCAAAATCAACACTCAATGATATTGCAAAATTAGAAGCTGTAAGTCTGAAACTATGCCTCATAGGGGTATAAGGTATAAGACACTAGGTCATGAAACTCATAAATTTATTACATGATTCAAAACACTTGAGTGCTCATATAGTGAAGAAAAATAGATGACAATGATAGAAATTAAAAAAAAAAATTAGAAATAAAACATAGATCTACATAGAAATAACAAAGACAAAATTGTGATTGAAATTTGGCTAGAAATTAGTAGGATGAGGGTAGTGGCATGCTATACTAGAGGTGCAAGTTTTGACTAATTTCAAAATATGAAAATTGCTTACAATATTTGAGGATCTAAAGTTACAAAGGATCAACTCTGGCAATAGATAGATTTTAAAAATGCACAAAACCCTAATTTCTCTATGTGAAACACACTCATGCATAAAATTTTATATTTTTAAAGCAATGTAATATGTTCAAAAGATAATTTATAGAAATTAAAATGTTGTAATTGACTAAATTTTTCTTAAATTTTTTGAATAGTACTTCTTGATCTTTTGAAACACCATGCAAATCTTTACTTTTTCAATACTTTTCACTAAAATAAGATTTCATTTTTAACAAATTAAAACAACCTAAGATTACACTCATATTTAAAATTGAAAAAATTAAGATTTTAGAAGCTTTGAAAATGTAACAAGTGTTAGGTTTACCAAAATATGATGTGGGAAAAAGGGATCTAGGATCTAAAAGCACTTTTTCTTGCATTACATTAGAGAGGAACCAAAATTGATCACATACAACCAATTGGATATTAACCTTAATGGAAGAGTTACAATGATGGACTAGGGTTTTGGTTTTTCTTTGGGAGTAAAATATTGATTTGATTGGTTAATATTTAACTTGATTTGATAATGAAAATGTATATCTAGGTCATCTATGAAGCTACAAAAAAATTATGTAAATACAAACAATTGCATAACTCAAACGCATAAATGAACAACATAATAGTTGAGTGTGAAGATAGAGAAGCCCAACATGTAAATTAGGGTTCAAATTACTTGGATAGGTGTGATGGCACCCTAGACCAGAGAATGTAGATCTCAAAGTGTCCCAATCTATAGGTTCTTCCTTCCTAGACTCAGCCTTAGAAATTTGTATGTTGTTTATTAATTCTAGTTTCCCTAATTTATTGAGGTAGGAGGCTTGAATGCCTAGCCTTAAAATTAGGTCTTCAATATTCTCCCAAATCCACTTCAGATCTACTACTTGCACATAATAAATGGGAGAAGAGACTTGTGCTATATAGGGGCTTGCCTAAGTCAAACCATGTTTTGGTATTTCCACCTCCACAATGCCTATGATGATGTAAAGAGTGCTTACCCTCAATCAATTAGAGGAAAACTAGATAAAATAAGTGATAAATGAAAATAATTGCAAATTACCACTTAGATTTTCCTTCCTTGATGGATTGAAGTCATTGTACTCATCTCATACAAGGAAAATTGGTAGCTTTATTTTGTGTTGTGTACACATGCATTGTGTTTGATTAACTCTTTTAGTTGGGCATTAGATCATCATTATATTTAATTAAACATACATCCAATGTGTGTTTATTAAATAATGATAGTATCTAATCTAATAATATATCCATAAACATGTATATCCATCACATAAGCATACATGAAAAAGAAAAATATGCATAAAGAATACATCATAATGCTCATCCAAAATCTCATATATATATGTCACATACATGTATCCAACCACTATCACAAAATATGGTGTTTGTATATCTGTATATGAGTATATACATAAAAAATTCTATACATCAATGATATGGTACAAAAAAAATGGTTTTCTAGCTTCCAACTTCATGGTTCCATGAGCCCTCTAGTGTTAGCATTAGAAGAGGAATATGTTAGATGGATGCATAGGAGTGCAAGTGGTGAGACTGTGATACAAACATGCACTATGAACGTAGTCCCTAGATCTCTACTTGAAGATCTATGATCCCCTCCTACAATGACACAACATGCTCCAGTAGTGAAGCCTCCCTCTTTGATGCAGGAGCATCCAATGGTGTAAGGGCAATCTTGCATCACCCAAAAATAGTTAAATTTCAATTTTCTTGGTTTTTAGATCTTTTTTACATTTTTGGATACCCTTTTTTTCATAATGAAATTCTCAATTTACGGTTTTCATTTTCTATTTCAGGGTTGAAAGATATTGCAGTTTTATTTTCCCAAATTTGCACCTGAAAATCTTTTGAGTTAGATTTGAGGCACTTAGAGTTCCCAGATCGGCCCCAAAACTCGCCAAAATTGGCATAGAAAATTTCAAGCGTGTTCTTGACTTTGAGACTTTTCCAATGGTTCAAACGGTTTGCGAATTGAAGTCCCAGATCAAAAGTTATGGCCCCAGGAAGTTGGTGCACTTTCTAGAAGATACAATTGCAAATATTCTTTTGAAATTTGAACTTCAAGTTGTAAATTTTCAGTGCCAAACCGCCTAAACTCAAATTTGAATTTTGTTTTGGCTCCAAACTAAAGAGGAGCTCTATTTATGGGTGGGTTTCTAATTTTTTTGGGTAACTTTTTGGGGACAAGCTCGCATATTGCGAAAGGGTGATTCTGTAGCTTTCTGTAACTTGCATGTGTTGTAGAACTTGGGGATTTGAGATCCTTTGCAGGTAAGAAGCTCCATTTTCTGAATAATAAAATTATTCTCTTATTTTTGGGTTATTTTCTAAGTCTCGGGTTGCGCCCTCATCAAGTGGTATCAAAGCTAGTTTTCTTGAGCGTGTGGACAGATTGCCGATCGTGAGGCAGTTAGCACTAGGACCATGGTTGTGAGTCAAGGTCAAGAAAGATGCCTCCAAGAGTGATGCCTGGTAGGCATGGTGGTGCCAGAGGTGGTCGAGGTGGAAGACATGCTGGTGGCAGAGATGCACTGGCAGCCTTCTAGAGATAGATTGATGTGTTACAAGAGCAGTTGAGAAGAGGGTTAAACTAAAGGGAAGAAAGTGAGGATGAAGAAGAGGAAGAAGGTTCGGATGTAGAAGAGGAAGAAGAAGTAATTGATCAAGACCAAATGCAGCTAATAATGGCCATTTTGAAGATCAGGAAAAGACCCAGAGCAGAAGTCCCCAGTTATTCCGGAAGTATGAACCTGGAAGAGTTGATCGATTGGATCAACGAGCTAGAAGAATATTTTGAGTATGAGGAAACAGAGGACCCAGATTGGGTTAAGTTTGCAAAAATGAAGCTGAAGGGCCATGCTAGTATTTGGTGGAAAGAGATCCAGTTGGAAAGAAATCGAAGAGGAAAAGGAAATATCACCAGATGGGATCGCATGGTAGAGAAACTGAAGAAGCAGTTCATACCAGTGGACTACGAGTTAGATCTGTTCTGAAAGCAAGGGTTGAAGTAAGGGTAGATCTGTGAAAGAATATACTAAAGAATTTCACAAGATAATCATCAGAACGAGGCCACACAGAGGCCAATAAGGAGAAGGTAGCCCGATATCTTAATGGGTTACGACCGAGCATTCAGGAGGAGTTAAGCCTAGTCAGAATGACCACTATTGAGGATGTGTATGTTTGCTCTAAAGGTGGAAGAGAAGCTGAAAAATATTTGATGGCAAGCAAAAAGGATGAGGAGGTCAAAGTGGAAGGGGTAGTGGAAGACCTTCGAGCCAAATGATGATGAAAAGAAAAGTGAAGATGTGGGTACTAGCCGAAGCCAAAGGAATGATAACTTCTACCACCCTCGTGATCAAAAGAGTGGTGATCAAAGAGGTAGAGGATGAGGGAGATATGGACAAGGATCCGGAAGAGGTGGTTTCAAAGGAATGTGTTTCTAGTGTGGTGAAGAAGGGCATTGAGCCCATGAGATGTCCACAACACCAAGGAAGGGAAGAAAAAAAGGCCAGAAGGTCGGAAGGGCTGCACATGCATGAGGGAGGCCCAATCAACATTCAAATGATGCTAAAGGGAGAAACCCTAGTGATTAGGAGAGCCCCGTGACCGAGGAAAAGGAACCGTATGAGGAGGAAGAATCTGCTTCACACAAGGCAAGGTGAAGGAAAATGTTGTGATGTTATTAATGATGGTGGGCACCGATAATATGGTGTCGAAGAGATGGTCACAAAGTTGAAGCCGAAGAGGGAAGGCAACCGCATCCGTATCGGATTGCGGTTGTGAAAGACCTCAAAGTTTTGGTCAATGAGCAGTGCCTAGTAAAGTTCAAGATCGGAGCTACCATGATGAGGTACTCTGTGATATCATCCCCATGGATGCATGTCACATGTTGTTGGGGAGGCTGTGGCAGTTCGATAGGCGAGCTATACATGATGGCCATGCAAACACTTATTCCTTGACAAAGGATGGGATTCGTCACAAGTTGAAACCCCTGAAGGAGACCGAAGAAAAGGTATGCAGTAGTGCTAGAATTTGTTATGTAGATGGAAGAAAAAATTTAGAAGGTATGAAGCATGAGCATGTGTGTTATGCATTGATTCCTAGAGTGAGTAAGGAGGATAGTGAGAAGGTTCTATAAGAAGTTTCTGGGATGTTGGATGAGTTTCAGGATATTGTTTCTGATAATGTCCCTGAGGGTTTACCACCAATAAGGAAGATCAGTCATCAGATTGACTTGATTCCTGGAGCCAGTTTGCCAAATAAAGCAACCCATAGAATGACTCCAACAAAAAATGAGGAGTTGAATAAACAAGTTCAACAATTGTTGAGAAAGGGTTTGATACGGGAGAGTTTGAGTCCATGTGTAGTACCTACAGTACTAGCACCAAAGAAGGATGGGGAGTGGAGGATGCGTACAGATTCCTGAGCCATAAACAAGATAACAATCAAGTATAGATTTCCCCACCAAGGATGGATGACCTGATGGACTATTTGAGTGGAGCTCAGTACTTCACAAAGATTGATCTAAGAGTGGATATCACCAGATTCATTATTCGAGAGGGAGATGAATGGAAGACTGCCTTCAAGACCAAAGAGGGCCTGTACGAGTGGTTAGTCATGCCTTTTGGGCTAACCAATGCACTGCACATTCATGGCTCATGAACAAGGTACTAAAAGAATTTCCGGGAAGTTTTGTTATTGTGTATTTAGATGATATTTTGATTTTCAGTAAGATGTTGGATAAGCATCTGATGCATATTCGGAGAGCCTTTGAGAAGTTAAGAGAAGAGAAACTGTTGATTAATCTGAAGAAGTGCAGTTTTGTGAAGAGGGAGTTAGTGTACTTGGGGTTTGTTGTCTCAGCAGAAGGTCTCAAGATGGACCCAGAGAAGGTGAAGGCTATTCTGGAATGACCTACCCCAAGAACTGCTACCGAGGTGAGATCTTTGCATGGTTTGGCTAGTTTTTATAGAAAGTTCATTAGAAACTTCAGTAGTATTTGTGGACCCCTGACTGAAACAATGAGAGGGGATAGAAAAGAATTCAAGTGGAGCACTGGAGCGGCAAAAAGTTTTGAACTGTTGAAGCAGAAGGTGATAGAGCAACCTATTCTAGCCCTCCCAGATTTCAACAAGGTGTTTAGGTGGATTGTGATGCCGTGTGGTTGTGCCATTGGAGCAGTGTTGAGCCAAGAAGGTAAGCCCATTGCCTATTTTAGTGAAAAGTTAAATGATGCCAAGAGAAAGTATTCTATATATGATCAGGAATTTTATGCAATAGTTCAAGCATTAAAGAAATGGAGACATTATTTGTTGCCGGGAATTTGTTCTATATACTGATCATCAGGCCTTGCAGTACCTAAATAGTCAAGGAAAATTAAATCAGAGGCATATG
Source organism: Sequoia sempervirens (assembly GCA_007258455.2). Classification (NCBI taxonomy): domain Eukaryota; kingdom Viridiplantae; phylum Streptophyta; class Pinopsida; order Cupressales; family Cupressaceae; genus Sequoia; species Sequoia sempervirens. The sequence continues at coordinate 67,947,751 of VDFB02026320.1, forward strand.
AAATGGGTAGAGTTTTTGCAGAGTTATACCTTTGTTTTGAAACATAGAAGTGGGAAGTCAAATAGGGTTGTAGATGCCTTAAGTAGGAGGTATACATTGATGACAAAGATGCAGATTGAAGTGGTTGGGTTCAATGAACTTAAGACACTGTACACAGAAGATCTTGATTTTGTAGAGGCTTGGAAAGCTTGCAAGGAACTTGTTACAGTGGACAAGACAAGGTGGCTGGATTTCATAATCCAATATGGCATGTTATTTAAGGGAAGTCAATTGTGTATTCTGAGGAGTTCCATGAGAGGGAACTTGATAAAGGAGAAGCATAGTGGAGGAATGGTAGGACATTTTGGTCAGGATAAGACCATTGCCATTATCAATGAGCATTATTATTGGCCTCAGTTGTCACAGGATGTGAAAAAGTTTGTACAAAGTTGTAGGGTATGTCAGATGGCTAAAGGAGTGAGTTAGAATATAGGCCTATATCAGCCCTTACCTGTACCAGAGAGGTTGTGGGAGAATATAAGTATGGACTTTGTTCTTAGCTTGCCAAGGACACAACGAGGGAATGATTCAGTCTTTGTGGTGGTTGATAGGTTTTCGAAGATGGCACATTTAATTCCATGTCAAAAGACCCATGATGCAGTCCACATTACTGACTTGTTCTTCAAAGAGGTGGTGAGGCTACATGGTCTTCCAAAGAGTATTGTTTCAGGTCGTGACACCAAATTTGTGGGGTACTTTTGGAGGACTTTGTGGAAGAAGCTGAAAACAGAGTTGAAGTTCAGTTCTGCACACCATCCACAAACATATGGGCATACAAAGGTTGTTAACAGGAGTCTGGGTAACCTACTGAGATGCTTAGTAGGAGATAAACCCAAGGGATGGGACTTGATCTTACCCCAGGCATAATTTTCTTACAACAATTCTATCAACAGAAGCACTGGTAGATCACCATTCCAGATTATGTATGGAGGTAGCCCCAGAACAACTCGAATTGAGGAAGATGGATCAAGAGAAGAAAATAAGCGCTGAAGCCGAAGATTTTGCAGAACACAACAAGGATATACATGAGAAGGTAAGAGAACATATTAACAAGATGAATATGCAGTATAAGGCTAAGGCAGATCAGAAGAGGAGGTATAAGGAGTTTCAGATTGGTGATGAAGTGATGGTCCACTTGAGGAAAGAAAGGTTTCCAGTGGGAACATATAACAAATTGAAAATGAAGAAGTTCAGTCCCTATAAAATTTTGAAGAGGCATGATTCAGGGAATGCATATGAGGTAGAGTTGTCGGATGGATTCAACATTCCCCCTATGTTCAACATTTCAAATTTGACAGAGTATCATGAAGGTGTTATAGAGGAAGTACCAACAATGGAACAGTGTGGGATTCCAGCACATACTTTAGAAAAAGAGGAGATTGAAGAAATCCTGGATAGTCGTGTGGGAAGGAGTACCAGGAACAAGCAGTATGAAGAATATCTGGTGAAATGGAAAGGAAGGCCTATTGAAGATTCATCTTGGTTGACTAAGGTAGAGGTCAACCGTTTGGGTTTTCCTCCACCATCTGAGATGTGATGGGGTCACTTCTCAAATTACCCTGGGTGTCTGATGCAGGAGCATCCAGTGGTGTAAAGGCAATCTTGCATCACCCAAAAATAGTTAAATTTCAAGTTCCTCAATTTTTATATGTTTTTATATTTTTGGATACCCTTTTCATCATAATGAAATTTCCAATTTATGGTTTTCATTTTCTATTCCTAGGTTGAAAGATATTGTAGTTTTAGTTTCCTAGATTTGTACCTAAAAATCTTTTGAGTTAGATTTGAGGCACTTAGAGTTCCTGGATCGGCCCCAAAACTTCCCAAAATTGACACAGCTAATTTTAGACACATTCTTGACTTCAAGACCTTTCCAATGGTTCAAACGGTTTGCAAATCAGAGTCCCAAATCAAAAGTTATGGCCCCAGGAAGTTGGCGCACTTTCTAGAAGATACAATTGCAAATGTTCTTTTGAAATTTGAACTTCAAGTTGTAATTTTTCAGTGCCAAACCACCTAAACTCAAATTTGAATGTTGTTTTGGCTCCAAACTAAAGAGGAGCTCTATTTATGGGTGGGTTTCTAATTTTTTTGGGTAACTTTTTGGGGACAAGCTTGCATATTGGGAAAGGGTGATTCTATAGCTTTCTGTAACTTGCATGTGTTGTAGAACTTGGGGATTTGAGATTCTCTGCAGGAAAGAAGCTCCATTTTCTTAATAATGAAATTATTCTCTTGTTTGTGGGTTATTTTCTAAGTCTTGGGTTGCACCCTCATCACTCTTAGACTTGCTAAAAATAATCTGAGTTGTTGCACTTGAGGATCCTAAAATCCAAGGGGTGCTATCCTAGAAGCCTCTACTTTTCTCCTAAGGTCATCAACCTAGTTCTATAGAGTGTCACATGCCTTCTTGACACTCTCAACCTACATCATGGCTTGATCTCTCTCAATGAGTGTAGTGAGGAGCTTCGTAGCTCACTAGTCCCTTTGTTTGGTCATCATGATGAGCTTGATGGTACATTAGATCACCTTCACTCTCCTCATAGGCCTTCCTAAGACACACTATAGGTTTGAATAATGGGGCATGGCACATTGTTGTGTGTGACCTATAAGCATTTGAGATTGACTGTCAAATCTTGATGGCTAGGACCACCTCCCATATGTACTTCCTAAATAATTCAATCTACTCCTGTGTGAACAATGGAACCACAAAGAAAGTGGACAATTTTAGTACCATATCATCAAAGTACACACACACACACATATATGAGAAAGCATGAAATGAAATAGCTAAAATGAAACATGTACTGTACTTGGGTCCCAAGCCTACCAGTGTGAGTTCAAAGGTAGAGCATCACTATTGGAAGTGATGCACAACCTTGTCACAATTTATGAAGGAGGCATGACCACCTGGATGGTGGATGGTGCCATAAAGAAAACTAGAGTGTGTACTAGTGATGCAATGCATCATTTCTGCCTTGAACTCTCCTCTTCTTTTCTAGCCTCTACCTCATCCCCCTTACCACCACTCCTCAAACCCTCATCCTCATACCCCTATGTATCTGCATCACCCATGAGGGCACCTACTTTGAAATCAAGGTGGACCTACTACCGACCACTAGTTGGCAAAGCCAACTACTACGTCAACCTCATCAATTATCAAGGCCCCAGGTTGGTCCTCATCTGAACCATCATCACCTATAAGTATGACATCAATAATGGTCAAACGAGGATGGTCTCTGACTCATTACACACTCCTATGGGACCATATGTAAATTGGAACCATCGAGGGGGTTCCTTGCACCTACCCTTGGAACTATTGGGGAACTTGGTGCTAGTAGTATGGTATAATAATGTGGTAGAACTACCTAGCTAAGAGTCGATCACACTATATCCTTCACATATACCTCCCATCAGATGGCCAAACCCTCATCTGTCTATATGGTCACTATTTGATATTCAAACTCATCAAAACATCTATCCTCTACCACCAAAAAAATAGGTCATCGTACTACCAGTCACATGTTAGAGGGTATGTGTGCACAAGGGAATTCATGTGCTAGCCCTTGGGGATATCCAATCGGCCTAGTACAATGGATATGCTCAAACACCCACACCTAAAGAAGCATGTAGGTAGTAACAATATGGTACTTGTAATGTATGTACCACCCAAGTTTGTGGAATAAATCAGCTATCATGCTTTGACCTCAAGCGAATACGATCCTCTACTCCATTTCCTAGATGTAGTGGACTAGGCTTGTGTGGAGTGAGAGCCTCACCCATCTATTATGACCCTTAGTGTGATAGTTATGATCATGACATGGGGAACTAGTAACATTTCCACTCAAGCCTACTTGTGCCACTACATGTAGATATGATGCGTTGTGTCCTTTAGGACTACATGACCAAGGTAGTACTATTATGCATCTTGGGTTGTCCTACCCTCATACACTACTCACTCTCTATGAATGTGTAAGTTGAGGATGTGGTAGAAATCCTCTAAAGTAATCGTTATCTCCCTTATTAGGGGATGGAATATGGATGTATTTATGTTCCATTGCTCCATGAGTGCCATCAACATGGGAGAGTGGAATCAGATCTTTGTTATGACATACACCTACTAGAGTCTAACCTGTTGTAGTAGACCATAGTCATCAATGATGATCTCATTATTGTAGCTCTACAACAATGATAGAATTTCTCTTCTATTGTTCTTTCTAATCTTTAGAAACTCCCACAAAACTATAAAATATCATGTTAGCACAATCCATTTCTATTCTACATCTTAAAAAATTTCTAACTCTATATCATCAAAAAAATTATAAGGCTGTCTCTAAAACTACAGTGTGTCGCATAGACGTCAACATGACTGCTGGCAATGCATAAGTAGGACACCCACATGGCTAATAGACACTAACATGCTGGTAGGATGCTTGCATGGCCAAAAGACACTAAAATTTTGGCGAGATTCTAGCATGTCTAGTGGATGTTGTCGCATCGACAAGATATCTATGCTACTTGATATACTAAATGTATGCTGAAAAATTCAAAAATCATAAGTTAGGGTGAAATTTTTTCTATACCTTATTCGATGAGTTTCTCCTCACCACATTGGTGCATAGTTAGTTGATTCTAGGAATCCTAAAGTCTTATCTCTGAGGTGTTTTGTTAACAACTCTCAAGAAAATCATCAATCTCCTCGTAGTGAATAGTGAAAATGACCCTTCCATGGGCCCACATGGGATATATATAGGCCATTTTTCCCATTTTTCATGGCGAAGATGTCCTTTCCAACCTTCCTATTTTCACCCCACCTAGCTGGGGGAAAAAAATAGAGGGGGAATATACTCACTTCTTCATCAAATTTTTCTTCCAATTCATAAAATGATTCTTAAGAATTCTTCTTGTCATAGTAGCTTCTTCTGATTTTGAAACTGACCCATTTTGTGTTTTGTAGAATGAAACTTCACATCACGCGTTTTAGTTTCTTGCTAAGCTCAAACATTGGGGCCATCACCAATATCTATTTGCTTGATCTCAATGGCCTCTACAATATCATTTTTTGGAAACATCTATAAAATTTCAAAATTTTGAATTAAGTGTTTATGTCTTCCTAACTAATTTAGTGCAATTGATTTTTCTCAAAAAATTAGCTCACTAATGTTGGGGGAAAAAGTAGCATCGTAAATTTGCACCCCATGGCAATTTCACACTTGCACATCCAGCACACCATACTAATTTGACTAATATCTATAAGTCAAAATTTCATGATTAAATGATGAAGCACTAGTATCCTAAATGCCTCATTCTTGTAAATTTTTTAGTAGTACACTTGTGTGACACATAAATTTATCCACAACACACTATAATCCTTCAACCTTTCAAGATTCAAATGATAATATTTCACACCCTTTGCCCATGGCACATGTCATTGTGGAAGAAATACAAATGTAATGGCTCTTCCCACCCATGCAACCTCACAAAACTCCACTTTTCCCTCTCATTCTCATTCATTATCACCCTCTCTTGATCAATCTTGCTCTTTCTCTCATTCTAATCTTTCTTACTTATTATTTCTCGCTCTCTCTTTCTTCCATAGAGAAGCTCTACTATATTTCTATCAAGAAAGTGTTTTTCAAATTTTCACCAAAGCTCAAATTGATAGAACTAATTAATTATGGTTCATTTTAAGGTGAAGAGTTTCAACTTATTTCTATTGTTTCTTAAACCATTGCATATATTTGAGTTTTTGAGTTTTAGAAAAGTGTATTGTGTTTCAGTTTTCCATTCATCATTTGCAGCATAAAATATTGCATGAGATGTAAAATAAAATGCTTCCATTCTATATTCAATTATGCATTACATAATGTTTCATACATTTTTACAAAAGACAAGTTCAGAATTGAAAAATAATTGCATAGAATGTTGTTTTGTATTCATTGGGATAAAAACAAGAATCAAGTGTCCCACACAAGTTGTGGGAATAGCTCAAAATAATGAATCATAAGGAGTACACTATGCTACTAAAGATAAAAAGGAAAAGATCACATAAGAGGGAACATAGCCATCATTGCTTGAATATGTCTTTGAGTTGCCTTCAGTGTTGTGCATCCCTCTTTTCCCTCATTATCCAAGTGAACCTACAAGTGATTGTAATGCTTGTTAGAGCTTGTGTTATGAATCCTTCTACATGATCTATCAATAATAATGTAGAACACTACTTATGGTGCATTGAATCAATTGAGCAAAGACAAGAAGTGTGCAAGAAAATTCCGAGGAAACATCATAAGAAACTTTGGATTTATTTTTTCTAATCTAACACTGTTTGTTTCTTGTGCAGGTATAGGAAAAGCCATGTTGCTGATCTATTTTCAAAATTTTAAAGCATGTGGTGTAAAACGGGCTCCCATAAGGGTTGATCTCAACATGCTACCCCTTAACATTCAATAGAGGGGTTGATAAAGGAAAAAAATAAGTGTTGCTCAAAAGAGATGCATCTAAAGGAGTACACCACAAGTATCATAAGAACTAAAGTAATTGACCATTTAGGAAAATCAAGTTTGAAAATGCAATGAATTGAAGATCATAAATGATGAATTTCTCAAGTAGATCATCACAAGGAGTGTATCATCATAGAATGTGATAGTGAACAAACATACATAATGCCTTGTTTACAAATCAACAATAGCAACTGAAGCAATTTGAGAATCTTTAAAGCATCATCATTAGGTGTTTGCATTTCAAAATCTTCTATGCAAAGAATAGATTCATCAACATTTTCTACCCGAGAGAGATAAAAATGTTGGATGTTGTTGGCATGTGGTTGTCATTGATGTCAACACTATTGGCCTTAAAGACATTTGAGGTTGTATATATCAAGGATATTGAGAAAATTGTAATAAAATAAGTTGTAGGTTTCCAGTGATGCAGTGAAGTTCGGTATATTGGCCAGTTCAGTATGTTGATGATAAGAGGTTGTGGATTAAAGGATTTTTTGTTGAGTATATCTAGTTTATTCATGCCAAGTTTCAAAGATCCGCATGAAGATTTGATCGATTTATGAGTGTCTATGTTTTGATAGTTTTTATGTTGCTTTAGTTGGTATTCTTGATAGAGGATGATGTGATTCTAGTAAGATGAGATGTTGCAGATGATTTTTTGGTGATTCATGATGCTCGTGGATGTTTCTAGATCATGCTCTATCTTTGTTGCACATTCGCAATGATCATTATGCTTGCAATTGGTGATTTTCTTTTTTGTGTTCATGTTTTTCATGTTCATGGCCGATAGGGTGATTGTAGCATGTTGTGGATCTTTGAGGCATAATTTTTGAAGGTGGTTCATGTTTGAGGATGTTTTTTTGGGTCTTCACTATGTTGTGGCCAACATTGGTTGATTCACATTAATAATTGTGTATTGATTTGGACCGACAATTTGTATTCATTTTATATTTTGTTGAAGCCAACATGTAGATGATGTTATCCCTAGTTGTGGATATATATGAGCAATTTTTTATTCCACTTGAAGGTATGTGAAATAGAAGTGTGTGAATCCTATATGCAAATAATGTTCTAATCTTTTGAAGGAAGAAGTAGAGTGTGAAGAAGAGTGAGCAAGTGATCAGATGTTTATGTGCTTAACCAAAACTGTAATTAGGCATTAGTAGATGCTATTTCTCAGTTCAAAATCTTATGGATGTAATCTAAATGTTTATGTAAGATAGTGTGTCTTCCTTTGGGTAGCAAGCCTTTTGTATTTGAGCAATGAGCTCTAGGAAATGTTCCTGAATGCACATGTGCATTCCTATTTATTATTCTTTTATACTTCTCAAAGGGTATAATCTTGTAGACTAACCTCCACTGTGTTTTTTCCCCTAACATGGTTTCCACGTAAAAAAATATTGGTCTTATGTGTGTTTCTAATGTGGTGATGGTTTATGCTTTCATGTTTATGTATTAGATCTAAGGAATAAGGTTAATAAGTTTAATAAGTTTAATTTATGTGACAACTGATTCACCCCCCCCCCGTCAATTGTTTGTCCTTCTGTTTCCAACAAAAAATGCATGAAGATTATAGAGGAAAGCCTCTCTCCATCAAGAAACAAAATTACAAGTGGCTGCAAATGGAGTATGAAAGCCAAAATAAGTAAAGGAAAAAGAAGCATTGCTGACTGTAGACACAATACCCTAAGTGTTTAAGCTGAATGCAACTTGAAGCAACACCATTCATGAAAGTAGTTTGTAGAAACTCATCTCTTTTTTCAACATTATGAAAGCTATAGATACAAAGGGGTATTTCATTGTAGTGCCAAATGAAATAGTGGAAAAGGTGAAAGCTTGAGATACATTTTCTGAATGTTCAAAATGCTTGGAATGGATGACAACAAGTAGTAAGTAATCTATAGATACATCATGATGGTCAAATGCAACATTGTGAGAATGAGTAAAAAAAATTAAAGCATCATCATACATCACATTTGGGGTGAAAGTAAAGAATTTTCTATGTGAGCTTCATAGAACAATGGAGTACAAAAACTCAAGTCTTGTTTCAGCATGTTGATGCCATAGTTGTGAGAAGGATCTCATTGCATTGCATCGTGCTAAACAACGAATGAGAAATTGCATGAAAAGTATGAGAAATCATGCTTGTTGATAAGTAACTAAAAAGCATCAATTAAAGTTGAGCTTCATTGGGTTATGCATTTCAAGCAAGAATGGAAAGCAAGTAATTGCTAACAACATATGTAGTAAAAGAAAAATTACAAATAACATTGGAGCAACATGTGTTATAGAAAGCAAAGAATGATAGAAAATAGCTTGTTCCATTAAGATTAATTTCTTAGTAAAGTAAGCAAGTGAAGCTATAGTGGTGTGCACTTAAAAAATGAAATCTTTATTGCTTTTCAGAAAAATGAGCCAATGTCAAACAAGCTAGGGTTTCGAAATGGAAACAAATGCAATGGAACCTAGTTCGAGCTTTTAAGAGGAAACCCACATGGGTTTATGATTGTGAAACTTCAAAATGCAGAGATAATGGTAATTCGAGCTCATACATGAATGCCAAATAAACCCAGTTGAACTCTCATAGACATGGCCTAAGAGTAAGTTTCTTTCACAAATGGTGGTAGCCACTTAGGTTATTGTGTTCTAAATGAAAATATAGAGGGAAATGACTATGGTTCAAGCTTGTACTAGCATTGGAGCTCTTATAAAAAGGAGGAATTGAAATCAATGGCTACAACCATGATGGGCTTTCAAAACCCAAGAGATGGTAAGAAAAATACAAAGAGTTCCTTCATTCATCAAATAATACTATTGTACATCATGGGTCGAGCCCAAAAAAGAGTTTGTTTTTTGCAAAAATAAAGAACACATAGGTGAGGCCACAACCATACAATGGCTAAACTCAGGAAATAAATCATTCATTCTCAACTTATGTTGTTAAATGACTCAAATTAAGCCTTTTAAAGAAGGAAAGTTGCATCATGTATAAAAGAAATGGAGCTTACCATGGTCGGCATGGAGAAAAACAATTTGAACCCACAGCCAAGCCTTCTCAAAAAGCTCAAACAAAATCCACTCATGGCAACCAAACAAAACATGGAAACAATAGAAACATAAAGAATGTGTAAAATGCATTAAAAACTAGTCATAGTTGTGACCTATAGGCCCAATTTCTCTTTAAATGAAGTCAAAGATGCATCAAAATGCAAACAAATAACTCACCATCAAATGCAAAAGAAGATGCAACAAAATGACAGAGAAAACAACTCGAATGGTGGAGTTCTAGCCTCGAAACCCTAACTTCCATGGCAGCCAAGTGTAGAGCCCCTCTTCTCCAAAGTTGGCCAAACAAAATGATGAGAAAATTTAGGGCTTCCTTTGGTTTTGATGTTAGGGTTTTACCCCATTCCCTAAGTTGAATGTGAATTTTGTCACATTTCTTTTAAAAATCAAATGCCTTAAATCATATATGCCTTGCTTTGTGAATGGTCATGCCTAGGTCGAGCCTAGTTTTAATTCATTTTCTTTGATTTTTATAGGAAATCATATATGCCTTGTCCATTTTAGGTGAGCCTTTCAAAACCTTGAGAAATATTTAATGCATTATTTGAAAATCAAAACAATGACCTTAGGGTTTTTGAAAATTTTCCCAATTTTTGAGCATTTAGGGTGTCCCTTGGAGCTTTGATAAACATGTATGATGAGTGCCTAGGTTTTTTATGATCTTTTATAGAAAGATCAAATGTTTAACTGCTAAGTATTTGTATAATGTTTTGATTTTTTTGCAAACTATCAAATATCACTCAAACTACAAAAAATCAAAATATTTAGACTCAAATTGCAAAAAATCAAAGTAATGGAAGTCAAGTTGGCATCAAAAGAGAATGTAATAGCACTTTCTATTTTTGAAACTGCAGATTGTAAAACATTAATTAACCAATATTATTATGAATTTTTTAATTAATTGTTATTTAAATGCAATAATTGAGTTCTCAATTGAAGGATTTTATTTTGATTTGAGTTCCACTTGGTCGAATTTGGAGAAAAGAGGCAAAATTGAAGTTTCCATTTTTAGTTTCTAGTTGTTTGCACCTAATTTTGTGGAATTTTTGGATCAATCCCTTGGAGGTGGAAAGTTTTTTATCTTTTGGGTGTTGTTTGGAGCAGCTTATGACACTATTTTTTAGGCTTTTTTGAGGAGCTCAAAAATGGGAAAAGTTGCTATTCATAGATGTAGTGAAGCTGATTTTTTGCTTTTTTCACTATGATGACACTTGGAGGCTATAAGTTAGTAAAAATTATAATTTTTTAGAGGTTTAGATTAATGGTTTCTTGCTCTCCCTTCCACTGAGAGAGTTTTGTAAGTTGGTTGATGTACTTAGATGGGTATGTGCAAAATAATGATGGGCCAAAAAGTTGCAATATGATGGGTATCTATAGGGTAAGTTGTTGACAACTTTTTTTTACCCAAAATTGATGAAATGAAAAGGGTTTTTAAAGGAGATTCTTAGCTTTCCACCAATATAAATTATGATTTATTTTGAATTTAATAAATAATTTTTATTTATTTTCTATTTGAATTACGACTAAAGTCCTGATTGATAGGTTGATTGAAAAACATCTATAGCTTTCAAACAGTATCACATTTTTTGAATCTGAAACATGCTTCACATTCTATGCTTTGCATACTATAGGATTAAAAAAGAAAAATTGAATTTCATGAAGTTTTGACCAAGTTAAGGTGGTCAGACATATGAGTTTTTCATATCTTTTAAAAGTTGTAATAAAAAAATCATAATTAATTATTTACTTGGAAAAAAACTACAAAAAATATGCATCACATTGGGACATGAGTCCTCTACCTATATCTAAAATCTTATAAAAAAATATTATCATTTTATTGTGGTTAGGGTTGTCGATGACGCCTACTTCTTATTTTTTCCCTAAAATTTAAGTACTACTACATTGAAATTTCAAATTTTCACCAAATATATTTTCTTTTAAAAAAATAAACCTAGTATTTTAGAAACTAAATTCAATTTGCTACAGATTCTATTCTTACACATTTTTGAAATAATATAGATAACTTATTCAAATTTTTACGTCAAGTTGTCTAACTCTGATTTTTCTAAATTTTTTGCCACTTAAGGGCCTATTTTTTCCATGATGATCCTGCACATGCCCAGATTCTAAAATTGTCACTCCTTCAGTTCAATAAAACCATAGAGTTCTTTTCTTATCCACTTGTTCAAATTTACAGTTACAATTTGATGTTAGTTGTGATTCAAATGAAAAATCCTTCTTATGTCTTGTCATTGTAGGTTTTTTTGCAAGGGTTCATATGATTCGGGTTGCATTCTGTGTTATGCTTAATTAACCGCTATGCAAATCACTTTTTGGATTATGTGTTTAGGGTGGGATTGTGAAAATCAAAGTTTTTGAGGTCTTGTTGTGAGTGTAAAAAATTGTTAGAATCTTCTTATTGCTGGTGAATCACCTTAGTTTAGGATCTCTGTTTTCAATTTTTCCTTCTACCCTTTTCCCTAAAGGTCTAGTAGATTAGGTGTTTTACTAAGGGAACTAGCCCACTCTGGAGATTCACTCTCACCTGCAGATTTACCCACAAATCTGAGAGTGTTTCCATGTTGCAACAGGATAGGAAAGTCTAACTTGGCTAAGGGTGCAATCCTAATTTCCAACAACAACAATCAAGGCTCTCTTGTGTGTAAGCTTATCACATTTGTCAAACCAAGAGTGGAGCCACAAACTATTGGTAACACTCTCTTGTCTTCTTATCTTGTGTATTTAATACTATCTACTTGATATTATCTACTTTATTCACAATAGGGGTTCTCCTCCTTACGGGGTTTGTTTCTATTGCACGTTTTTATAATCATGATAGGGGTTCTCCTTTGCGAGGTTTGTTTCTTTCACATTTCTTTATATTTCATGTATTTTTGTTTATCTCTATCTATTTGGATGTCTGTGGAGGTGGAAACACCAAAACAAGAGTTTAATTGAGGCAAACCCAAAAATAGCCCCCAACATTTTTCTTGTTATGTTTTGTGTGTAGATGTATGGATTTGGCAAGTCGGGCATTGCAAATTTAAGGCTTTTATCCTCTTTTTTATCAAAGACAATAGTGCAAGGTGTAGGCATCCCTGTGACACACTATCATTTGTGGTCGAGGTTTAGCCCTCTTAGGGGTAAAATTTATATCTTTTTCTCTTTCTATTATTGTATATTAGAGATCCTGATTCTATCATATGTTTTTGCAATTAATTTATTTCCATATTCTTCCAATTCTTATTTTAGTTTTTGGCATTTGATTAAGTTGTACAAATATTCCTCTATTCTTTATTGTCACTTGATCTTTAATTCTTGAGGTAATCAAGGACTATTTTCTCCTTGAATAATCCATTTGTCTCGAGTCTCAAGGGTAACTAATCCCCTCCTTTACAACATACAATATAAATATTTTTTCACTTCTTCATGTGTAGTTGATTCAATAATTCAGATAAAAAGGATTTGTACATTCTATTCAAAATAAAATACATTAGGTTCAAAGGAAAACATTATCATCATTTTTATTTACAAAGTTGTGAAATATGTGATAAACTGATCTCTAATCAACTAAGCCTCTAAATAATACTTTTCAACTCATTCCTAAAAAATAGGAAGAGGATTATTGTAATAAAGACATAAAAGAAACATTTAGAAGTAAAATAACAATTTAACGCTACTATTAGAGATAAATAATTTTATTTCACAAGAATGAGCTAGAAAATGGTATATTTGTGACAACAAACAAAAGACTTCACAACCTTGTGGCAAAGTCCCTCATTAGCTAGTGGAAATCCTTAAATTTCCAATAGTTTGTGGCTTGCTCAATTTCAAGTGTCACTCCCTTCGATGGAGTTTAATGGTTCTTTAGCTACAAGCTACCAACTCCTATGACTCCATGTCATTGAATTCATTTGATTGCTTCCTAGTTGCTTCATATGGGATTAGATTCTACACAAAATTGTTCACTATAATCAATATAATTTATCATAACATTTCATCATACTTCAACAACAATCACACACATATCCAAATATCAATTATTATATATCAGTAATTACTTATAATTCTTTATAATTACTCATAAAATCTTTGCAAGTGTTTAAATATTGTGAAATTATGAACATAATTGAGAAAATAGCCATAATTAAAACAAAAATTATATGGCTCATTAGTTTTCAAGTTGTTTCTATGTTTATTTTAGTCTAAGACAATTTTTCAACAAAAATAGATGGTTCAAATTTTAAAATATTTAAACTTCCCATAACAAGTTCATCATGACTCTGTAATTTATCTTAATTATCTTGGGATAAGGCTTTGGAAATTTGAACATTCCAAAATATATTTTAGATTCTACACTTTAATCACTCTCAAGATCTCCAAACTCATCAAACTATGAGGAGGAAGACACAATTAATAGGACTCCATTCAAGATTAAGAAAATGAAGTCTAAAAAGTAATGCATGTGTAAAATGACACTATGTTCTCAAAGGAAAAAGGAAAAGTCTAGTTTTGAAGTCTTGATGATCAAATTTTTAGTACAATGGTTTAGTTATATCTTTGGGAAATTTGTTGGTTTCTAGTATTGATAGCATATTAATCTTATATTATAATATATTGGTTCTTCACTATTATCCTTGCATTATGGGTTGTTTAAGAAATTTTAGTAAATCCGCTATAACATCTTTCACGATGTTGCTAGATTTGGGTCTTGTTAATTGAACCCTAATACTTTTAATTAAAAAACACACACTCTATTAACCCAATCATTTACAATTAGATATTTTTAATATGCTTGTTCTCTCATCAATAATATATTCTACCATTATTATTATTCATCACTTACCATTTCACTTATCAATAATCCTAATCAATAGACATGAATTTATAAACACATCATTACATAAAACTATTTAATAAGATTACAATATGATAAATATAAACCATAGGGGAAAAAAATTCTTACATCCCATACATAATTTATTATATCTCACATGATCCTTCATATCATGTTCATTGTTATTTCCAGATTCAACTATGTTAGAGTTTTTGCATGAACATTTCATATCACAATCCGTGATCCATCATCAATATGATAGAGAGCTAGAGACGAAAAGATATAATAGCAAACTCCCTAACCCATGTATCACTAAAATAGTAAACTTTAAGTACATAAGAAAACAAAACACATAGCCAACATATCTCAGCATTCATGTACAATGTCTTGTACAAAATTTTTGACAGAAAGTTTGGATAACTTAAGGCAATTCTCTTATCACATTTACCCAACATCAACCCGACATCATACTAAATATTTGACTGTATTTATTAATTAATTGAATATGACTAAAATTACAGCACAGTTCGACATACCCAACATGTCATTCAGTTAGTCTTAATAGAACCCAAGTCATCCCTCTACTCATCTTCATGTTCCTGGAAAACAAACAAAAGTTGACTTCATGCATTGAACATGCAGGCCACAACTTTACCAGTTATCACATGTTGTTCCTGTTGAAATAGGCCAATCATGGCGCCAAATTAGAGCCCTGGAGACAAATTTTCATAAGTGCTTCCAGGTTTTAGTCTAGAAAACTTTTAATTATCAGACTGGCTAATTATCCGCTCGATCTACTAAAAAGTTTTAAACACTGATTGCAATTGGTAGATGAGTTCAAACTTTATGGGCTGACTGGAATGGTGGGCTTCCCTACCAGCTTTTGAATACGGATAGAATGTACGTTGTTCAGGGATGCTCAATACTGTGAGTATAACTTACATCGTTAACAAGGCCAAATTTGATGGTCGTATGGCTGTATTTTGGTTTTTTTAATTATTTTTTTAAATAATATTGTATAAGGATATTATTCATATTTCTACATGATAATTTTAAAATATTATATATGTTTTATTTTAAAATAAGTTATATCTTAATATTTGAAAGGAATTTTGAATCAGTAAATATTATAAAAGAATTATTTTACACATAAAAACAATTGTCAAATTTTGATTTTGATTTCAAATTTTGATTTTGATTTGTCAAATAATCGCATGATCTATACAATGCTCTCAAGCATGTACTTCTTCTTTACACATCTTTAAGAGAGATAAATACTCTTGTTAGTAGTAGAAAATATGGTTTCTTTTTTTAGCCTTATGAAATTACCCTTCTGAAATTTATATATTATTATTTACAAGTAACCTACTTTAGGTTATAAGAATAATATAATTTATTTAAAAATTTGGAAGAAAAAGAAAGATAAATCATAATTCACAATGGGTATGTTTGTATCTTTAAAATTGAAATTGAAATTAAGAAATTTGAGACAAGGAGTTGTATTGATGTCTCTTAAGAATGTAAATTACATGTCAAATAATCTCTTTGATGAATAGAACTATATATTTTTAATCCTCATAATGAAAAAAATCTCATAGAGAGCCATGAATTTTTCTAAAGAGAATAAAACATACCAAAGATCTCATAATACATTGGACACATAAATATAAATGCTCTTATCATTCTGGTTCATTATGGTTAAGTCTACAAATGCATTGATCTTTTGAGATAAAGTTCTTAGACTCCATGAAATTTGATGAATTTGTACCCACAATTGGTCCAAATGAATATCAAACCAAAATCAAGCCCAACATACTTGTAAGTTTTAATGATTCCATCTACATGAATATAGTGCTTTAAGTAGTGTTTCATTTTTGTTGGCAATCATTGGCCCTTATGAAATCACCCCCATAAAATGTATATGCTATTATGATCCACAAGTAATCTAATTTAGTTTAATGGAACATCAAGAAAAAAACATTTCATCTAAAATTTTGTAAGAAAAATAAATAATTTATTGTTCAAAATGAGTTTCGTTGTGCCTTGCACACATGATCCATTTTACTTGTGAAAAATATGGACTTGTCTTTTTGGACTTCATTTCTATGTGTTCTTGCATTATGTAAGTGTTTGAGTTTTCATTTTTTTTCCTATAATAGTTCTAGGGTGTGCATTACAAACATGCCATCATGAGATTCCCTAAAACCAACTTTGACTTTAGTTGCTCTTTTTCTAAGTTTTGGAATTTCAATTGTATAATTCTCAGTTTTCTTATGGTAAGAATTATGTTAAAACTACAAACCCCATCATTGAATGTCCAACTCTAACCTTGACCTATCCCCTCAACTTTGCATTGTTAACACTTCTCATGCATTCACACATTATATTTAAGTCATTAATGTTTTTCTTTTATCCACTTTTCTATTGAGATTAACATGCCTTAAAGCTTTGTAACCCTTCTCTATTGTACAACATTGAATTCAAAGTAATTCATGAAAATTATTTAATACATACAATATTTGAGGGAAGTGTGTCTACAAAGTGGTTTCTCTATGATTAGGGTTTCCTTATGCATCTTTGAGTGACCAATCCTCACGTGATTTCTAGGTAAGGGGTCATCCCTTTCTCTCTCATTCTTTTTTTTTCATTTTCTCGTCTCATTGTTTCTATGATATGTCAAGATTTTTATGTCACTTTTCTTAAGATTTTGGTTCTTTATTTTTCTTTTTTGTTATGGTTTTTACTTATGTTTTTTTGGAAGGTTCCTATTTTATTTGTTTATGTGTTGATGACCATTTTACTATATCCTCGTTATTCCTCTATGTGTTTGATTATTCTTCAATGGTGTTAATTAAATCTTATGCTTGGATTTATTTTTTAATTTCTTCCTTAATAAATCAAAATTTGAGCCTTATTGGGGTCTTGGAATTTTTTTATAGTGATGGCATGATCGTGTAAGCTTATATCCTCATCAAGTTTGCATTTGGGGGGATATTCTCACTTGTATTCATTTTTTGGCTAAGGTTGTTGGGATTAGAGAATTTGGACATGTTTGAAACCTCAAAAATTGTGTTCCACCTTTTGGGAGATGGAACTAAAGGGGAATTAGGGTTCCTCCTATTTCACTCAAGTTTCATTAAAGGAAACCAAGATCCCTCAACCAATTGGCTTGATTGAGGGATGAACTTGGGGATTGGATGATTTCCTCAGGTGTGATTAAAGATATGTAAGGAAGCTAAGGTAGCAAAACAACTTCCTACACTAATCTTGAGAGGAGAATAATGCAAAAATTTTACAAATCTTTAATAGTTACAAAACCTTAAAAAGAAATAAACATAAATATCATGCATACAATAGCACACTGATTTACATGGGGAAAATGCTTTCAGGAGAAAACCCCCACACTCCAAAAGATGTCCAATATATTATTTATTAAATCACAAAGATTACAATATACTTGCAAAGCAAGCTTCTCACAGGAGTATCACCACTCAGAGATCAAGAGACAAAATTTCTATTAGACTCTTATAATACATCACCATCTCTCTCTATCGCAGCCATAATACAATGCCCTTATAAAATAGGGTTACATTCTAGGGAAAGACACCAACAAAATATCCACCATTATATATATAAAACCTAATTATTAATGTGGTCTAGATTTACAATATATCATTTATCTAATGTGTGATGGCCATTTAAGAAGTTTCCTAAAAAAGTTAACAAAAAATTGTTCATACACATCCCACTCTCCCCAATTGCTACAATTGTATATTACACCTATTAGTGTAACTAGGAAATATATATATATATATATCCTATAAATAATAACTATTATATAATTACAAGGTTGAGAAACATTTTCCCAATAATTCTCCCACTTGTCGAACACCTTGCAAGAGCAACGAGAGGGAGTAAACATTCTCTCTTAATTGCTAGGGGCAGAAAGGCCCATAGTGTCTTTACAAGCATGAGTAGCTATCATATACTCTACTTTAGTATTGAACAAAGCAACCACAACCTATAGCTTACTCATCCAACTGATTGTACCACCAAATAATGTAAACACATAAGCATTGGTGGATCTTCTGCTATCAATATCACCTACCCAGTCTGAATCCACATAACCAAGAATATCAAGGGAAATCACATATTCAATCACATTACTATGATAACACAAGGAATAATCTGAAGTACCACACAAATATCTAAAGACCCTTTTAATTGCATCCTAATTAACTCTACCAGGATTAAACATATATCTAGAAAGAACTCTCATTGCTTGGGCAATGTTTGGTCTAGTACAAACCACAGCATACAACAAACTTCCAACTGCACTTTGGTAAGGCACTTTTCTTATGTTTTCCATCTCTAATGGAGATGTTGTACAATCTAAAATAGATAACTTTGTTCCAACTGAAAGGGGAACACATAATGGTCTATAATCTTGCATGTTAAATCTCTGTAAAATTGAATTGACATACTTACTTTGGCCAAGCCATAGCTTCTTGTTCACTCTATCTCTTTTAATTTGCATCCCAAGAATGTGTCTAGTTGCACCAAGATCTTTCATTTCAAATTTAGTAGCAAGTTGATATTTCAATTCTGAAATCATACCTTTTCCTTTTCCAATAAATAACATATCATCAACATATAATGCAATAAACAAGAAATGATCACCATCAATTTATAATAAACAAAATGATCTAATTTAGAACACTCAAATCCCTAACTCAACACATATGTATCAAATTTCAGGTACCACATTCTAAGACTTTGTTTTAAGCCATACAAAGATTTCTTCAACTTGTAAACCAACTTACTTTTACCTATCACCATGTAGTGCTCTGGTTGTGTCATATATAGATATCCTCCTCCAAATGACCATGAAGGAAAGTATTTTTCTCATCCCTTTGCTCAACCTCTAAATCATAAGCAACAACAATAGCAAAAATCTAATGGATTTCATCTTTGCAACAAGAAAGAATATATCACCTTAATCAACACCCTCAACTTGAGAGTAACCTTTCGCAATCAACCTTGCTTTGTACTTCTCAATACCTCCATTTGAACCAATCTTTTTCTTGAACACCCATTTTCAACCAATGGGTTTTCGTCCTTTAGGTAATTGATGCAAGAAGAAATTGTTGCTCACAAAATCACAATGCAATATAGTCTCTATTGCAAATAAGAACAACTCATAAAACCCAAAGAAATGTAAACACATTCAAATTTGTATTGCATTCAATCAAATTGAGACAATTATATAATTTTCTCAAAAGAAAAAGGCTTCAACATACTCTTCTTGTAGCCTCATTTCACTACCGTATAGCTTCTCATTTCATTTCTCCAAAAAATTTGCACCATTTCTCTTCAACACCATATTGCCCTCTCCTTTTTCCTGCACAGAGCTTCTAGAAACCTATCATATTTTTTTCCATCAATGCTTCTTAATTATCATGAATCTTTTAAAAATCCAACATTATTTTTGTGCACCTCATTCTCAACTTTCTGGATCATTTTGAAATTCTCAATTTTTTTACCATATGAGAAAGTTACACCATTTTTACTGAAATTGGGGCTCACAGGCACGACCCCAAACCATCTTCTTCTCCCCTATAGTCAAACTTCTATAATGCTCCCTTATTCCTTCTTGAATGTGGGTTTTCTCTTTTTGGCTTGAGAATTCAATGGCATTCAAAAAAAAATCTTCCCACTTTACACCCACTTTCTCCATTCCACTAATTCTCATCATTCCAATCTTCCAACTAGATGCAAATTCAAATTTTCTAAATGAAGTTATAATATTACAATAAATGTCCACACAAGCTTGGACATGGAAGTTTTTCCTTTTTGAAAAATTAACACTTTTCAAACATTTTTTAAACAATTACAAAGTGAATCAATTAATTAATTCTTCACAATCCCTACATCAAACCTTACTATGCTAGAAGAGTTGAGCAATAAAATAATAGTGCCTGCAACAAAAAATGAAAACAAAACACAAGCATGAAATGTTAAAATATTTTTGGTTGTGCCGGATTGTTGGGTACCTGTAGATGCCCCAACATCAAACACCTAGGGTAAGCGAAATGTTCCATGATTTGAAGGCTCATTAACATTTGAAGGCCATATGTTTACTTTGGATCCACTGTTCCTCCTTATCCTTTTGAATTTTCTTCTTTCTCTTCTTCCAACATCTTGTTGGAACTAGCTTCACTCTCCTCCAACAACTTTGGTTACCATTCTTCTCATCTTTTGAGGGTCTTGACCCACTAAAATCTTACCATCTCCATGAAATTCCCTCATCATACACATACACACCAACAATATACACATACAAATCTTCCCCTATAGCTTCTACATATAAATTTGCAACCCCTGAATACTAATCTATTATTGCAAATTCCTTCTTCATATCTACTAACTTCTCACTTCTCTCCACAACATCTAAATTAATTTCTTCATCACACAATATAGAGAAATAAAAATTTACCTATTCATTAATTTGATTATCCATGTCCACCCACATGTCCTCATTATTCTCTTTTTGTATTGTTGCAACTTCTACCTCATCATTATCTGCTACAATTTCTTTTACTAGGTCTGCACTTTCATTATTTTTAATTTTCTCATAAGGTCTGAATATCCCCTATATTTTCATGAGCTCCTCTACAAGAAATGAATCTTATTCATCAAGTTCCGTGTCAAACATAGGAGATCCAAAAATCTTTGTATTATCATCCTTCTCTCCTGGGCTGCAACACTCATTTTCTCTTATCTTCTTCTCACTGTCATATTTCTTCTTCTCACTTTTCTTCACCAATATCCTCTCATCATTACCAATATTCTTCTTCAATTTATTTATTCCCATCTTGATATTTATCACTTCCTCATGAACCATTTGTTCCATCTTCTCAAACTTCTCATTTTCTACCTTCTCCCAATATCATTCCCAAAACAATATTCTCACGGGTCTTCTCACAACCCACCTCATGCTATCTAGATTGCAATCTCACCTTAAATCACATGCTCTGCATTTCCATGGCTTGTCCCTCCCATCTCTCAATTGCTTAGGAATCTTCACACACTTTCAATAATTCTCTTAAGCTTTGAAAGAACTTCAATCCCCCCCCACAGATCCTGGCATAAGCTGCCTCACATTCAACGCTCTGCTTATGCACTCAAGATCACCGAATCTAATACCATTTGATGTAAGAACAAACTATTGCTCACAAACTCACAATGCAACATAGTCTCTATTGCAAATAAGAAAAACTCATAAAACCCAAATAAATTCAAACACATTCAAATTTTTGTTGCATTCAATCAAATTGAGACAATTACATAATTTTCTCAAAAGGAAATGGCTTTAGATATGCTCCAAATGCTCTTCTTGTAGCTTCATTTCACTACCCCAAAGCTTCTCTTTTCATTTCTCCAAAAAATTTGCACCTTTCCTCTCCAACTCCACATTGCCCTATCCTTCTTTTTCTTGCACAGATCTTCCAGAAACCCATCATATTTTTTCCATCACTTCTCCCCGATTATAATAAATCTTTTAAAATTCGAACATGGATTTTGTGCACCTCGTTCTCAGCTTTCTAGATCATTTTTAAATTCTCAATTTCGTTACTGTATGAGAAAGTTACACCATTTTTACTAAGACTGGGTCTCACAGGCATGACCTCAAACCATCTTCCTCTCCCCTGCAATCAAATTCTATAATGCTCCCTTATTCCTTCTTGAACATGGGTTTTCTCTTTTTGGCTTGAGAATTCAATGGCATTAAAAAAAAATCTTCCCACTTTATAGCCACTTTCTCCATTCCATTAATGCCCATCATTCCCATCTTCCAGCAAGATGCAATTTCAAATTTTTTGAATGGAGTTATAATATTACAATAAATTTCCACACAAGCTTGGACATGGAAGTTTTTCCTTTTTGAAAAATTAACACTTTTCAAATATTTTTTAAACAATTGCAAACTGAATCAATTAATTAATTGATTCTTCACAATCCCTACATCAAACCTTACTATGCTAGAGGAGTTGAGCAATAAAATACTAGTGCCTACAACCAAAAATAAAAACAAAACACAAGCATGAAATGCTAAAATATTTTTGATTGTGCAAGATTGTTGGGTACTCTTAGATACTCCTTTAGCGGTATGGAGTTACATTCTTGCATGTTTCTTTTTTTTCCATAATAGAGGTAGTGGATTGAAGGGGGTTTTGGAGGCCATATTGGAGTAATTTCAATAATAAATGGGAAGCCCCATAAATGATAATTTTTCAATGCCCAAGAGCTTAGAAGAAGAAAACTTGATGAAGGGGTACAATAGTGAAGTTGCAAGAAAATTTTGAGGAAGATAGCAACAACAAGTTGAGTGTTGCAAAGAATTTAGAGGTGAATTTGCAAGTGTTTGTGGCTGATTTGAGTTAGCTATGTTTTGATTTTGTAATTATCAAATGAATTTTGTAATATATTTTTCAATATTAATGAAGATTTGATTTTCTCAAGTGTTCTTGAGGAAGAATGGAAAATAATTTACATTGAGTTTTTTATTTGCATATGCTTACAATTATGAAATGAGGGTGTATGTAGTGTTATGGCTGCTTGGATAGGTTGTCTAAAAAGATCCCCCATCCTTGTACTGTATCAAATGGTATCAACACCCTCAACTTGAGAGTAACCTTTTGTAGCCAACCTTGCTTTGTACTTCTCATTACCTCCATCTAAACCAATCCTTTTCTTTAACACCCATTTGTAACCAAAAGGTTTATGCCCTTTAGGTAATGGTACAATATCCCATGTATCATTATTTTTCAAAGATTTCATTTCTTCATCCATAGCAATCTTCCAAGATTTTACAACATTCATACCTTTAATGCCTATTCTATAGATTTGGGTTCACCCATGTTAGTATTCAAAACAAAAAATACATCTCCAATCATTAGGTGTATACCTTTCAGGTGGTTGTCTACTCCTTGTAGACCTATGAAAAAGTTGATTTGGAGGTTCTTCCTCCTCTTCTGAAGCCTCAATTCAACTTTCTCAGGTGTAGAAGGAAATTTAATCACATCTTATTTACTTTGATTTGGCTGAAATGTAACAAAAGAACACTTAGTTTCTCTAAAAACAACACTTCTTCTAAAACCAACACTTCTACTATGTATTGCCTTTTATGAACTAGGTTCCCAAAGCTTGTATCCTTTCACACCATAACTATATCCGATGAAGATACATTTCACAACCTTATTCTCTAACTTTGTTTGCTTCTCCTTTGGAACATGTGAATATGCCTCACAACCAAAAAATCTAAGATGGCTTAATGAAGGCTTGCAACTCTACCATGCCTCTATAGGTGTCTTATCAACAAGAGCTGATGTAGGAAACTTATTAATCAGGTAATGGGTAGTGGAAATAGCTTCAGCCCAAAACCTTTGTTCTAGGATAGCACCACTCAACATACTCCTAGCCTTCTTCGTCAATTTCCTATTCATTCTTTCTACAACTTCATTTTGTTGTAGGGAATACAAAGTTATTTTCTATATATGAAGACCACAATCTTTATAGAATCTATCAAAATCATTAGAGAAAACTTCACCACCATTATGAGTCCTCAAATATTTTATTTCCTTTCCATTTTGTAACTCAACCATTTCTTTAAATTCTTTAAATCGATTCAAAACTTTAGATTTACTCTTTAGAAAATATACACATGTCCTACTATAATCATCAATAAATGAAACATAATATGTGGATTTACCAATTGAAGGAACATATATAGGACCAAACACATCATAATGAATAAGATCCAATTCGACACAATATTTATGAGAACTCGAGTTGTGCCATAGAAAAATAACCCCTTGTCATTTTCATGGTCTTTTAGGACTTGCTTCATGATGCTTGCTCCATTTTTCTCTGATTTAATGTTGCAATGTGGCTTAAACATTCACATTAGCTTCTTAAAATTAAAATAATGACATCTTGTGAAGGTGTTGTTAAAAACATTTCTACACTTTTCTAGACTCTATTCATTACAATTCACCTAAAAATCACCTTTTCGTCACTTATCAAGTCCTATTTTGAAGTGTTGTAAAGTCTAATAACAAGATTTAATGCCTTTTTAGGCATAATTTCACTATTTACACCTTTCTTATGCTTTATTTGACCCCTTTATGCCATTATGAGGCTTAATTAAGTGTATTTTTGAATGTAAACCTAAAAAATAACATTAAATGTGACTTAATTCCCGACACCCATTTTCAAGCCTAAGGTGGGACCCATTCGCCATGAGTGGAAAATGAGTCCCTCTTGACTCTAAATTCAAAACATTTCAAAATTTCTTTTGGGTTTTTATTCAAAATTACTTGACGTCGGCCTGTGATGAGGTATCAATGGGTTACTAAGGCACAAGAATGTATAAATAAGTATTTTTGTCCTCATTTTACATCTCCTAAAATCTCCCAACTCATTCAAGCATTCAACTTACATTTGAGCACTTTGCATCCTATAATCAAGCATCAATCAAGCATTCTAGAGTTGCCATTGACATATCTTCAGATTTTCTTCAACGAGGGTTTGGTAAGTTCATAGCATTTGCATGTTATTTCTTTACCGTTCTCCTTCATTTCATTATTTCATTAAGGGTTTGATTACCAAAGTGGGATTTTACCAAGGAAAATTCCTATAACCTAACCCTTAACCATTTTCCCCCTCTTGCATGTGTGTTTGCAGACTTGTGTATGCAAATTTGACAAGAATTTAGGTGTTGAAAAGTGGTCAAAAATTCAAAAAAGTGTTTCAAGTCAACAACATCCTATTTCAAGCTTGGAGAAGACATTTGGTCTATTTTCTACATATTTGACTTCAACAACCTGACAAGTAGACAATCTCAGATCTGGTGTTACAAAATTGTTCGCTGATTTCTCAAAACTTTGGGAGAGGAATGATTCACCATCAATGGTGAATGAGTCCCACCTTAAGGCTGGAAATCTAGGTTTTATCAGATTCTGGATCCTGACACTTAGAAACCTATTCCTGACAGTTTTCATTAGAAGTAAGACTAATTCGCCATCAGTGGAAAATGAGTCCCACTGTTGATTTTCTATGATTTCAAATAGCATTTAAAAGATTCCAAATTCTCCTCTCCTTGCCTAGGTGCACTTTGATTCAGCCCTTTTTCTTCTGTTTTGCATTTGTTCATTCAAAGTTCATTGTTTCCATATCACATTGTGTTTTCCAACATTGCAGAAATCTTAGGTTTTGCTTACATAATCAATCATATAAATCACTTAACTACACTAAGATCATTCCATTTAGTTCAAATAACATCATACATTGCATAATTTGAGTGAACCTAGATAGATCTTTTAGCCCTACTTTCTTGTTTTAGGTGAAAAACCCTAGAAGTGCTAGAAAGACCTAGGGTGCCAAAAATCCACGGTTCATTTTGGTGAACCCACATATTGAAAAATTTACATTTCTGATTTTAATTACATCTTGCATCTTAAACTTCATTTGCATCAAAATTTAATTAGGGTATTGATTTGTTTTTGCATCCTAGGGTTTCTTAACTTGCATTAGTGAACTTGACTCATTTAGATTTCATTTTTGCATTACATATCATTAAAAAATTGAAAATCTGCATCTACATTCTTAATTGGCATCTTAAAAGCATTAGAATCACATTAAATTTTCTAAAAAAAAAAAAAAATCTCATACTGGGACTCATTCGCCACCTTCAGCGAATCAGTCCACCTGCACATTTCAGACTGCATTTTCAGACATTTCCTAGGTTTTATTTGCATTATTGACTTCTATAGTTACTTTCAATTTCAAGTTCCAGAATCTCTATTTTCAATCATTTCTTGCATCCTAATTTACTTGCATCATGTCTTTTTCTTTTAATAAGTTTATGAATTCATTAAAATCCTTGGTAGACATGTCCAATTGTTCCTTTGGCTATGACCATAATGACCTTGAGTTGTGTCATGCTCCTTCAACTCCTCATGATTGTCCTCCTAATGATGTAGACATCATTGGAGAAGATGACGATAGCATGACCAAGTTCTACAATGAATTCCTTGATAACCTAAAAACCAATGCAACCTTTTATTCATCCATGAAGCCACAAGATCTTCCTACTATTGCACCTCCTGATCACTTTGGACATATACATCTTGAAACTCAAGAAGGACCTAAGATTCATACAACAAGTGGGCCTAGTTCCTCTCAACCAATGCATCCTCACCTGTTCTATGATCACAAAGTCACAAACAATCCCATAAACCTTGAAGAAACATATGGTAAAGGCTTAACTATCCTAAGTAAACAAGGTTGTGACACAACACATGAACATGAAATTCATCAAATTCTTGAACAAAAACCAATAGAAGAAAACATAATAGGCTTAGGATATCAAGATCCTTCTCATCCTGATAGAGCTCCTTTTTAATATTGGAGACTTTGAGACGATGGTACAGTGATCCTTGATTCTCCTCTTGACTTGAACATTCTCCTTCCATGTGAACAACCATTACTTGATTCTAATGAAAAAGATGCTAGGATCTCGATGGATTCTCTTCCTCCTTCCATTCATAAAAAGGAGAATCTAGCAAACGAAAATGACCTTACAAGTTGAAGAAACTCAAGTTTCCTACCCATCCTCCACCTGAATGTGAAAGGAGACTTCAATTACTTTTAAACAAAGGTCTTATACTTTTACCACCCATGAATAGGTTGGTCATTCATCCTAAACATTATAACATACCATTTTGTAAATATCACCGTGTTCTTGGACATCAAACTGAAGAATGTCAAACATTACATGACATATTAAACAAGTATCACTTCATTGATACTAAATGCTTTCCCATTGTCCCTTAAAACAAAAGTCCTTTTATCATGCCATAGTTGTAGGATTTTTCATTCTCACTATTGCATGATCTTTTCACATCATCCACCTCAGCTCATTCTTTCCTTACACTTTGTGGGGGGGCTAAATTTGTTAGCCTCATCCTTGTAATTCACTTGTCTTTGTATCTTAATTAATCTTTTTTTTTTTGCTTAATTACTAAGCTTGAGAAACCAATAACTCAGTTAATGGTTGACTTGCACTTGCATTACTAGCCCCTTTCCATTTTTCTTTTATGTGCATATCATTTTCCCCTACATCATGCATTTGATGTTTTCTCTCTTTGTACACTTCTTCTATTCATACCTCTATTCTTCTATATGTCATACATTACCTTTTTTGGTTTTTATTTTGTGTTCTCCTTTTGGGGATGACGCAAAGTAGTGAGACACCCTATGTCTCTTCCATGTTGACCCAAAATATCCTTTTTCCTTTTTCATTTTTTTTGGTCTTCTCCTTCTGGGGATGATGCAAAGTGTTGAGACGCCCTATGTCTCTTTCATGTTGACCCAAAAGGTCCTTTTTCCTTTTTTGTTTTTTTTTTAACTTTTTCCTTTTGGGGATGATGCAAAGCGTTGAGACATCCTATGTCTCTTCCATGTTGACCCAATTGGTCCCTTTTCCTTTTTAATTTTCCCTTTTCTTGTCTTTTCCCTTTTGGCAATGATGTAATGCATTGAGACCGAAATGTCTCCTTCATGTTGACCCAAAATATTTTTCTTTGCGCTTTCCATTTCATTGTTTTTTCACTTGTGTTTCCTTTTGGGGATGATGCAAAGTGTTGAGACTGCATTGTCTCTTCCATTTTGACTCAAAATGGACTTTGTTTTTCCTTTCTTTTGCTCTCTTTGTGTCATTCTTCCAGTTCTATGTGCTTTGGTGAATGATGACAGTTCTAAGCTCTTCAATCAAAACATCGCAATGAACATACTGATCCCAAATCCATAGATCCCTTATGTGTTTTGTGTGCTTCTTTCTGTGGGTAAACTCCCTTTCTTTTGTTCTCTTTTTCCTTTACACGATGTAACCTAACTAAGAAACATATGACTTGGCATAAGGATTTCTGAGTTAGCTCTCATGTCTTGTTTTCCTTTTTCACTTTCATTCCTTCAGTACTTTAAATTAATTTATCATAGAACGATGTCTAGCAATTCCTTTAAAGTGGGGGACATACATTACCATATTTCATTTTGCATTTTTGATTCTTAGTGTAGCCTTGTTGTTTCATACGATGTGTTTGTCACTTTGTGGAAAACATTGGGTATGATGTCCTTCATAAGTGTGATCTATCTTAGCATATTACATTATGTTGGAATCAAGAAACATTGAGAGGGAGGGTGAATCAGTGTTCTAAAAAAATTGACTTTATTAACCTAATCTTTAAACCACTTATAGCATTGAAACAAAAGAAGGATGCAAGAACACAAAACAATCAACCACAACATGATAACACAAGGATTTTTTATGTGGAAACCTTTTTAGGGGAAAAAATATGGTGGAGGTCAATCCACAATATGAGTATACTCAATATAAGTGTTTACAAAAGGGGAATGCACATGCATTCAAGCACACTGCCTAGAGCTCACTACTCAAATACAAAAGGAAGCATCACTATCTTAAAAAAACATTTTAATTACATCCAAAATATTTGAATTGAGAAAATAGCATTTTATAATTCCTGATTACAGTTCTGGTTAAGCACATTTACAACATTCTTCACACTTTGTCTAATACCGCTCTTGAAACTCTATCTGCTTTAATTCAAATCACAAATCTTCTTTCTTCTTAAATGAAACTGTACACAATCGATCAATAAACCTTTTGAATTTTTCATCTCATTGCAACACACATCGAAAAGATATAAATAGTCGCTTATATATATCTATGACTAGAGATTACATCAATTACATGTCGGCTACAACAAAATATAAAACATGTATAAACTGTCAACTCAATCCATAAATAATTTTCAATGCGCACAAACCAAAGTTGGCCAAAACATAGCGAGGACCCAAAACAACATGTTTGAGCATGAAACACTTCAAACAATTATTCCTTGAATATCCGCAACACTCTACATTCATTTAGTCGGCCTTTTGCACTATCAAACTAAAAAACAATCAACCAAATCTTATAACTTACAAAAATTGATATAAGGCTCTATGATTCAAAAATAGGATAGGTCATACATTGAAAAATCTTCCCTAAGATCCACAACTCAAAATGATAACAATAAATTGCATATAAAGCGATGAGCACAATTTTGTCGGATGTCCTATTCTAGCTTTAATAGTTAATCACTAATATTCAATTTGACTTCTGGTATGAGCAAATACTAAATTTTGGATAGGATTAATGACTAGGGTTTCCATCAATGACAACACTAGATGACTTGTGTAATGTCTCTTGCTAACACATTCCTCTTGGTGGCCTGATGCAACACACTACATCCCTTAAGTTGTGAATATTTTATTCTTTGATCGGACCTCTCTTGGAGACATTAGACACAATGTTCCCTAAGTGGTAGACCTCACATAAAATTAACAAGACTCCTTTGAACATCTTTTATAGTTTACATTTTTACATTTTATATTTGACAATTTTGCATTTTATGCTTTACATTTTTGCCACCTTGCATAATGCAACTTGCATGCTTGTGGTACCTTACATTTGTTCACGGGTTTTAAGTATACAAATCTTTGCTTGTCTCATGAATCATGAACCAACATTTTCCTTTGTGGCTCCTTGTTGAAGTTATTCAGAGGTATAACTTTGATATGGTTGAGAGGGAAGCCCATTCAGTGGCACGGCTTTCCCCATAGCCACCTTTGTGTTTGTGAGTGCATACCAACTAGCGTATATACTTCACCTTTTTGGGTCTTCTCACTCAACAAATAGCCATGAGTTTTGTCACCCCAAAGTGAGTATGCATTCTCTTCTTCAAGCAATCAGCCTAGATCTAATCCACAACTAGTTGCATAAATGATCAAAGCTTCATCCTATCTCTTCATTTCAACATGTGTGTTCCTTTGTTCTTATGCTTATTTTTCCATGTGATCTTCATCTTGGGGGCTTGATCATCCCTCTTTATCATTGTTATTCAATCTTACTAATGTAAGTGCATTGAGACCTTTATCTTGATATGCATGACTACTTAAGTGTGAGTTTGAAGCAAGTTCATCCTCTCACTAAAGTGGGGGCTAAATTTTCAATAGAAAAATGACCCTTTGTCATTTTCATGGTCTTTTAGGCCTTGATTCATGATGCTTGGTCCATTTTTCTTTGATTTAATGTTGCAATGTGGCATAAACATTCACATTAGGTCCTTAAAATTCAAATAATGGAGTCTTGTGAAGGTGTTGTGAAGTGTTGTTAAAGATTTCTACACTTTTCCAAACTCTATTCATTACAATTCACCTAAAAATCACCTTTTTGTCACTTATCAAGTCCTATTTTGAAGTGTTCTAAAGTCTTGTAACAAGATTTCATACTTTTCTAGGCTATAATTTCACTATTTATACCTTTCTTATCCTTCATTTGACCCCTGTATGCCCTTATAAGGCTTAATTAAGTGTATTTTTTAATGTAAACCTAACAAATAACATTAAATGTGACTTAATTCCCAACACCCATTTTCAATCCTATGGTGGGACCCATTCACCATCGGTGGGGAAGGAGTTTCGCTTGGCTCTAAATTCAAAATATTTCAAATTTTCTTTCGGGTTTTTATTCAAAATTACTTGATGTCGACCTGGGATGAGGTATTAATGGATTAGTAATGCACAATAATGTATAAATAAGTGTTTTTCTCCTCATTTTACATCTCCTACAATCTTCTAACTCATTCAAGCATTCAACAAGTATATTTGAGCACTTTGCATCCTATAATCAAGCATCAATCAAGCATTCAAGAGCTGCCATTGACATATCTTCAAATTTTCTTCAACAAGGGTTTGGTAAGTTGATGGCATTTTCATGTTATTTTTTTATCATTCTCCTTCATTTCATTATTTTATTAAGGGTTTGATTAGAAAAGTGGGATTTGACCAAGGAAAATCCCTATAACCTAACCCTTAACCATTTTCCCCCTCTTGCATGTGTGTTTGCAGACTTGTGTATGCAAATTTTACAAGCATTTAGGTGTTGAAAAGTGGCCGACAAGTCAAAAAAGTGTTTCAAGTCAACAACATCCTATTTCAAGCTTGGAGAAAGCATTATGTCCATTTTCTACAGATTTGACTTCGACAACCCAACAAGCAAAGAATCTCAGATCTGGTGCTATAGAATTGTCCCCTGATTTCTTAGAATTTTGGGAGAGGACTTATTTGCCATCAATGGTGAATGAGTCCCACCTTAAGGCTAGAAATCTAGGTTTTATTAGATTCCAGATCCTGACACTTAGAAACCTGTTCCCGATAGTTTTCATCAGAAGCAGGACTGATTCACCATTAGTGGCAAATGATTCCCACTAGTGATTTTCTATGATTTTAGACAACATTCAGAAGATTCTAGATTCTCCAATCCTTGCCTAGGTGCACTTTGATTCAACCCTTTTCTCTATGTTTTTCATTTGTTCATTCATACTAGTTCATTCTTTCTATATCACATTATCTTTTCCAGCATTCCATAAATCTTAGGTTTTGGTTACATAATTAGTCATATAAATCACTTAAATACATTGAAATCATTCCATTTAGTTCAAATAACATCATACATTGCATAATTTCAGTGAACCTAGCTAGATATTTTGGCCCTACTTTCTTCTTTTAGGTGAAAAACCCTAGAAGTGCTAGAAAGATCTAGGGTACTAAAAATATATGGTTCACAAGTAAAATTGAACACTGTTTTGTTTTTCAAAGTGTACGTTCAAAGGTTACCCTTGTAGCAAGGGCTAGTTTCGCAACCGCCTCCAAACGTTCAGGGGTATGCCTATGATGGGAATCTGTGTATGATCAACATATGGAGAGATTCTTCCCCCTCCTTGCGCAAAGATTATGATTCCTTTCGGAGGTGAACCAGGTAGGCAACTAACTAAGAGGTTTTTACTTGGCTTGCAATAAATAAAGCGTTTCCATAATGATCATCCAAGTCATGGAAAAGAAGTTACTATGGTCTTGGAGTCTTTAGACTCAACAAGATGTTCTTTATTATAGTGAGGTGGAATCACCGGTGATAGGTGTGTACTCACTTGGGTCGTTCTCGAAGGTTCAACTTCCGGCAGGCCCTCTAAAGGTGACACTGGACATGGCTCGGATTCGGGTTTCTGATTTTCTGATTCTCTCAAAAGGAGAAGAGCATACTTCTCTAGCCTGTCTCTTTACCCAAACATGCTAAACAACCTTAATCACCGAGCTAGTTTCACTTCACCAAATCCACACGCTTTTGGGTTTCTGATTCTCTCAATGAGAGAAGAGCATAATCCCCTGACGAGTGAAAGTGCTAAAGATTCACTACCTTGCTCCGCTCCCTAAGAGTTCGTCATATTAGTAAGATCATCAGGAGCCTGGATTTGTCCATGGTCATCACCTCCATGTAACAAAGAGCCAAATTCCCTACTCACTATCGAAACTCCTAAGAATTTTAATGAAGCCCTAATTAGACTATGTGAATTGAAAAGCAGGAAAACAAACACAATGTTTTTTTAAATAAGATCTTTGACAAGCGTAAGTGTTTGTTTTCAAGTCTTTGTCACGCATCCTGCAATCAAACCGTTAGTGTGTTTCAAGTTCTCTGACTGGCGTCCTGCAGAAACTGTTATGCTGTGAAAAAAAATTCAGAAGAACCAGAAGAACAAAAGTTGGAATCTATAAAAAAAAAAAGAGATTAATTAAAAATCTAATTTAATCTAGTCAAAATTTAATCTAAAAAGAATTAGTTAACAAAACTAAAATTAAACTAAATTAATCTAATACTAAACTAAAAAGTTAAAACAAAACTAATCTAAATTAATAAAATTAAAAATCTAATCTAAATTAAAAAAAAAATCTAATCTAAATTAATAATTCTAAGTTAAATTAATAAAGTTAAAAAATCTAAAGTAAAAAAAAATCTAATTTAAATTAACAAAGTTAAATAATCTACTTTAAATTAACAAAGTTTAAAAAAAATCTAATTTGAATTTTAGAAACTAATTTAAAAATCTAATTTAAAAATCTACCTCCATGATGAAAAATCTTCAAATTTGATTTCAGAAAAATCTGTTTATAATGAGTAGACAAAAACAGAAACCCATAAATTTTTTGAAGCAAAAAATAAAACCTAGAAATCATTTTTTGATCCAGCAAGCAGAAGATGAAAAAATATATTTTTTTAAACCTTTAGCGAGGTGAAAAAAATGACGCGCGATAGTTTTTGTGCAGCTATTTTCTTCAGATCCGTGAAAAAAAATCAAAAAAATGAAAGATACCCAGATCGAATTTCGACCCTGGCTACAAAACCCAGAAATCATTTTTCCTACAACTGAGTGGAAGCTAGATTTATGAAGCAAAACTAAAAACGGCTCCAATAAAAAATGACTTTCATCAAACCTCAATCTTTTCCAATGCTCTGAATCTTTTTCATGGTGGGCGCCAAAATGTATAAGCTGAAAATATGTTATGTACCTTGAATCCTTGCATGCAGGATGCTCAATAATGAGTCCTGCCGTCAATTCTGACTCTCTGCTCCAAGGAAAGAGCGAGGGGATTGATGTTTATGGCCTGATTGACCGATTACCCACAAATATAGTCTGGAATGAGAAGTTAAAGAAGGAGAAGCAAAGAATGCCAATCTCCGCAGATCTGTTCTTGCAATGCAACAATGAAAACTAATCTAATGGTGTAAAGTACAATAACAAACTAATTTAATGAAATGAAAATTGATCTACATGCAATGCCATAAATGAATTACTTTGCAAATTAATCTACTATGAAGATTAAGCTAAATGTAATATTAAACTATATGCTCTAAAACTAAGATGCTTATAAAATCAAACTAATGTGTAATCTCAAATGATAAAATTCAAGAAAATTTGTAGCATAAGTCTGATGTAAAAATTCGTGATTCTTGTTTGAAATGAGAATGAGAGGGCTCATTTTATAGGAAAAAGTAGAATTGAAGGCAAATTTAGAAGCAATGTGGGATAAATAGAAAAATAGAAACAAATCTTGATTGGAATTCTTTTTTTAGTTTATTTCCCTTTTAACTAATTTGTTTCCTTTTTTTCATCGCAGGATATTCTTGAGAGGATATTTCATTTATTTTATTTAATTTAAGATGATAATATCTCTTTTAATAAAATAAAATAAGATTATGTAATTTAGAAATGAATATTAATAAAATATAATAAAATTATTTAATTAAAAATAGATTTAATTAAATAGCATCATTTTATTTAAGTAATAATAACTTCAATTAAATAACATTATTTTATTTATTAAAAGGGATTTATTTCTTTTGATTAAATAAAATTAATGAAGCATTCAAACCTTAGGGAAAAGTGAAACATTTGAAATAGTCATGAATTGATTAAGAAATTTGATTTGAAAATGTGACAATCATTGATTTAGAAAGTTGATGTTGACAAATTAAATAAATGGGGCCCAAAGTCTAGGTGACCATTTTAGGTTGCATACATTTGCCCCTCTTTGACTAATGTGAGGTCGACTTGGGATCACA
>VDFB02026320.1:67990708-68098257 GCA_007258455.2 Sequoia sempervirens
GCTTGTCTCATCTAGAAAGGGATTTTTCATGCTCAATTTTTTTTGAGCCTATCACTTGTGAACCTTGAGGTATGTTGAAGTGGTGAGCTTGGTCTAGACTGTTTGAACAAGTCATTGGTATACGTTGTATTGACATGAGCATCGCGAGGTTCATTGTCTTGGCCTTCGTGTTGTGACCATTGTTCTTGGTGAGCTCGTCTCTTATACCTTTCATCCCATTGATGGGCATCCAAATATCTTGCATTAATGAGGGGTGAACCAGGTTGATCATCATGAGAAGAATTTCCAAATATCATGTTGTTTTTGTGTTGTTCATAGATATCATCAAGATTTTGATCCATGGCTTCCCTCTCCCGCCGAGTGACAGTATAACTCATATCCATACCTGAGTGGGAAGGTGTTGAGGGGGTACTCAAGTCACTAAAATGGCTCTTTGGGTCAAAATAGGTTTCGTGACCCGACCTCCCAGGGTGACTGGTCAAATATTGGTTCCTTTTCCCTTCTTGGACGAAAGTATGAACCGGGGTAGTTGGTTAAAAGAATATCCAGGTTGCTTTCCTGGCTCACTTGATATCTTGCCAGACCTGCTGTTGGCATGAGAAGTCGCACAATTCCAAGAAATGTCAATACCCGCATCAGGGATAGTAAAAGTTTTCTCTCTGTTCGAGAGATGGTGAAATAGAACTGCTGTAAAATAGGTGCAACCAACACCGCCACAGAGGTGCTCAATTCTTAGGTGAACACCCTAGCACATATGGATCAGGAGGATGACTTACACAAAGTGTACTGAGTTTGAATTGTATGAAAATGGGTGGACAAGGAGACTACTAGCACTCTCCAAGTGTGTTATCAAAGAGTCTAAAAATTTAACTATTTGACAGGAACAATTCCTAATTTGATAATCTCAAGCAAAATCGCTTATGAGATCAAGGATCACTAATTCAAAAGGTCAAGGACACATAAACCCTAAATACAGAACATGTCTCTAAAATTGGGACAAGTCACCTAATCGAAGAACTCAGTATTTCAGTTTGTTGTTTGTTTTCAAAGATCAAGCAAGTATATCAATAGATTTTGATCAAGCACATAGGTTTCAATCAGACAAGTTGTGATACAAAAAGTAGTCGATAACAGATCTATCAAGGACAAAGAAACTTGATAGTATCAGGGGAGTCTTGTTGGAAGATGTTTGGACAATGTTTAAGACTCAAAAACAAACACATAGCTATCCCTACCAAAGAAAATGGTGAGAAGCCAAAACCTTTGCCGCATTGCTTATGCACATACGTGCACCTGACACAGCCGTGTCACCCCCTAGAGGGCGCCCATGTTTTTGGTGTTTCCAAGGACTCAATAGTGTACGTTCAAAGGTTACCCTTGTAGCAGGGGCTAGTGTCGCAACCGCCTCCAAACGTCTAGGGGTATGCCTATGATGGGAATCTACGTATGATCAACATATGGAGAGATTCTTCCCCCTCCTTGCACAAAGATTATGATTCCTTTCAGAGGTGAACCAGGTAGACAACTAACTAAGAGGTTTTTACTTGGCTTCCGTTCACAATAACCTTCGGTGCCTCTGATACAGAGCTCGGGCCTCGCAGCCACACCAACACCTGAAAATCACACACCCCCGCAAGTAGGGCTCAGAGTGGCGCCACTCAGTGCAATAAACAGAGCTTTTCCATGATGATCGTCCAAGTCATGGAAAAGAAGTTACTATGGTATTGAAGTCTTTAGACTCAACAAGACGTTCTTTATTATAGTGAGGTGGAATCACCGGCGATAGGTGTGTACTCACTTGGGTCGTTCTCAGAGGTTCAACTTCTGGCAGGCCCTCTAAAGGTGACACTGGACATGGCTCGGATTTGAATTTCTAATTTTTTGATTCTCCCAAAAGGAGAAGAGCATACTTCTCTAGCCCGTCTCTTTACCCAAACACGCTAAACAACCTTAATCACCGAGCTAGTTTCACTTCACCAAATCCACACGCTTTGTTTCTCGATTCTCTCAATGAGAGAAGAGCATAATCCCCTGACGAGTGAAAGTGCTAAAGATTCACTACCTTGCTCCGCTCCCTAAGAGTTCGTCATATTAGTAAGATCATCAGGAGCCTGGATTTGTCCATGGTCATCACCTCCATGTAACAAAGAGCCAAATTCCCTACTCACTATCGAAACTCCTAAGAATTTTAACGAAGCCCTAATTAGACTATGTGAATTGAAAAGCAGGAAAACAAACACAATGTTTTTTTTAAATAAGATCTTTGACAAGCGTAAGTGTTTGTTTTCAAGTCTTTGTCACGCGTCCTGCAATCAAACCGTTAGTGTGTTTCAAGTTCTCTGACTGGCGTCCTGCAGAAACTGTTATGCTGTGAAAAAAAAATTCAGAAGAACCAGAAGAACAAAAGTTGGAATCTATAAAAAAAAAGAGATTAATTAAAAATCTAATTTAATCTAGTCAAAATTTAATCTAAAAAGAATTAGTTAACAAAACTAAAATTAAACTAAATTAATCTAATACTAAACTAAAAAGTTAAAACAAAACTAATCTAAATTAATAAAATTAAAAATCTAATCTAAATTAAAAAAAAAATCTAATCTAAATTAATAATTCTAATTTAAATTAATAAAGTTAAAAAATCTAAAGTAAAAAAAAATCTAATTTAAATTAACAAAGTTAAATAATCTACTTTAAATTAACAAAGTTTAAAAAAAATCTAATTTGAATTTTAGAAACTAATTTAAAAATCTAATTTAAAAATCTACCTCCATGATGAAAAATCTTCAAATTTGATTTCTGAAAAATCTGTTTATAATGAGTAGACAAAAATAGAAATCCATAAATTTTTTGAAGCAAAAAATAAAACCCAGAAATCATTTTTTGATCGAGCAAGTAAAAGATGAAAAAATAATTTTTTAAAACCTTTAGCGAGGTGAAAAAATGACGCGCGACAGTTTTTGTGCAGCTATTTTCTTCAGATCCATAAAAAAAAAAAAAATGAAAGATACCCAGATCGAATTTTGACCCTGGCTACAAAACCCAGAAATCGTTTTTCCTACAACTGAGTGGAAGCTAGATTTATAAAGCAAAACTAAAAACGGCTCGGTAAAAAAAATGACTTTCATCAAACCTCAATCTTTTCCAATGCTCTGAATCTTTTTCACGGTGGGTGCCAAAATGTATAACTGAAAATATGTTATACTTCTGTGAATCCTTGCATGCAAGGATACTCAATAATGAGTCCCTGCAAATCAATTCACAGCTCTCTATCCGAGAAGAGCAAGGATTGATATTGTGGCCCTCAGATTGACCCAGTTACCCCTGCAAATACAGTCTCGGAACGAGAGATTCAAAGAGGAGAAGCAAGAATGTCAATCTCCATGAATCCTGTTCTTGCAATGCAACAATGAAAACTAATCTAAATGACTGTAAAATGCAATAAACAAAACTAATTTATTGAAATGAAAATTGATATACATGCAATGCCATAAATGAATTACTTTGCAAATTAATCTACTATGAAGATTAAGCTAAAATGTAATATTAAACTATATGCTCTAAAACTAAGATGCTTATAAAATCAAACTAATGTGTAATCTCAAATGATAAAATTCAAGAAAATTTGTAGCATAAGTCTGATGTAAAAATTCGTGATTCTTTTTTGAAATGAGAATGAGAGGGCTCATTTTATAGGCAAAAGTGGAATTGAAGGCAAATTCAGAAGTAATGTGGGATAAATAGAAAAATAGAAACAAATCTTGATTGAAATTCTTTTTTTAGTTTATTTCCCCTTTTAACTGATTTGTTTCCTTTTTTTCATCACAGGATATTCTTGAGAGAATATTTCATTTATTTTATTTAATTTAAGATGATAATATCTCTTTTAATAAAATAAAATAAGATTATGCAATTTAGAAATGAATATTAATAAAATAAAATAAAATTATTTAATTAAATAGCATCATTTTATTTAAGTAATATTAACTTCAATTAAATAACATTATTTAATTTATTTAAAGGGTTTTATTTCTTTTGATTAAATAAAATTAATGAAGCATTCAAACCTTAGGGAAAATTGAAACATTTGAAATAGTTATGAATTGATTAAGAAATTTGATTTGAAAATGCGACAATCATTGATTTAGAAAGTTGATGTTGACAAATTAAATAAATGGGGCCCAAAGTCTAGGTGACCATTTTAGGTTGCATACACCTTCCTCCTCATCTCTTCAAAAAGTAAAGAACCCACTACATCTTCAGTCTTCAAAATAAAAGAGGTACTTCCAATAGCAATAACAAGAGAATCCCATGAATGAGGCAAAGAACAAAGCAAGATCTGAAATTTCTCCTTCTCATCCATTTTGACACCACTGATGCCAAATGGTCCACTAATATATTGAATGCTTCTAGGTGATTTATGGTTCATCCACCCTCTTCCATTCTCAAGGAATACAACTTCTTCCTCAAGAAAATATTGTTCACTAAAGATTTGGCCTGATACATCTCACCAAGTTTCTTCCATAGTTTTTGTGCAGAGGTCTCCTCATGGACATTAATTAAAACATATTCTGCTAAACATAATTTGATTAGACCCTTGGCTTTATGGTCTACAACATCATATTGAGTAGCTTGAGTAGGATCTACAACCCTTGAAATGTTCTCATCAACAACATCCCATAGATCTCAATCTATCAACAAATCCTTCATCTTCAACTTCCATATTTCAAAATTATTTCTTGAAAATTTATCCACCTCTATTCTCTTTGATGAACTTTCCATCTAAAAATTCTTGCAACAATATCACAAAGTATCTTCTACATAAGCTCCCACTCAAACCTAGATTAGTCCCAAAAACCCAACAAGCCACAACTGAAACCAAATTTGATTAAGCTCTGATACCACTTGTAAGGAAGCTAAGGTAGCGGAACAACTTCCTACACTAATCTTGAGAGGATAATAATGCAAAAAATTTATAGATCTTTAATAGTTACAAACACTTAAACAAAAATAAAAATAAATATCATGCATACCATGACATAGTGATTTGCATGGGGAAAACCCTTTTGGGATAAAAACCCCACATTGCAAAAGCTTCCTAATATATTATTCAATAAATCACAAAGATTACAATATACTTGCAGAGCAAGCTTCTCATCGGAGTATCACCACTCAAAGATCAAGAGACAATACGATTATTATTAGACTCTCAGAATACATCACCATCTCTCTCAACTGAATCCATAATGCAATGCCCTCATAAAATAGGGTTACATTGTAGGGCAGTATAGGCCAACAAAATATCCACCATTAGATCTAAAACTTAATAATTAACAGTCTAGATTTACAATGTATCATTTATCTAATGTGTGTTGGCCATTTTAGAAGTTTTAGGATGAAAAAGTTAACAAAAAATTGTTCACACACATCCCACTCTCCCCCCTTACTACCATGGTGTGTGTATATATATATATCCTATCAATAATAATTGTTATATAATTGCAAGGTTTAGACACATTTTCCCAAAATGATAAAAGGGGTTTCACCACCAAGCAAAGGCTTGGAAAGAAGAAGATGAATGTAATGATATGCAAACCTAACTATGCAACCTAAGATATGAAACTAAAAATAAAAATAATGAACTGAGAATGAAAACAAGGGTGGCTCAAAAACTGAACGAGCTTGAAACAAGGTTTGCATTTCTAAAAAACTAACTTTTCATGCACAATGGGACTCATATTCCAATAGGGGCGATTTAGTCCCAATTTAGGTTTTTGGGCCGAAAATTGGAATTTGAAATTGCTAAACCAAGATCTATTAGAAAATGCTTGAAATCTAGTGTACTTAGAATAATATGCCCCAAGTGGTGATTTATTCCTAGTATTAGGGTTGATCTGAAATTTGAGAATCCTCCAGTGATCTTTTATAGCTTCTCTCCCTCCCAATCTCCAAGTTTTAAACACTAAATTTTGTTTTATAGGTGACTTTCAGTGATCTTGTAATGTAGGTGACAACTTTGGCAACTTTGCAACTTTGACAACTTTCTCCAATCTTGCTTTTCAATGGATCTTCAACCTAGATCTACAAATCACACATCAAAGAGAGGGAAAAGTGTTATTTTGTTAGTGGATAGGGGTTTGCCTTGGTCAAACGTTGTTTTGGTAATCAAACCTTGAAATGAAATCAAATAGAATGAAGGAATGATGAATGAACAATATGTAATGTTGCAACTCACCAAACCATTAAAAAAAAGGTTAAAATCTTGTATGAAATGGCTAGCATGAATGTATATCTTGACTCTTTATTGTATGTTGTAGATCTTGACTTCAATGCTTGCTTGAATGATAAGATATCTACATCACAAATGTTAGCGAAAAAAAATATGATGCTTGAATCTTGAATATAGCTCCAAAACACTTGATAATAAGCTCTTGAATCCTATTTAATTATTATAATGATTGAATGCTTAGATCATACTTGCTCATGAAAATTGCTAGGAGAAAATATGTGAAATAACCTTGTAATTATACTTGTTTATGCCAAATTTCCCAAAATTACAACACTACAGGTTGACATTAGATCTAGGAGAATAAAATCCCACCAAGAATTGAATTAAAAATTAGGTCGAAGCTAAGAAATAATCATATGCCAATTCACAAATATGGGTCCTAGTAGGCTAGGCTCAACACACAAATTTCAAGAAATGTTAAGTTTAATTCCAAATTCAGGTTTAGGACTCAAAACTTAAGTGGGACCCATACGCCCAAGGTGGCGTATGAGTCCTAGATCACTAAATATGGGCCATACAAACCAAAATAAATAAATTATGATTGGTTACTTGATATGTGTCAGGATTATACTCAGAAAGATGCATTAAAGAAGGCTTATAGATGCAAAATAGGACCAAATAAGGCATAAAAAATCCCAATTTTAGCAGAGAAGGCCGAAAAAAGTGTTAAAATGTAGAGGGATACATTTTTCTACAGTACATTTAGTGCCCACTTTATTGAGAGGAGGAAGTTGCTTCAAAATCACACTAAAGTAGAGAAAACTCACATCAAGTCAGGTCCAAGTGTACCAATGCTAGTAAGATAGGACGATAACGATCAAGAGGGATGGTCAAGCCCCCAAGATTGAGACCCTATGGAAAACCAACATAGGCACAAAAGAACACACACATGAATGATATACGAAACAACAATAAGATACAAGCGAGTATGTGTAGGATCATCATGGAAAAAAGAAGCCTTTAAGTGGCAAAAAAATTAGAAAAAATAGAGTTAGGAAACTTGACGTAAAAATTTGAATAAGTTATCTATATTATTTTAAAAATATGTAAGAATAGAATTTGTAAAAAATTGAATGTAGTTTCTAAAATACTAGGTTTATTTTTATTTTTAAAATCTATTTGGTGAAAATTTGAAATTTCAATGCAATAGTACTTAAATTTTAGGGAAAAAATAAGTAGGTGTCTATTTGACCACCTTAACAACAATAAAATGATAATATATTTTTATAATATTTTAGATATAAGTAGAGGACTCATGTCCTGATGTGATGCATATTTTTTTGTAATTTTTTTCTTAGTAAATAATTAATTAATAATTTTTTATTACAACTTAAAAAAAAAAAAACTCTTATGTTCGACCACCTTAACTTGGTCAAAACTTCATGAAATTCAATTTTATTTTTTTTAATCCTATAGTATGTGAAGCATAGAATGTGACACATATTTCAAATTCAAAAAATGTGATACCATTTGAAATCTATAGATGTTTTTCAATCAGCCTATCAATTAGGACTTTAGTCATAATTCAAATAGAAAATGAATAATAATTATTTATTAAATTCAAAGTAAAGCATAATTTATATTGGTGGAAATCTAAGAATCTCCTTTAAAAACCCTTTTCATTTCATCAATTTTGGGTAAAAAAAGTAGTCAGCTACATAGGCTACCCATATCCATCATATTGCCACTTTTTGGCCCATCATGATCCTACACATACCCAAACATACATTGCCAAAGAAAAAGAGAAAGGAAAACAAAAACAAGAAAGGGGTGGATCAAGCTTCGACAATTTTTCCTGTACATTATGGATCAAATCTAAGATATTTGTCCAAAAACATTTACAAGTGAAACACGGTGTCCACTAAGCAAACCAACACATGCTCACAAGGGCTAGTGGAACCTCAGGTCATCTACTAGGTGAGCTACCAACAAGAAACATATGCACGTGGTCGATATGTTCTTACATAGACAAGAAAGTGGATATGTGAAAGTCACACCTAAGTTTAGGTGTCATATGTAAAACCATACCAAAGTTATACCTCCCGATAACTTTGATAAGGTGCCACACAAAACAAACAACAGGATCCATGAAGCAAGCAAAAACTCATAAGCTAACACTCATAAACTAACAGGATGGCTCCATAGGCAAGCAATGTGTGTTACACAAGGTGGCCATATAATAGATATTGTAAATGAAAAATGGTGCTAGGTATGTTCAAAAGAGTTTTTCTTCGTTCATGTAAGGTCTTAACTTAGGAAACATTGTGACAATGTCTCCAAGAGAGGACCAATCAAAGAATAGAAGATTCACAACTTAGGATGTAGTGTGTCACATCAAGCCACTAAGAGGAATATAATATGCTAAAAAAGATCAAGCTCTTGAAGGACATCACACCCAATGTCACCACAAAGTGAAAGATGAATCGCATGAAGTAAGAAGACTACACAATGAAACATGAATTGTAAAATAATAATGCCAATGTATGCCCCCACTTTAAAAAAATTGCTAAACATCATGTTGTGAGCAATTAATTTAAAGTAGAAAATAATCAATGCTAACAATAAATAGGACATGAGAGCTTATTTGGAAAGCCATACGTCAAGTCATATGTTTCAAAGTAAAGGTATGTCATGAAAGGGGTTTCCCCCACAATGGAATTCCAAAATCACCTAAGGGTTCAACAAATTCGGGGTCAATATGTCTTTGATACAATGTTATTAGAGAGCTTGGGACTATCATGATTCCCCAAATACTCATGGAGTAGGAAGAATGACACAAAGAGAGTGAAAAAAAAAAGAAAAAACTTTTGGGTCAACATCAAAGAGACCTAAATGTCTCGACACCTTGCATCATCCTAAAAAGGAAAACACAAGACTAAGAAAAGATACATGAAAGTTTTTGGGTCAACATAGAAGAGACCTAAATTTCTCAACACCTTGCTTCATCCATGAAAGGAAAAATGCAAAACATGAAAATATAAATAGAGTAATGTCACAAAGAGAGAGATACATCAAACATAACGGTACGATGGATCACTTTACACACATGTAATCACATGCACAATATGAAAAAGAAAACAAAGGAAAGACTAGTAAGGCACTGGCAAATCAACCTAGAGTAGGTTTCTACATCCCAATCTTGATCGGTATAAACAAAAGACAGACAACTAGCCAAAGGGACAACAAGTTCAGTACTAGGAAAAGGCTATCTAATTCTTGAACCCACTATGTGCAAGATAAGAATGAGACGAGGTAGGTGATAAGAACGCACTCCTTGTATTTTGTTCAATGATTTGTAATGAATGTAAAATATGTAATAGTGAGCATATTATGATCCTACAACTATTACATTGCAAGGAGTAGAAGGGAATCATTTAAGGGATTATTTCTATGATATCAAGTTTCTCAAGGATTCTTCTTAAAGTACAAAATTCATCAGTGAGATGCCCAAGAGTCCTATGATATGCACAATAATTTTTGTTTTATGGTTTGTTGGTTCTAGTAGGAGGTAGCATTGCAATCCAACATTTTTTATCAAGTTCTTCTAGTTTTCATTCAACTTATGTTAGATTTTTTAGGAATGGTAAGTCTTTAAATTTGTAAAGATTTTGTTTCTTGCTAAATTCACCAATTCTTGAATTAGATGTTGAGGAGGAGGACCTAAGATGACCCTATCATTCTTACCA
The DNA here is from genome assembly GCA_007258455.2 of Sequoia sempervirens. NCBI lineage: Eukaryota > Viridiplantae > Streptophyta > Pinopsida > Cupressales > Cupressaceae > Sequoia > Sequoia sempervirens. The sequence continues at coordinate 68,000,681 of VDFB02026320.1, forward strand.
TCATTATGAGGCATGGGTTATTATTTAGGAAGGAGGACACTTATGTCTAGAGGAGGATCTTGATATCCTATCCCTTTGGTATCTTCAATTGGTAATTTTTCTAAGGGTTGATGATTTTCATGTCCGCTTGTCGTATCACATCCTTGTTTGCTTAAGATCATGAATCCTTTTCCATATGTCTCTTCTAGGTTGATACAAGTATGTGAAAAAATTTTAACATAGGATTTTTTAATGTTTCCTTGGTTAGAGGTGCTAGGATCACATATTGTAGGGAGCTTAGGCTTAGTTTGTGTCTCAATTTCAGGATGTAGAAGACCAAACATCTCAAGTTGTGTTGGTTGTTTCATGGAAGGATAAAAGGATGCATTAATCTCAAGTTTGTTAAGGAAATCATTTATGAATTTTGTCATGTTGTCATCATCTTCTCTAATGATTCCAACATCATGAAGAGGGCATGCATTAGGATTTGATTGAGCATGAGTGAGTTCAATTTCATTAGGATCATTTCCAAAAGTACAACTTAACACATCCACTAATGACTTCAAGGACATCCAAAGCTTACCAAAGCACATATCCATGATGAAATGCAATGTAATAACCTAGAATGAAAAATATGTAAATGCAATTTTGAAATTATGCAATGCATGAAATGAATTGAATTAAGCTAGGTCTAATGAAACGAATGAAACACAAACTTAGTAAACCAAAATGGAAAACTAACAACAACAAACAAAAGCATAAAAAAAGGTTTTTAATGTTGTAAAATATAGTTTCAGATCTAACATAGGACTAAATTGCCCAAAGGGGCATAGGAATACCAGTTAGGGGTTTTCAAGGTTTCATATGCTAAAAAACAATCCACACATAATACCTAGAAATCAGGTAAAACCAGCTATACTAGGACTAAATCACCCAAAGGGGCATATGAGTCCCAAATCGGGGTTTTTGCACTAATTTTAGTGAATTTTGAGTGAATGTTAGGCTTTTTGTTTGAATGTTGTCTATACTACGTGTGACTACACATTTCAAATTAAATTCAATGATGCAAGATGCAAAAATGCAACCTATATTGACTTTTAGTAATGCAATATTTTGAAACCCTAGATGAAAATTAACTAATGTAAGCTAAATATAGGACTATGATGCACTTAGAATTAGAAAATAAGGTGTCCAAAGTTTAGGTTCACCAAAATGAAATCTCGAAAATAGTGTTCCACCTTTTGGGAGATGGAACTAAAGGGGAATCCAGGTTCCTCCTATTTCACTCAAGTTTCATTAAAGGAAACTAGGATCCCTCAACCAATTAGATTGATTGAGTGATGGACTTGGGGATTGGATGGTTTCCTTGGGTGTGATTGAAGATAAAAGGGGGTTCACCACAAAGCAAAGGCTTGGAAAGAAAAAGATGAATGCAATGATATGCAAACCTAAGATTTGAAACTAAAAATGAAAATAATGAACTAAGAATGAAAAGAGGGGAACTTGAAAAATTAAAGAAGCTTCAAACAACGTATGCACTCCTGAAACTATGAATTTTCATGCACACTAGGAATCATATGATAGTAGGAGCAATTTAGTCCTAGTGTAGGGTTTGATGTTGAAACTAGAATCTAGAATTGCTAAACTAGGATCTATAGAAAATGCTTCAAGTTTGGTATATTGGGACTCATATGCCACACATGGTGATTTATTCCTAGTATTAGGGCTGATCTAAAATTATAGAATTATCTAGTGATCTTCTGTAGCTTCTCTCCCTCCTGATCTCCAAGTTTGAAACACTGAATTCTATTTTTTAGTGACTTTCTATGATCTTGCAATGTAGGTGACAACTTTGGAAACTTTGACAACTTTCTCCAATCTTTCTCTTCAATGGATCTTCAACCTTCAACTACAAATCACACATCAAAGAGAGGGAAAAATGTTGTTTTATTACTGGATAGGGATTTTCCTTGGTCAAATGTTAGTTTGCTAATCAAACCTTGAAATGAAATCAAATAGAATGAAGGAATGATAAATGAACAATATGTAATGTTGCACCTCACCAAACCCTTGAAAAAAAGGCTGCAATCCTATATTAAATGGCTAGCATGAATGTAGATATTGACTCTTGATTTTATGTTGTAGATCTTGAATTGAATACATGCTTGAATTATAAGATACCTACATCACAAATGTTAGCTCAAAAACAAACATGATGCGTGTTGACTTCAATTACATGATGCTTGAATCTTGAATATAGCTTCAAAACACTTGCTAATCAGCTCTTGAATGCTCTTAAATTGTTACAATTCTTGAATGCTTAGATCACACTTGCTCATAAAAATTGCTACGAGAAAATAAGTGAAATGACCTTGTATTTATACTTGTTTATGCCAAATTTCCCAAAATGACAACACTACAAGCTAACATCAGATCTAGGGGAATAAAATCCCACCAAGAATTGAATTCAAAATTAGTTCCAAGCTAAGCAGGAATCATACACTAGTTGGGGCATAGGAGTCCTAGTAGGCGGACACAAATTTCAAGAAATGTTAAGTTTTATACCCAATTCAAGTTTAGGCCCCAAAATTTAGGTGGGACCCATGTGCCTAAAGTGGTGTATGATCCCAAATCACTAAATATGGGCCATAAAAACTAGAAACATTAAATTACAATTTGTTACTTGATATGTGTCAGGATTATCCTCAAAAAGATGCATTAAATAATCCTTCTAGATGCAAAATAGGACCAAATAAGTCATAAAGAAGCCTAATTTTAGCAGGGAGGGCCCAAAAAAGTGTGAAAATGTAGAGGGATACATTTTTTCTACAATATAATATATTGCAAAAAAAAAAAATTAAGTCTTCTCAACACTCGGCCTACTTTGAAAGGTAATTTAAATATTTAAAATAATTTTTTTGTCAAATTTTACTGACATAATTTTGATAAAGTGCATGATTTCAATATAAATAGAACTTATGTTGGAGGTTAAAAATCAAGTTCTTAAATGCAAAAATCATTCATTTTAAGAGAAAAAATTAAGAAAAGGAGCATATTCATAGTGCAGACATTTTGCCTAATTTGGAGCATACCTTTAAGGTAGATTTATAACAGACATTTTGCCTAATTTGGAGCAAAAATTTAAGGCAAATTTATAGGATACATTGTGCCTAATTTGGAGTAGACCTTCAAGGAAAATTAATAGGCTCAGACATTGTGCCAAATTTGGAGTAGATATTTAATGCATATTTTGTTATATGCACAAGACAACTGAGAGGAGGGGTGAATCAGTTGTACATTAAAACATCAAGACCCTCATTAACATTTAAATATTTATTAGCCCTTAAAATCTTAATTAGATTTTGTTAGAATTGTGAAACAAGCACAAAATCATGAGCCACATGATCAAACACAAATAAAGACACCTTCCATGCAAGAGATCTACAAACAAATATATGCAATTATCTTCAACAAGAAAAAGCTACAGAAGAGAGAAAACTTTCAAGAAGAAATGAAAGCTATAGAAATTCTCCTGTTAATAATTACAAAGAGATCAATCCTTATAAAAGGAGATCAAGAAACCCTAAAGAAAACCCTAAAGGGAAACCCTAGTGTGCAAACTTAATAATTAATAAATAATTAATTATTAATGTGCCTAAGTTTAGCTTAAGTAACTAAAGTGATAAGTGACTTAATTAATTAACCAACATGATTAAATTAATTAAGTAAAATAAATTATTACTCTAACACCCCCCCTTAAGATGAACTTAGGAAGTAGCTAAAACACTAAGAAAAAGATGCATGAAAGCAAAGACGGGCCTTGGAAAACAAGGCCAAGTAAGGTACCCAAGTACAAACAGAAGATCTCTATAAGGCGAAGAAATAGAGAAAACCTCGTGAGAAATACTCCACTCCAAAAAGAGATGAAAGGTGACTGAAGGACTGAAAAGCCTCCAAATCAAGCTGTGAAGGACTAAGAAGCCTCCAACCCAAGGAAATTTCTAGAAAAATAGGAACATATAGAACACCACAGAAGCATGAAGAAGCTACAAAATCTATCGAAAGATGACTGCTATGGTGCCGAAGAAACTCCAAAGAAGAATTAGGATGAACAATATAATACCCCCCCATAATGTTGACTGGGAGAGCCTGACAGATCCACTGAAATACTATGTAACACCCTGTAGTGCATGAAGGAGAAGAAACAACATCTGAAAGTGCACAAGAAAGTACTTGTAATTGAAAAAGTAGTGTGCATAACAAAGCACACATGCATGAGGCTGGAATCATATGGATACACTATTGTCGTGGAGGGACACTCACCAGACAAAGGTGTGATGGAAAAAATGAAGGAACTACACAACCCACCCATGGCACTTTATAATACTGTGTGAGTACAAAATATGGCACAACCATATGTGTAAAATCCCCAAAAGACATGTACAATAGTGTGGCACTTTATCTCAATGCGTTTACATATAAGAAAACATGCATGAAAAAGATGTCTACAATGTCCAAATAGGACAAAAAGATAGAAATACATATAGAACAACCAACAACAAGTCATCCCATGCAAACGAAAAGTTTCTAGGAGCTAAAATGTCCAAGTAATCCACCAAAGTGCTAAAAGACAAATATCTAAATAAAATGTACTTGGAGAACAATCTGGAAAATTTGCATGGATGAAACTAAAGAGCTCTGAAAGACGGTTCCAACGCTGCTAAGATCCGAAAAATGGATAAACTAGTCAAAAGTTATGAGCTCGGGACTAAAAATAGCTCCTTTGACTTCAACAGGCTATAGAATGCAATAGCAGTAAAATAAAGTGATGTGACCCACACCACTGTAAAGTTGACAGAATCGGCTTTCTAATGATATCTCATTTTCCAAAAAATAATATTGTATGCCCAAGTTAGGGCCTCTCGAAGAAAACAACTCCAAAGGGGAAAAAACCAGTGTAGTATTAAATTTGACGGTCATACGGCTATTGCAAGAAAAACCAGGGCCTAAATTTGATGGCCAAATGGCTGTCGCAACATTTTTCCAATAGGACTTAGTTTAAAAAAAATTATTTTAAAAAAAAATAATTAAAAAATATACAATGAATAACTCTTTTTTTCTTTAAAAAAAATTAATAAAAAAAATTAGAGGTGGTGGGGGGCATGTGGGCCACCCCCACCATTCCCCATAGGGAAGGTATGCCCGTGCAGGTCTGCACAGGTTAATACATGTGCAGTACCCTGCACAGCTACATACCTTCCAATAGCTTTTTTTGACTTTTCTTTTTAAAAACAAAAAAATATTTGCAAAAGCTTTTTAAAGCTTTTAAAAAAAAATAAAAAATTACATTTAAAAAACTGCTTGGAAAATATTTTTTTCAGAAAGAAATAATGATTTTTTTTTCACAAAAATTTTACCTTGATTTGCATGCATAGTCATACGAACCAATTTTTTTCTGCCTAAGAAATCAATTGGCTCAAAAATAGGCGAGTTTACAGCTAATTTTTAGGTTTTTGGCCGCTTTGGCCACAACAATGAGGTCCGTTTGGGTTCAAAATGCTTTGAAAAATTGAGCACCCCCTAGATCTGGCAAAAAATCCCTTTCTTCAAACCCTCATAGATCTGACAAACAAAATTCAAATTGGATGAAACAAAGGTCGATCTTGATCTCTAGCAGATCTGGATTCAATGGAGAGGTCTGATTCATGCCAAAATGCTTCAAAAAACCACCCTCCTCCAAAATTTGCAAAGAAAGCAAAGGGGATTCAGATCTGAAGCCTACAACCCTTGCTGAAGAAGAAAACCTCATAAATCGAGAAGGGGTTTGCTGAAGCCACACTCTGATACCATGTTAAAATTGTGAAACAAGCACAAAACCACGAGCTACTAGATCAAACACAAATAAAGACACCTTCCACACAAGAGATCTACAAACAAATATATGCAATTATCTTCAACAAGAAAAAGCTACATAAGAGAAAACTTTCAAGAAGAAATGAAAGCTACATAAATTCTCTCATTAATAATTACAAAGATATCAATCCTTATAAAAGGAGATCAATAAAACCTAAAGAAAACCCTAAAGGGAAACCCTAGTGTGTAAACTTAATAATTAATAAATAATTAATTATTAATGTGCCTAAGTTTAGCTTAAGTAACTAAAGTGATAAGTGACTTAATAAAAGTAAACAAGTGAAACAACATATCAAAACACCATGCACAATCCAGATTTATGTGGAAAACTCAAGAAGGGAAAAACTACGGTGAGGATTAGCTCACTATAGAAATGAATTGTAACACCAAATACAATAGGCTCACTACCCAAGAGAAAGCAGGGATCACTAATGGACTAGAAATAAGAAAGAAAGGAAATATTACAAAGAGAAGTTCATCTTAGAGAAATTGGAAGATCCACCACAACAACTCTGAACCATCCACAATCATTAGCTCACTACCTTTGAAATAACTTCAAGTATACTGAAAATGTAGACACCTTCTACTTTTTGGTTTTGGTAGTCTTAATTGTCAAAGCTTGCACTCAAATTAGAAAATTTGATCACATTTCACACCATGAAACACGACACACACACCATTATTCAATACTCTACCTTGCATTTATATAATTGCCAACCTTGAACATATTCTCCAAGGTTAGCTATGCACCTCAAACGTGCAATTACAAAATAGGTCAGCATCAAACACTTCCTCAGTGGAAATAAGTGAATGAAAATCACTCCAAGGGTTAACTAGGACCCACATATACATCACCACACTACTCAACACATTCACAATCCATGAGGTACCTCCACAAATAGCACTAGCATGCCAAGTTGGCCAAACTTGAACTAACACTACAAGTGACCAAATAGATGCTTCTTTAGGTCATGTGGAACACATAGAAACACTCCACAACATCCATACAACATCTCAAAATATTCTAGAATGAATAGAATATTCTCCAACTCTATTACAACCACCTAAAATTGAGAACACCATCATTCTATGTAAACAGACACACAGGAAAAAACATCCAACTCACTAACCAACTTCATAGAACACCTTAGCACTTGAAACCTCAAGGGAAAGTAGATACACACATTATAAGAATGTTCCCAAATTCCCAAAAGAAGAAACCTCAATGTGGTGAAATGTGGAGCAATCTAGTTTCTCCTAGCAAAACTTCTTTGCAAACACATGTTAGAATATAGCTTCTAGTGTTGTCATTTATGGCAACTGAAGTCATCCCCATGATCCATATATCAGTATCTAATCATACCGTCTAGTAAAGTAAAATACTATGTATTACTGGCAGAATACTTGAGCAATAGGGTATTCGGTCAGATAGCTTCACCAAATCATCGTTTTGTGTTGTGGATCCCTGGATTTGCTTGATGAGCATGTGGATTATCTTATTATTGTGTTTTTTGGTGTTGCATGAGTTGCAACACATGTTTGGAGGTCTGGTAGGATACTTTCTATCTATTTGTTTGTTGTAGCTAACTCAATGAATGTGGCACATTGTGGATGTGTTAAGTGAAACAATCTAAGATGTTTTCATGTTTAAATTTTTAATTATGGGTCCTAGCTATGGACTAGCTGACTTGTTTTAATATGCATCAAAATTATTCATGATTTGGGACAACAAGTTGCAAATATTCTTAAGTTTTATTGAGCTAACTTGTAGCGATTAAATCCTTAGTCGTGGATATATTTAGATGATCAATTACATCATTTGAAATGATGCAGAAGGTGTATTGGTGTATGTTGCAAACATCCAAGGAGTATTTGAGAGATATCATGCACAGTTTCACTTGCGCATAAAGATTTTGTGTGTGAACCTGAGCAGAGCAGAACATAAGTTCGATATCAGTCAAAAGGACAGAAGTTCATCATCAGAGCTTAACTAGAATTGTAATCAAGAATTAGTAGATGCTATCCATTCAGTTGATTTTCTTTTGGATCTAATCCAAATCATTGTAAGGTCAGTGAGCCCATCCTTTTGAGCAGTGAGCTTTAGGCAGTGAGCCTGAATGCAAGTGCATTCCCATTTTGTAATATCTCTTTTGGGTATACTCAGAACTTATTGTGGATTGGCCATCCACCGTGGTTTTTCCCCTAATAGGGTTTCCCTGTAAAAATCCTTGTGTTATGGTTGTGTGGTTTCTTGATTTTTATTTCTACATATTACTTTTGATTAAATGTTCTAAAGGTTAGAATAATAAAGTTATTTTTTGCAAAACACTGATTCTCCCCCCCTCTCAGTGTTGCTTGTTTTCAACAATTGGTATCAGAGCAGGTTCCTCGAAAGAAGTCTAACAACTTGGGCAGATCTTGGAAAGTGTTCTCAATGGATACAAGCAGTCTTCAACAACAATTTATGGTGGCCTTGGATGATCTTGATTAGTCAAAATCTGAGATCCATGAATTGCAAGAAAATCTCGAGAATGCAAAAAAATTAATCTAGTCATTAAAAGACAAGATCAATGAATCAAGGGAGAAAATAAAGGAATTATGTGGTCAACTCAAATATAAGAAAAAAAACATGTAAGATGAACAACTCAGTCAGGCTTTGAAAGATAAAATAGAAGAATGTGAAATTTTTTCCCTAGAGAATGTTTCCTTGAAGCGTGAGATGGAATCTATCATGATGAGAATGACCAAGGAGATTGAGGACAGAAAGAAGAATGAAGAAAATCTTGCACAGTCTTTGAAAGAAAATTTAGAACAATGCAGCCAAATAAATAATGAATTGGAGCAATCCAAGAATAATGAAGAGGAGCTTGAAAAGTAGCTTGATGATCTCAGAGATGAACTGCTACTACAAATGAGTATAAGGAAAACTTCAAAGAAAGCTCATCCAAACTCGATGAACTAATCAAGGGACATAGGACTAATGGTGACAAACGAGGTCTTGGATGTGAAGGAGGAGAAAGATTTGGATCTTGACAAAGGAATTTTGGACAAGGGAATTAGACAAATGGATCCAGAAGAAATCCAATAAGGCAACCTAATGCTCAAAGATTTAATGGAGATTGTTATGTCTGCAACAAATTTGGTCATATGGCTTCTCAGTGTAGGAGTAGGGTGAACAAAAGTATACCATCATTCTCAGGTCAATGCTTTAATTGCTATAAGTATGGTCATAAGTCAAGTGAATGCATAATTGTGATGAACAAGTTTCATAGAAATGGCAGATGCTATGCATGCAATAGATTTGGACATATTGCTAACCAATGCAAATCAAGACAAAGTCAGTGGAACAACTGGCCTGGATAGAGAGGTGTTGTATGCTACAACTGCAACAAATCTGGTCACACTTCTAGATTCTATTGGAATAGAAGAGGTCCAATAAAATAGAACATGCAACTGAATTTAAAGGAAAAGGGAAAGTCACTACTGATTACATCAAGAAGAAAATGCAGAAGAAATGGGTGAAGAAGAATCCCTCTGTAGAAGGAAATGGATCCACACCAGAAGCCACTTCTAGTAATACCTCAGGAAATTAATTTTAGGTCTCTGTCATAGGGGGAGTTGTCAAGAAAAACTCCTAAAGCCCCTACAAGTGATTGGTACTAGAATTCAGATGATTCCAATAGGAAATTTTATACTTCTCATACATTTTGAAATGAATCTAAGGCATTAGTGAAGACTATTGGAGATCCTCATAAGAATTATCTGCCTTGAAACATAAAAGACAGAAAACCAGTTGAATTAGGGAAAGGGCATTTATTACAAAAGTAAGGAATTAGGTTCGAGAAAAATAAGAGAATGGATTCCACCCCCATTTGTCATATTGCATTCAGACGAAAGAGGTTTGGAGATATTTGAAGTGATCACTGCCAAATTGAGAGAGATTCAAGCATAGAGGAGAATCTATGATCAAACTTGGTTTCATCCCCGAAAGGTATTTATTGTAAAACCTATAAAATTGTGTGCTTGCAATTATGTCTACTCCTTTTTTAGTCAACGTTAAGGATAGGCCGCATCCAAAATTCAAATGGAATTTGTATAAGTTCATAGATATAGATCCCTTAGATGCATTTTCATTGGTGTCGTATGAAGTTCTACATATTGAAGATATTAGGGCATATGTGCATGCAAATATTGAAGATTTGGGTAGTTCACAGTTAGTGGAATTGTATTCTCATCACATAGTTCAAGAAGATTTTTCTATGAAACCAGAATTCAAAACCCTAAAAGATAAGAAATTTATGCAATTTGTGAAATTTCCTATATTTGAAGAAGATGAGTGGGTTCGATATATACTAAGCCATGTCCATGATGAATTCATGTGGCTAGAAGTGCCATTCAAATTCTCCAAGGAATTTATTTGTGCAATTGCAGGCTTAAATTCCACTGGTAGACTTCCAATTTTGAAGTCGGTGAAGAACAATGAGGTTACTAAAGCGACTAGCTCGCATTGGGATAGAAGGGAAATGATAATAGATCATATTGCTGAAGTTGATGTAAAATTTTCATCTATGGTTATAGGCTACAAGGTTTACCACTCGAGCTGAGAGAATTTTGTATCTGGCACAACCATCTATACAACATATGGAATGATCAAACAAAATGCATACTATGATCTATGCGAATTGCTTAAAGGTCAACTATTGGAGAATATGAGAAAAATCAAGAAGGACAAGAAGAATGTATTCAAATTTAGAAACATGTTAATCTATTTGTACTTCTACTTCTCAGGTGAGGTACTGGGAGTTGGTAAAGTTCAATGGTGTAATGATATGTCTATAGCTTTTCAGATCTAGGATATGTTATGTGTACTTGGTGATCAACAAACCTAAAACATAATCCTATGGGGACATTTTTAAAAATTTCAAAATTTGATGCACACCAGAGAGAGAATTCCTGCCACAATAGTGGAATAGTATAAAGACTATATGATTCATGTTAGACATTGACTAGTGTCATATGGAAGATACTAATCCTAGAATGGTTTGGATCATGCCTATGGGTTATGAAGTAGATGTAAACATTCTAAGGATGTATGAAGAACATTTGTTAAATTCGCCACTAGATCAGGGTGAAGAAAGGTTTGGTACATATGTACAAAAAAGCTTACAAGTTCATTCAGAATTGAGAAACCCCATGTCAATCAGAAAGGTAAGAAAATAGACATAAGCTTTTGTAGAGAGTATGGGTCTTCAAGTGAAAAAATTGAAAGAAATAAGAAGGCAAAGAGATGAAGCTAAAGCAATTAAGAAGAAATAAAAGGCTAAATTAGCTGGTCTGGGAACATCTTTTGTTAACACCATATCTATCAAGAGTTCCCCTGCACGATAGTCAAATCAAGTCGAAACCTCCAGAAGAAGGAAGAAGAATGAAAGCTCAAGAACTTACAAAGTTGTATTTGTAGATGAAGATGAAGAAACTAACTTAGAAGAAGTAGTAAGGGAGATAAAGGCTACTGGGACTCATGTTGTCAAACTGAACAAGAGAAAACCTTCTGGAAAGGTGAAGAAGCAGAGAGAAAGACCAAAGTTGACAAGCCTAGTATGCATGTTGAGGAATTTGAGAATGTAGTGCTCAGTAAAAGATGGAATATCATGCCACTCTGTGACTTGTACAAGACTTTTGATGAATCTGGTAAGAAGATTCTTGAAGAAGCTTCAATTAAGCACTTGTATGTTTTTAATAAAACTCTTGTTGAAATCATGTTTGGCTTGCCTACAAGCCTATATAATGCTTTGGAATCTAGGAGAGAGAATGCTAGAACAAAGGAGGAAAATATGAGGAAAAGAGTTCTTGCTGATTTGTGCTTGGAAATGACAATTGAAGAAATGGATTTATTTCTTCAAAAATTTAAAAAGGAATTCAGAAGCAAGTGATGAGTAAATAAACTCATGATTGGTGACACTGATGCTGCTATCAGTGAAACTAAGGTAATTCTGGAAAAATTCTTGTCAAAGGAAAAGATAAATATTGAGGAGATCAATACTAAACATGGTCAAGGCAATGTGGAAGTAAATGAGAAGGTAAAATAATTAGAAGGAAATGTGAATGAGGAAAACGTGAATGTGTCTAATCCTCCATGATTTGAGGATATTTCGACTTCTCCCAATGTGGAAAATTTAGAGACAATTGTGGTGACTAAGGGCCAAATTGAGGTGGTTGTTGAAGAAAAAGAGGTGCATACTAAAGAATTTGAAATTCCTAAAGTCAATCCTGGAGCAGAATCCAAAATTGAAAAAGAAAAGCATCAAAAAATCATAATAGAGGAGGTAAAAGAATCTCTATTGCAGCAATAGGAAGAATCAAATCCCGAGTTAGATGAATGTTCAATCAACCTATCTACTCTATCTCCATTCCAGATGTTGAAGGTCACCAAAATTGCTCAAGCTAAAGCCAATGAGAAGATATTGAAATCTCACATTGAGGACAACGAACTACTAAAACTTGCATCTGGATTCCTACAAAAATTAATGCCCACTTAGGTTATGGACCCATTAGGCTCCTCCTTTGGTGAGTTGAAGAAGTTAATAAACTCTGTAGATTCTCATTTTGAATCTTTTCAGAAATCAAATCTAGTTAAAGTGAAAAAGGAGTTCAAGGAGAAGAGAATTGGTAGCCTAAATGAATTGATTGCCAAAGACAAAAATATGTTAGGCTCTTGCATAAAGAATATTCAAGGTTCTATATCTGAAGGAGGAAAAGTGTACAAGTCCTACTTAGTCTTGTCAAAATTTACTGAAGCAAATGAGAAGAAGGTGAAAGATATTGAGTGGTAGTTGGTTACTAATTGCAACACTTTTGACCCATTAGCTAGCACTATTTGTCATCAAGAAAGTCAAGTAATGTCTTTCCTCAACCAAATAAAGAATCTAAAGCTTGAAAAAGAAAGGATTATTAGCAGAGTAAGTGAACTCGGGGAGCTAATAAGTCCAAAGATTGAGACAATGGTAAATTCTCTAAAAGAAGCTAAAGGTGTTGAGACCACCCCTAATCCGATAAGTCTTGAAGCAACAGAAACCTTGTGATATCTTCTTTATGGTCATATTACCATTTTGGAGAGTATGAAAAGTGTGTGGGACTCAAACTTCAGTGGAATGAAGAATTTCTTTGTAGAAATATTCAAATATTTGTAAGTCTGTGGATATGTTTGTACAATTTTTCAATTTTGGATTCCCCAATTTTGTCATTGATGTCAAAGGGGGAGAGAGTGAAGTGAAAAATTCCTTGATATTCTTATGGAGAGCAATATTTTGTATTTTGGCAGTGTGCTTATCAGCTTCAACACTTAGTCATTTTTCACTAAGTGTTTCCATCAATGCCAAAGGGGGAGATTGTTGGCATATGGCTTCTAGTGTTGCCATTGATGGCAACTAAAGTTATCCCCATGATCCGTAGATTAGTATCTAGTCATATCAGCAAGTAAAGTAAAATATTGTGTATTACCAGCAGAATACTTGAGGAACAGGATATCCAGTTAGAAAACTTCACCGGATCATCATTTTGTGTTGTGAATCCCTAGAATTTCTTGATGAGCATGTCAATTATCTTATTATTGAGTTTTGTGGTGTTGCATGAGTTGCAACACGTGTTTGGAGGTTTGGTAGGATACTTTCTGTCTATTTGTTTGTAGTAGCTAACTTAGTGAATGTCACACAATATGGATGTGTTAAGTTAAACAATCTAAGATGTTTTCATGTTCAAATGTTTAATTATGGGTCCTAGCTATGGACTAGCTGACTTGTTTGTATACATGTCAAAATTATTCATGATTTGGGCCAAAAAGCTGCAAATTTTCTTAAGTTTTATTGAGTTGAATTGTAGCGATTAAATCCTTAGTCAGAAATATATTTAGATGATCGATTTCATCATTTGAAATGATGCAGAAGGTGTATTGGTGTATGTTGCAAACATCCAAGGAGTATTTGAGTGATATCATGTGCATTTTCACTTGTGCATAAAGATTTTGTGTGCAAACTTGACCAAAGTAGAAAAAAAGTTCAATATCAGTCAAAAGACAAAAGTTCATCATCAGAGCTTAATTGGAACTATAATCAAGCATTAGTAGATGCTATCTATTCAGTTCATCTTCTATTGGATCTAATCCAAATCATTGTAAGGGAAATGAGCCCATCCTTTTGAGCAATGAGCCTAAATGCAATTACATTCCCATTTTGTAATATCTATTTTGGATATACTCAAAACTTATTATGAATTGGCCATCAACCGTGGTTTTTCCCCTAGCAAGGTTTCCATGTAAAAATCCTTTTATTATGGTTGTGTGGTTTCTTTCTTTTGTTTCTGTGTATTACTTTTTATTAAATGTTCTAAAGGTCAAAATAATAAAATTGATTTTTGTAGAACACTGATTCACCCCCCCTCTTAGTGTTGCTTGTTTCTAATAACACACACACTGGTGAACACAACTATTACTATTGCACAATACAAAACCTACAAATCTAGATGTAACAACTTTGTACACCTCTAATCAACATATTTAAACCAAACAAACATAAATTCAAGACTAAAGAAATGTGGAGCAAAATATAGACCACCATTTTGTCACACTACATAATCTCTTTTATTCAAATTTTCTCAAAATCACATGGAAAGCAAGTGATCCAACTATAACTACAACAATAATAACACCTCTTCAACATATCTATAACATTTTCAACACTTCTTATTAACCACAACACATCCATACTACCAACAATCTCATCAACACAAGGAGGCTCTAACAATCTCCACAACTATATTAAAATTTGACATCAATCACAACTCTAGTATTGCATTGAAAACACTAACAAATCCAAGTTTCCAAAACATTTATAATAGAATTCATGCCTGATGTGGTGCAAAACTTTAAGGAATATTTATAGAAAATTTTGTGTCTAATTTGGAGAAAACCTTTATGGGAGATTTATAGAAAACATTATGCCTAGAATTTGCATCAAAAATTGCATAATTTTAGACTAGAAATATAATGTGAACTTGAGCAGAGATATAAGGAAGATTCAAAGAAAAGATTAAAGTAGAATTGGAGCAAAAATAAGTTAAGTTTTGAAGTAGATATTGGAGAGGTTGGTACCTTCCAATTTAGAATAGATTGGTGTATCTTACTAAATCAATACTCAATTGTGGGGATTGGTGTCTCTAGTAGATTTCAATGCCTACAAACATTGTGAGGATTGGTGTCTCTATTGGGTTTGTGCCTATAAAATATTGTAGGAGAAGCTTTATATCAGTAGTATCTTTTGTGGTTTTCTCTTGTAAGGGGTTCCTTGTAAATCATGTGTTCTTGTGTTGCATAATTGTTAGAACTTGTGTGATTGATATTTTTGTGTTTGTTAAGTTTTAAAGAAGTAAAATATTGTCTTATGCTAATTCACCCCCTCTTAGTAAAAGTGTGTACTCTTGATCCAGGTGGATCTTAGTGTAGACATTCAAAATTGACATCATGCATCTAATCTGGATTCACTAATTCCATGTCATCCTTAATCATCCCTTTATCATCATTTTTCCTCTTTAATTAAATAAATCATCTTTTTTTTAATTAAATCCTAAGTCATACTCCTTAAATAAAATAAATAAATTTTATTTAATTATCTTCAAATGTTCCTCATTTAATTAAATAAATCAAATTTATTTACTTAAATTACTAATGCATCAATTTCCTCCCATTTGATTTAAATAAATCCAAATATCTAAGTGAAAAAGTCAAAATTAGCTAATCTTCATCTTAATTAATCAAACCATGATTAATGCTAATCCTAATACTCTTTTCTCTAGATTTTGCACCTTCTGCACATAAATCAATTTAATTGATTTATTAATTCCTCCTTTTCATTCAAAATAGCATCTTTGACGGAATATTCTCCCAATTTGAGTTTTACCTCCCACATAACTTGTCCATCCAACAAAGCATTTAAGAGCTCTTACATGTCTCTTACACAAGTCAAACTTGGCATTTAACTCATCTTTCATCCCCCCTAAACATGTCACTTCATCAAATTAAATTTCAAACTTGTACATTGATAAAAATGTGCTGAACCTCCCTCCATTAGAATGCTGACAAGTGGCACAATGCCATTGGATTATATTTTATCCCACATTCCTCATATCTTGCATTCTCTTATCATTATATTTTATAAATAGAGACCCTCTCTATTGATTTAATCCTACAGAACTCCAAAATCTTAGGTATTTGATCCACAATCTTATGCACAAGTTAGCATTTCATCACAATCCATATCATCTTCAAAGTAGTGTCATCATTTAGCTTATCAAAAGGGGTTGGGAAAGGGCTTCTTTCCACATCAAAGAAGTACCAATCCCCCTATAAGATGTTGGTTTGATCATTAGAATAATGTTTCAATGTGTTTTTCTTTGCTTTTTGCTTTATTCTTGTGTTCAAATGAATTTTATAGGGAGTGGTTTATTTCAATTTGTTAACAATGGTTAATTTGGAATATTTTGATTATTGTTAGTGATTGCAGGTTTACCTCTCACATTTTGGCACCTGTCGTTTCATGCATATGTGCTTTAATCCTACTGAATATAGATGTGAGTAGTAATATCGATTAAAATTGCATTTATTTACTTACTGTTGAGTATTGACTACTAAATATCAATATGTACATTGAAATTATTTACTGACTATTGCATATTAATATGCTAATGTCAATTGAAATTGAATTTATTGATTGTTGAATATCAATATAATGCTAAAAAATCTAGGCACAACTTCTATTATTGAAATTGGGAATGCTTACAAAATGCATTGAATGAATCATCACATTCAATATCAATTTATTCAAAGGTTTATATTGTCTATGCGCCCAAATTTTCTTGTCTAAGAATTCAATAAATGTCTCCATGTGTTACTTTTTATTTCTCCCACAGAGATCTACCATTGATATGTTGCGCACCATATAAATAAATAATTCAAATTCATTTCAGTTTTTAGTTTTGTGAGCAGAGAGAAATTAATTATTTTTTCATATATATGCGCAGGCAGGAAAACCACGAGCAAAGTGGTGGAGTTTGGCCTTTTCAATAAAAAAATTTCTTCATGTGCAGGTCTCGCAAGTACATCTTTACACCTACTAAATGGATTAGCCTAAAGGCATTGGCTGAAAGAGGTTTCCCCTATAGGAGTCTTAAGCTACTGACTAGAAGTGACCTGTAAGAAAACACATGCCTTTTGATGGACGATATTATCTCATAAAGGAGCTCACAAAGGATAGTTTTGTTGAATTTGGTGATACTCCTTTTAGTGTTGATGGCTCCATAAGTGTGGCTACTGAAAATAGTTAGTTGAACCAGCAACTCACAGACACGCCATTGACTACTCATTGAAATGAAAAGGTGAAAGCATCAATTTTGACACAACACCTTGCACGGGTCTCCACATTCTTCCATAGGAAAAGATCTCAATGTGGCATCAATTTGAGGAAGTTTTTGGTGCACAACAAGGAAATCAAGTTGGGTAAGATAAATTGAAACATGTAAGTTCTACGCAGTTGAGTTAAGTCTTATCTATTTTGTTGTCATTGACTAGGTCTAGTAAATGGCTATCAATCCATTCATCATTATCCAAGCACTTATGATCCTCACACACATTAAGCTAAAATACCTCTGTGGCATATCAAGTCACTTTAAAAATAGATCTTTGTTAGCTGAGATGCATCTTTGATATCAAATCATTTAAAATTTTCAATTCAATTCTTAAATGAACATACTAGTAGCCCCTTAAAAATGTGTTAGAATGTTGGCATAATGTGAAGGAAAATCATTTTTTGTTGAGCTTACTCAATCTGAGGATGGTGCATTTCAAATCCCATGTCAATAGGTTAATCAACTTCAAGGGATTCTTGGTAGAAAGCTTCCTTAAATGCACCTTATCTCTGCCATTTTGCATAAAAATGTGCCTGGTTTTATTACTTTGTTCAATGCATTTTATTCCCATGTTTAAAATATGTCTAAACAAAAATTGTAGATGAAACATCTTTTTTCTAGTGCAATAGCCTCAGGAAAGCAAGTGAAGGTAGATGCATTGGTATCAATGCTTTGTGTATACCTTTAATTTCAAACGTGATTAAAAAGGAAATTCACTGTAAGAGGCCTGTGTGGAAATGACGCTCAAAGTGGATCTACATTTGAAAATAAAAGTTTGTTTAGTATAGACTATTAATATCAAAAAAAAATTGTCTATAGCTAGCTATTGTAGGTTATTGTTGGCATTGATCTACTGTTGAGCATTCTCTTTTAACTATCTGATGATGAATGAATATCGATGTTGCAATTTTTTAATGTTTGCATGTAAAATCATATCTTAGATTGCAAGTATCCCATCCCTCATTTATTATCATAATTGGAATGCATTTAAGATTAAAAATATCAACTCATAGGCATTGAATCCATAGTTCACTTGACCAAGTTATGAGATTATCAATGCATGATTTAGACATTTTTATTAAATATGAAGAAAAAGGAACTTGTGAATTAATGAATATCATTGAATGCATTTATTTTGTTTGAAGGTGTATTCATTATAATAAATTATCATTATTTCTTTGAAGTAAATCTCATCTCTAATATTTTACTTTATAATGTTTGTAGGTTAAGGGTTGACATTAGAATTGGACATTGGACTTAAGCAAAAACGAGCAGATTTGAGTTGGAGACTTGAACTTGAACTTAAGAAAAACATTTTTTAATGCTTATTGTGATAATATAGAGCTTCCATTCTATGCTTTAGTTTTCTATTTTAAATCAACTCACATATTTTTGGGCTCTAAAAAGAACATTTCAATTTTTGCTACAAAAAGCTTAAAATGAATCTTAGGACAAACTCACTAGAGTTGGTTTTCGGATTTAACAATTGAATAAGGAAAATTTCATATCTCATTTTTGTGCTTTGAAATGAATCAAAATCATTGCTTTGTGGACTTAAAATGAACAAGTGTTTCTTTGTTTTGTAATTGCTTACTCAAAGTAATACCATCAAAAGGATGTATGTGCTTCTCTTGTGCCTCACGATGATCTTGAGAATCAAAAGGCCTTTTGGTGATCTTAAGTTGGGCAAATTAATTACCTCCACATTTCATTTTGGGAATTAAAATTGAACAAAACATCTTGCGAGTGTGAGTCAAACCTATCACGTGTATTCTCTCTTTGTTTTTCAACAGATATCGATCAAGTTATGGATACGTTTGCTTGCTTTTGTTTATCTTAGAGGGTCTACCTTGGGGGAGAATTACTCACCCAAGGGAATGACTCAATTGATAACACTCTAAAGCCAAGAGTATTTCCAGCCAGGATATAAAAGTGGGTACTAGAAGAAAGGCTAGTATCATACGATTGGCTCCGACGAGAAGGGTAGCAATGGTCTCTCACCTCGATGGGTCAACTCCTATGAATGGAAAGTCCAAATTGAAACCTTGTTGTAGAAAGGCCAAAATACCTATCTATTTGTTGGTGCAATAACGGTCGTTCTGAAGCCACCCCACACTTTTATGGTTTTTAGTACAAATGGAAAGTATGCCATGGGAGTTTCATGGATACCAATGGTTGGCTGCCTCAAGAAGTGAGTGTCATGGAGGGGAGCCATTGGGGTCAAGTATCTAACCATTCACTAAAAATAAGCGTAGCTAGACTTGTCCAAGTGGGGACTCAACAAATATAGTCTTTCATATCCATAGGATTGTGCTTGTTCTTGGTTACAAAACACTTTAATTGTTCGAAAACATTTGGAAACAAACATTCAACATTAGCATCCAATATCAAACCCTTTAGAAGAAGCAAATATCCTTGAATGAATTCATATGCTATTGCTTTCCCTTGGGATTTGTATCCTTAGAGGCTTCTAAGCATTTGGATTTCATCTCAATTTGTTCCTACTAAGGTCAACATTAGGAAACTTTTTCCTTAATTTTCTAGATTTCCACATAATGGAATTTGTGGGATGAAAGAGAATTAGGACATTGGACATATAGTTTCAAAAGCTAATAAAGAGAGTGTTTGTGGTAAAAAGAACTCATTAAGAAAAGTTAAGAAACAATTGGACCCCACACATGTGCTTGGTATCATTTGGTCATATGGTTTTCATGCAAATATCAGTCTTTTGGTTTTGAACTACTCTTAGAGAAAATCATGTTCTTCAATATCTTGGTCTAGTAAACAAGTCCTTCTTAGGTTCATTTAGGATCAAAATCAAACACTTCATCCATCCTAAAAATCTATCAAAAATCCATCCCACCTAACAACTAAATTAGAGCTTTGGAACATCATTATCTAGACTTGGGTACATCCCTAAACCAAATCAAAATCATCTTGTTTAGTTAGGTGTGTGTGGATGAATACTTCCTCACACACTTAGTTAAATTATCACTTCTTTGAACAAGTTCATCCTAAGATAACATCTAACATCTTAGGGTTCATAGGTTCATTATCCATTCAAACCAATCAAAATCAAACACTAAGTCTAGCATTGATCCAAAGTTCCTAAAATTTCAACACCCATATCATTAACCCCTTTCATCCTCATCTCATCATTGGTCCTCAATCCCTTAGAGGTCAACAAGGTCAAAACATAAGAAGAACATGGAATATAAACTTGATCGATACATCATGAGTAGTCTAAACCAACCAAATTCTCAAAGCCTTACAAAACCAATGGATTATCAAAAATCACACTTATATAATCCATACATGGTGCGATTATCTCTCACAAACCTCAATGGTACAACAAATGTGAGTTTTTCCAATCTAAATTTTGGAACACCTTTCCTGATGGCAGATTTAAATCCAAGTCCAAACCTACAAATCTATCAACTGAACACTCAAGGAATGAGTCTTCAAATGAACAACATTATCCCACCAAATCCATACATGCCAAATGTGAATATACCAAGTACAAATTTTCCAAGCATAAACATTTTGAATCCACACTTGGTAAATTGTTGGATGGATATGTTTACAAATCATATAAATGTTGTTCAAAGTCCAAACAATATGTTAACGACTCCATGTATTAATCCAAGTCAAGGTAACACCATGCAAAATCAAGGCAATGTGATTCCCAACCAATACAATGTTCAAGTTCAACCCATAATGCCAAATCTAAACATCATACCAAATCAAAAAATTCTCCAAAATCAAAATTTCCATGATCCCATTTAAACACCACAAGTGTGCATTCCAAATCTACTTGAACAAAAGACAAATAAACTATATCAAGGGTATCAAGACAAGAATCAAGATCAAATTTTATGAGATGAAATTGCTTCACTTGCCAAAATAATTGACTCATTTTTCCAAGACACATCTTCACTCCAAAATCAATACACTCTACCATTGGTTGAACCATGTCATCAAAGCATTGAGTTGTGTCCACAACCACATCAAGAAAAATATCTCCAATGTTAAGAGGTTGGATATCAAGATCAACAACATCATAAACAAATCCAACCCCCACATCTCAAAGATCAATCACCACATCTCAAAGATTAATCACCACATCTCCAAAATCAATCACCACAAGGTAACAAATGAAAATACACACCACTTGGGAGACCAATCAAATCAGTTATGCAATAGTTGGTATAATAAAATCTCATCAAAAATCCCCATTTATGCAAAATATCAAGAACCCCTAGTTAAACCACTAGGGTTTAACGATAAGTACCTTTGTGATTTTCACAAAACAAAGGGACACACAACATCAAATTGTATTCTACTCAAAAATCTCATTCAAGACCTTATTTATCAAAAGATAATCACTATTGGGGACAATGATGAAGATTCAACCACTGGTAATAGCATTGACAATCTCCCCACCACAATTGTTGAAAACAATGTTCAAGATCTCTCCATTAATGAGCACATTGAAGATGTTTCTACCCCCTCCGATGATCAACTCACCATACATCAAGAGCCACTTTTTAGTGATCTATTTCAAGGAGTGTTAGAGTTATTTGATCCTATTGACATAATCCACAATCCATCAACCAATGATCATGTTGAAAATGTCTCTACATTATCTAATGAGTAAGAGGACACATCTCAAGGATTTATTCCAAAGCATGATCAACATCTTTCACAAAGGTCTAGAAATGGTCCTTTCCAAGACATGTTGACCCCCTTTAACCTCATGATTACAGATACTTAAGGAATCCTCAACTCAACACTTGATCCAAGTCCACTCAAATATCAAGAGGATATTGAACCACTTACCATGACTAATGATGATATCCAAGAACCCTTTGAAAGCAATCCATCCTTTGAAACTGACCCATGTCATTAAATTGATCCAAAGCATGTCTCCAAGATACTACAATGATCTAATGTACATTCTCCTATCTATACAAGATGATCATATCCACATAGTACATAATCCTCCATCTACCCACGAGATGCTTTCTTTGGATGGACACATAGATGATCTTCATTTAGAATAGGATTCCTTTACTCATGATATTATTACACAAAAAGAGGAGATTATTGATTCCTACAGTCAAACTAAATTATCAATAGCAAGGTCAGATATATCCCAAATTCAAACTGAGGACATCATATATGAAGATATCCAGCATTATCCACTCAAGGAAACAAGTCAGACATAACAAGACATTCTAGAGTCAGTAGAGCAACAAATTGAAATAACATCATCTGTAGTGGTTATTTATCAGAGAATGCATTCTAAACAAGAGCTCTCAAAATAGGTGGAATTAAAGCATGAAGGTACTAATTCCACAATACTAGGGGAAACTATATCTCAAGCAAGTGTCAACATAGGGAGCATGAAGAATCCTTATGACGAAACTAATGCCAATACTACAACTAGCCACGTCATGAATCTTCATCCACCCATCACCCCATCCATGAATTGGGACCAGCATCAAAGGAAAGGTTGAATCTAAGCACAAAGAACATTATCAAAGCAAAAGAAGTTGAGAAGTGTAATGGAAAAATCAAATAAAAATGGATACCAAAGAATACAAAGAAAGATTATCCCTATCAAACTCCATTAATCAAAGAAACTATGGGGAAAAATAAAAAAGGGAAAAGTATCCATCAAATATTTCAACAAAATCAAAAGCAAGCTTTTAAAGCAATGTACAAAGTATATCAAGCAGTTGGTCATAATTCCATGCACATTTTTGTATTCACCCATCATTGCTCATCTTCCCAAGTTTGGAGAGTCAAAGGTTCCAAACTATCAACCAATCCATCTCCTATCCCTAAACACACTCCATCCATGCCTCCACACATAATACCCAATTCTTATATTGACCATGTGTTGGAAACGACCCTTCATCATAGGGATTCAGAAGGCACTCTATCGCGATGTGTGCACAAAGACAAAGTTAACTCCGGTATCAACAAAGTAGATCAAGAATATCAAAAGTTGCATTCAAGTGCATGTATCTTGGCAAAGTAGCTTCTTCAAGCAGGATATCGATGGCACATTATGACAGAAGCATCTACATCAACACCACAAGGTGATTCAACATGAGTTTGAAATATTTCATAGAAAAATATAAAATAAAATAAAATATGAAAATCCAAAAAAAATTGGAAAAAGGATTGAAAACAGTAAAGAGAAAAATTGTCCTCTAGTGCAAACCACTATGGTGGCGCTTTGGATAGGTATCATGATGAAAACCTAGAAAGCAGGTGTCATGCATAGAATTGAGCATCTGCATGCACCAGTTCATGTGAAAGTATCTCATCTCATCCATAATAAATCCATTCATCCATGAACTATTTATCCAATCCATTTTCATCCATCTGCATACATAGTCCAAGTTATCTTGATCTTGACAAAGTTTGGTGCACACTTTATTCTTGCTTATGGTAAACATCTTGACATGGGTCTTGACATGGGTCATTTTCATTGATCCAACATTATCTAAGCCATGAAACATTATCCAAATGGTCATTCTTTATCTGAACACCGTATCTTATCACAATATAATCCTTGGAATTCTTTGCATGCTTACCATATCTATCTATCCACGCACCTATCCAAGAATCCATCTACGACATTCCTTACATTGCTAAATACTAGGGGTAGATATTTACATCTTGATTTAGGAATAAATCTTGATCTATATCTTCCAACTTATGTGGTGATTTGAACATTGGAAAATCAGATTGGTCAAAACATTTGTGAGAAAAAATTCCAAATCACTAGCCCATGGCAT
This sequence comes from Sequoia sempervirens, assembly GCA_007258455.2. Classification (NCBI taxonomy): domain Eukaryota; kingdom Viridiplantae; phylum Streptophyta; class Pinopsida; order Cupressales; family Cupressaceae; genus Sequoia; species Sequoia sempervirens. The sequence goes on from VDFB02026320.1 coordinate 68,024,839, forward strand.
ATTTTGATGAGAAAATGTTCCTTATCAAGCTTCATCTATAATTGAACATCGATCCAAATAACCAATATCAGTTGCATCTAATGTGTTCTTCAGTGTCACGTCAAAACATTCAAAATTTTTTTTGTTCCAAATCAAGCTTCAATCCTAATCAATCAAATCCAATCAATCCATCATCATCTCGAGATATCCTTCCCAATCCTTGTGTTGCTTAACACTATCCTTGTGTTGTTGTGTATCCTCAACAATTTTATCATCATTGATCTTGATCAATCAAATCTAATCAATCCCTCATTATCTTGGGATATCCTTCCTAATCCTTGTGTTGCTTAAATACTATCCTTGCATTGTTGTGTATCCTCAACAATGTTATCATCATCAATCCATCAATTAGATCAATCAACCTTAGCTTGGTTTTCAAAAAAATCCAAAAATAGAGCATTGATATCATATCCATATCCAAATCATCAAAAATCATGTGAAAATCCAAAAACATTAGAAAATAAAAAATCCAAAAACATTCATAAAAATAGAAAATGTCAAAAAAATGCTATCTGAACTATGTCATCTCTGATCTTAAACGTAAGCAAGGCTAATCTTTGATCAACCTCTGAGACATAAAAATCCAAAAAAATATTCAAAAAACATCAAAATCCAAAAACATTCATAAAATCTCATAAAATCAAAAAACATCCATTAACACCAAAAATAACCTCAAAACATTTAAAAACATCAAAAACATCCAAATATTTGAAAAATCCATCCATCCCTATCTCACTTTCACCCACAATAAACATCATCCATAATAAAACAAATCATCACACTCACCCTTTGGCAATACAAATAGAAAACAGCCACAACAATCAGCATAAGCAAGCTTCAAATGCAAAATAAAAATCAAAACAACAAACTTTTAAATGCAAAAACAAACTCTTGATCATTCACAAACATGTCAATTGACCTTATATCAATAGCCCTTTTGAACAACCTATCAACTTGCCACCATCCACTAACATTTCCTAGGATGTATCCTTCCTACAATGGGCATTATCTATTGGAAAAACACTTTGGATAAACAAAACGACGTGCCACCATCCACTAACATGTCCTAGGATGTATCCTTCCTACAATGGGCATTATCTATTGGCAATCATTTCGGTTCTTATCCTAAACAAAACAATTCCCTTTGGATAGACGTATGAAGAACATTGACTTGTTTGTGTTCTTGATCTTTTCTTTTTTATTTATCTTATTGCGCTCATTCCAATGACCTCTTGATGATATCTAATCAAAGTGATTTAGAGAGATAGGAATGGGGCAACGATCATTATCTTTTATCTATTATGCTTGTTGGATATGTTTGTAATATAACCTTGGTCATTTGTGCTTTGTTTAGATGTAGGGATGATGTTTTAGTTATCTTGTTGTCCAAATGGGAAGGATTTCCTTCTTATGTTTTGGTCTGAGATGTTTTGAATATCTGAACTACATTTCTGAATAAGGTTCCATACACCAGGTGTGAACATAAATACTCCTATCTGATTTTCGAGTCAAATTCCATCACACTAGGTACAACACCATCTTGGTTCTTTATACCTTGATGCATCGTACTTATGTGTGTTATCAAACATAAGGTAAGTGTCCCTTTTAAAGTCCCAATTCCTGATAAGCAAATCATCCATCTCTCATCATCATCTCTAATAAAGTTAACTTGTTGAATCTTCTTGTCATCATCTCATTTCTTCTCTGTTATTTTCCATGCTAACATCATGTCATGAACAGTTAATCATCATTGCCAATGCATACATCTTGCATCCACAAATCATTAGCATACATAAATCTCATAATCATAGCGTATCACATCATATCATTTAAGTTTTTTAGGATAATATAGATTGGTTATTCTAAGCATCTTAAAACCATCCCTTTTGCATCATCACTCTAACCGTCAATACATCCATCTTGAACCTCTTTATCGTGAGATCAACCCTCAAATCAAATATTTTCACTCGATCTCTTGAGGTGGAAATGTACTAGTGTACTTTCCATTGGGCCATTAAAAAAAAAGATTTTTTTTGAATTTTGATCACGGTAAGTTTATTCTTTGAACCAATGCAGCAAGTACATTGCTTCAAAGAAGGGAAAAATGTAGACATGCAAAATTAACACCATGCATCTAATCCAGATTCACTAATTCCATGTCATCCTTAATCATCCCTTTATCATCATTTTTCCTCTTTAATTAAATAGATCATCTTTTGTTTAATTAAATCCTAAGTCATACTCCTTAAATTAAATAAATCAATTTTATTTAATTATCTTCAAATGTTCCTCATTTAATTAAATAAATCAAATTTATTTAATTAAATTACTAATGCATCAGTTTCCTCCCATTTGATTTAAATAAATCCAAGTATCTAAGTAAAAAAGTCAAAATCAGCTAATCTTCATCTTAATTAATCAAACCATGATTAATGCTAATCATAATCCTCTTTTCTCTAGATTTTGCAACTTGTGCACATAAATCAATTTAATTGATTTATTAATTCCTCCTTTTCATTCAAAATGGCATCTTTGAGGGAATATTCTCCTAATTTGAATTTTCCCTCCCACATGACTTGTCCATCCAACAAAGAATTTAAGAGCTCTTACATGTCTCTTACACAAGTCAAACTTGGCATTTAACTCATCTTTCATCCCTCCTAAACATGTCACTTCATCAAATTCAAAATTGAAACTTGCACATTGATCAAAATGTGCTCAACCTCCTTCCATTGGAATGCTAACAAGTGGCACAATGCCATTGGCTTAAATTTTATCCCACATTCCTCCTATCTTGCATTCTCTTATCATTATATTCTATAAATAGAGACCCTCTCTATTGATTTAATCCTCCAGAACTCCAAAATCTTAGGCATTTGATCCACAATCTTATGCACATTTTAGCATTTCATCACAATCCATAGCATCTTCAAATTAGTTTCATCATTTAGCTTATCAAAAGGGGTTGGGAAAGGACTTCTTTCCACATCAAAGAAGCACCAATCCCCCTATAAGATACTAGTTTGATCATTAGAATAATGTTTCATTGTGTTTTGATTTTCTTTTTTCTTTATTCTTGTGTTCAAATGAATTTTATAGGGAGTGGTTTATTTCAATTTGCTAACAACGGTTAATTTGGAATATTTTGATTATTGTTCATGATTGTAGGTTTACCTCACAGTTAGAACCCTAAAAAATCAACTATTTTGATTTCCCTTGAAATCAACACCATGTCAAAGTGCTTAGAAAATTGGACTCAACACAAATTGAATAGGGAAAAAAGGAGCTCGTACACCAAAGTTATGGCTAGTCAAACTTTGGTCAAACATGCACCTAAGGCCCATCAGAAAGGTAAAAAAAATTGATCAATTTAGAATCAATTAGAAATGGTGTCAAAATAAAGAGTTCGTCGACAAGATCCTGATGCCACTTGTTTTGTCAAAAATAGATCATGTTTGCGAAAGTTATTGCGAGTCAAAGTTGCAAGTTGAATTTGCCTATTGGACCATACAGATGATCATGTTAGCATGTTGACATGTCAGATGGTACCATAAAGATAGTGACATAGACCAATCAAGTCTCAACATGTGGCAGCTGACTATGCAGGTGACATATGATGATGTGGCAGGCTGACTATACAGGTGACTTGTCACTGTAGGTGACATGGCATTCTGGCGTGGTAGGCAGTAGATGACATGTCTTTGGCATTGAGTAGATTGATGCCATGTGGCCCAATCAAGTGGTGCCACATGGAACCTCTGTGGCAGCCCTCTGGAACTATTTGACAAAATCTTGTTAGGGGGGCTCGACCCCCTAACCTCTTCGCCAACAAACAGTTGCCTTCACTGCTACGCCACGTGTATGAATTTGTTATATATAGGTTGTCAGTTTGTCTTATAGGGTTAGAGTTTGGAGTTTTTTTAAAAGACATTCCCAGCAGGGGTTGAACCACCAACCCCTAGCCAACCAAAATTGTTAGCTACCATTATGCCACTAAACCATTCAAGCATATAAATAGGTGGTGTTTGTTATAACCAATACCTAAAGCTTGAATCCTAACCAATATTCCTATATGGTTAAAAATAACCCCCAAAAAAATGCATGATTCTAATCAAAGGGTTATAAACAAAGGGTATACTATTGTAAAGGGGTTATTTTATTGTTTTTATGGTTTCAGCCCAAATGGGAAAATTTTATGTATAAAAAGGGAGTATGGATTTTAGAGCTAGGTCATCCCATAGAAAATTATTTTAGATCAAATTCAAATCAAGCATTCAAAATCCAATTCAGAGTATACTCTTGAGGAAGCATTCAAGTGACAAGATTTTGCAGAGCATCTCGAGAGAAGAATTGTGATTCTGAAACTCTGCATGGATATGTTGAAAGACTATAGATTTTTCCCTTGAAAGAGTATTGTTCGAGATCCAATTTGAAGAATTCTCTCTTGCAAGGTTGCAAAATATTATTGCATTTTTGAATCTATTTCCAGGTAACCAAAGTGTTTTTAATACTTGAATTTAGTCTAGAATGGTGAATTGAGTTTTGTAAACAAGGAAAAATGCATCTATAAATGCTAGTTAGCACTCAGTTATGCTTTAAGAACTAGGACTACTTTCTTCTTATTGTTGGAAGCACTTGTTTAGTGTGGATTCAAAAAGTGCTTGTAGGGCTTGAAACTTCCTTGTAGTGACAAATTTTTCTACACAGTTAGAAGACCAGATGTAAGCAATTTTCAAGTGACAACAATAATGGAAATTGACCATGCTTATTGAGTGGATCTAGAGATGTAGCCCTAAGAGGTGAACTTCATAATCAAATGTGTCTCTAATCTTTCAATTTTTACTTAATGATGGCTTATGTTTTAATTCTACCAGTAAACTAATCAATGAGCTTAGTAAATTTATGGATTGAGCTTGCATAATAGATTCAAACAATTAATTAAAGATCTTGGCAAGGATTTGTATTCAAGTTAAGAAACTATTTTCAAATTTGATAAATGAAGAACTTAGTTAAGTAAGCACACTCTATATTTTTTCAAATCAAGTGGTATTAGAGTGGTTTTTGATCTCAAGTTTGGTTAAGTGCCTAGTTTGACAAGTTTTTCAGTCAGCCCAATTTGCTCAGTTTTCTTGGTTAAGTAGATTACCAGCTTGTGAAATTTTTTCATTTTGATTAGTTTGAGAGTTTGTTTGTTTTCAAGTTTGCAATTTTGATAGGTGAACATCTAATAGATTTTAGAAAGATGGCATCTGAATAAGGGGAAGCCTCTAAGGTGACAATTTCTACATCCATGATGGATGACTTCTTTTCCATGAAAAGAATGATTGAAGCACTCCACTGGCATAAGTTGAAAGGCTTCAAGAACTTAAAGAAGCCAATAAACATCTCCAAATGGGGAATGTTGAGCTAAGGAGTCACCTTGAAGACTTGGAAGATGAGAAGAAGAAGTCACACCTGATAACATTGTAGAGTGTTGTGGAGGAGCAGATTGGAGAAAGTTTTGTTGTAAAAAGTCCTAGGATTGAAAATCCTGACATTTGTACTTTTTTCCACATTCAAAGGATTCCTCATATGTACCCCTCACACAGACTAATAGTTTGGAGACTTCCTCTATAGAAAATTAAGAGCCATTGGAAAACATTTAGGAAGTTGACCAAGCAATAGGGTATGTGTAGGATCATGATGGGCCAAAAAGTGGCAATATGATGGGTATGTGGCTAACAACTTTTTTTTCAGCCAAAATTGATGAAACAAAAAGGGTTTTTAAAGCAGATCCTCAGCTTTCCACCAATATAAATTGTTCTTTACTTTGAATTTAATAAGTAATTACTCTTCATTTTCTATTTGAAATATGACTAAGGTCCTAATTGATAGGATGATTGAAAAACATCTATAGCTTTCAAACGACGTCACATTTTTTAATCCAAAATATCTTTCACACTCTATGCTTCACATACTATAGGATTAAAAAAAGAAAGATTGAATTTCATGAATTTTTTACCACGTTAAGGTGGTCAGACATACAAGTTTTTTATATTTTTTAAAAGTTGTAAGAAAAAATTCATAATTAATTATTTACTTGGAAAAAAATTACAAAAAAATATGCATCAAATCGGGACTTGAGTCCTCTACTTATATCTAAAATCTTCTAAAAAATATTATCATTGTATTGTTGTTAGGGTGGTCAGACAAACACCTACTTCTTATTTTTTCCTTGAAATTTAAGTACTACTGCATTGAAATTTCAAATTTTCACCAAATAGATTTATTTTTTTGAAACAAACCTAGTAGTTTAGAAACTACATTCAATTTGCTACAGATTCTATTCTTACATATTTTTGAAATAATATAAATAACTTATTCAAATTTTTACGTCAAATTCCCTAACTCTGATTTTTCTAAATATTTTGCCACTTAAGGGCCTATTTTTTCCATGATGATCCTGCACATACCCAATAGAGAAGGTAATAAATGAATTAATTTCAGTTTCTTCCTTTCACCATGATCATTCTTTTGCAACATTTGAAAACCATACCAAGGGTATCAGTATGAAGCTGCTAATGAAGATGGGATACAATGGGAAAGGCCTTGGAATTCATGGCCAAGGAATAGCTAATCACATAGAAGTGGTAGAACAACCTCATCATACAAGACTGGGTTACGATAAAGAAGAAATTGGAGAATGTTCCAAAATCACATTTGTTAGAAGTTTTTCAAGTGAGGAGTCAATGTAGAAAGAATTGCCACAAGCTGAAGGTGGACTACACTATGATAATAAAAGTTACTACAAATTGTCTACTGGAAAAGATGAACATGATTGAGGAAAGTCTAACATAGATTACCTTCAATAGTTTGACATAGAAGTTGACAAAGGCAAAGCATGTTCTCCTAAGTAGTTCAGTTGTCAAGCTAGTCAAGGGAAATCCAAAGGTAATGAATACTTTAAATCTATTGTTGATTTGGGAAACTTGTACTAATTCTTTTGTGCAAGCCTTATGGAATATGCGAACATGCACATTTTTTCATGCACCTAACCACTGTATAGCAAGGTGTATCAAGAAGTGGATGCTTTGTAGAAATTTAGTCATACAAGCTAAGGAAACAATGAGGCATGCATCACAACTACAATGTAGGACAAAGCCTAAAATTATTGTACTCACTACAAAATCAATGGGCATTGGGTTGAGAAATGTTGGAAGCTACACCCAAAGCTTTGACACTCAACGAGGTCTACAAAAGAACCCAATCAATAGGAGGTTGAAGAGGTAAAGGTAGAACATGTGGTTACCATCCCCAAGGCAGCCAATGAAGAATCTCAACAAAAACAAGAGCAGTTGGAAGAGGAAATTTCCTTTGTCAAGCTCCATAAGAGATGGAAAACATGTTGACTAAATAGTTGTGTCAACTTTTTTTTATGTTACCTTTTGGATTGTGATAATATGTTAGTTGATTTAAAACTAGTATGGTTTTTGAGTGAAAGACTCTAATTGAAATTTTTTTAGAAGTATTTATATGAAGTTGTATTCTTGTAAGGTTGAGATTTTGTAAGGCTTTTGAAGCCATATCTCTTGTAATCCAAAGGATAATACTTGAAGACTTCTTTATGTAGGTTAAATATTTGTTGCTTGTAAATTTCTTGGAGTGCTCAAGTGATTGTCACAAATTCTTGAGGCAAGAATATGTCACTAAGCTTCTATTGAAGAAGAAGAGAATTTTGTAAAAGATGGATAAGCCATCTATACATTAGGACTAAGAGTTGCAGAGAATAGTTAGGAGTGACCTACATGTTCCAGCTTCAAAACTCAATCAACTGATGATTGAAAAGGCCTACAAGTGGTGGTGTTATTTTGAATGGCCTTGTTGCTACAATAGGCATGGATAGAGTTGAATGGTGCATCATCTTGAATCAACCATTCTGAAGTACAAAGGTGAATGAATGTATCAAGCTGAGGCACAGTTGCCATTTCCTGAGCAAGGAGGAGCATCAATGCTATGTTAGAATCTTCCTTGGCATAGTTGAGTTACCTAATGCAAAGAATGGGGTATGTTTTAAGGGAACATTACACTTTTGGAGAACAAAAGTTCTTTAGTGTGGATGCTTGATCCAAGTGGATCTTAGAACCCTAAAAATTCAACTATTCTGGTTTCCCTTGAAATCAATACCATGTTGAAGTGCTCAGAAAATTGGACTCAATGCAACATGAACAAGCAAAAAAGGATTTCATACACCAAAGTTATGGCCAATCAAAGTTTGGTCAAACAGGTACTTGACGTTCGTCAAAAAGGTGAAAAAATTGATGGATTTAGAATCAATTGAAAATGGTGTCAAAACAAAGAGCTCATTGACATGATCTTGGTGCCGCTCATTTCATAAAAAACAAAGCATGTATGTGAAAGTTATTGTGAGTCAAAGTTGCAGGTTGAATTTTCCTATTGGACCATATGGATGATGACATCAACATGATGTCAACATGTTGACATGGTAGATAGTACCATATAGACAGTGATGTGGACCAATCAAGTCTCAACATGTGGCAGTTGACTATGCAGGTGATGTATGATGACATGGTAGGATAACTAGATAGGTGACGTGTTGCTATAGGTGATGTGGAATTGTTGTATGGCAGGTGGTAGATGACGTGTCTTTGGCAGTGATTAGATTGATGTCATGTGGCCCAATCAAGTGGCACCATGTGGTACCCCCATGGCAGCCCTCTGAAATTGTTTAACAAAATCTTGTTAGGGGGCTCGACCCCCTAACCTCTTCGCCAACAAATAACTGCCTTCACCATTTTTCCACACATATGTGTTTGTTATATATAGGGAATCGGTTAGTCTTATATTCTTATAGTTTGGAGTTTGTTTAAAATACATGCCCAGTGGGGGTCGAACCACTAACCCCCAGCCAACCAAAATGGTTAGCTACTGTTACACCACCAAACCATTCAAGCATATAAATAGGTGATGTTTGTTATAACTGATACCTAAAGCACAAATCCTAACCAATATGCCTATATGGTTAAAAATAACCCCCAAAATAATGCATGATTCCAATCAAGGGTTATAAACGAAGGGTATACTATTGTAAAGGGGTTATTTTAATTGTTTTTTATGGTTTTACCCCAAATGGGAAAATTTTATATATAAAAAGGGGGTTGGATTTTAGAGCTAGGCCATCCCATATCAAATTCTTTTAGATCAAATTTGGATCAAGCATTCAAAATTTGATTCAGAGTATGCTATTGAGGAAGCATCCAAGGATTCAGCCTTGAGATCCAAGCATCCAAGTGACAGGATTTTTCATAGCATCCTCAAAGAAGAATTGTGATTCCGAAACTCTGTGTGGATATGTTAGAAGACTATGGAATTTGCACTTGAAGGAGTATTGTTTGAGATCCAATTTGAATACTTCTCTCTTGTAAGGTTGTAGAAGATTATTTTGAATACTTGAGTTTAGTCTAGAATGGTGAATTGAGTTTTGTAAACAAGGAAAAATACATTTGTAAATGCTAGTTCGCATTTAGTTATGCTTTAAGAACTAGGACTTCTTTTTTGTTATTGTTGGAATACTTGTTCAGTGTGGATTCAGGAAGTACTTGTAGGGCTTGAAACTTCCTTGCAATGAAAACTTTATCAATGCAATTAGAAGACTAGACATTGTAAGCAATTTGCAAGTGACAACATTAATGGAAATTGATCACACTTATTGGGAAGATCCAGAGACATAGCCCCAAGAGGTCAACTTCGTAATCAAATGTGTCTCTAATCTTTTGGTTTGTTCTTGATGATGGATTATGTTTTAATTCCACAATTAAAATAATTAATGAGCTCAGTAAATTGATGGATTGAATTCGCATAATGGATTCAAACCATTAATTAAAGATCTTGGAACAAATTTGGATTCAAGTAATTTAAGCAACTATTTTCAAATATAACAAATGAAGAACTTAGTTGAGTAAGCACACTTTAGATATTTTTCATATCAACTCTTCGATTGGTATCAAATTTGGTTCCTTTAGAAAGATCTTAAACACTTGAAGGTAGATCTTGGAAGCATGCATGACTAATGGATATAAATTTTCCTCAAATAGGGCACCACTAATATTTTATGGAATGAATTATGTCTTTTGGAGCATAAGGATAGATACTTATTTGAATGATCTAGGATATGATATTTAGCAATCCATTGAAGTTTGTTATGATCCTCCTACAACCCCAATAAAAAATGAAGATGAAAAAAGTGTATGAGGAAAGCATGAAAAGAAGAACTTACAAAGGCCTAGAAAGAGTCACTACATCCAAGGAGAATAATAATAACACTACTAAGAAAAAGAATGGAAATAAATAATTTTGGAAAAAGTTTAAAGGTCAATGGAAACATAAGATTTTCCACACTAATAAGGACGAATATGATGAACATGTCTTCGAAGATGGAAAAAAGGGTTGTATTCATGGATTTTGAGTTTGTTAAAGGAGATGCAAAAATGGATTCTAGAAATATTACAAAAGAGGTAGATCTTATTGAAGAGTTGATGTATGATGGAAAATAAATCACAGTACTAAAGAATAGAATTGTAGAAGAGGTGAGGACTAAAGAAAATGTATCTAAGAAGTTGAAGAAATAAAAAGTATGATTATTGATTCCAAGACCTAAACTAAACAAGAAAAAGGTTTGAAGAATTTATGATAGAAAAGTTACTATCAAGAGATAAATACTTTAAGAAGTTGGAAGTGAAAAGTATGATAGTGTCATCAAGTGAAATCTCCTAGTCTAGACGATGCAAAACAAAGTACAAAAATGAAGGAAACAACACCTAACACCTAAAGATAAAAAAAGAAAGATTTTATCTTGTCTTGAGTTCATCCCTGGTTGGCCTTTGATAGTTGATTTTTTGTATGCTCCTTAGATGGCAAGACGGATGAAAGTGGATTCAAAATGTTGAGGGTTTGATGAGGATTAAAATAATGGATGTGGGTAGTTTGATGGATGTAAGAGATGGCTACAATGAAACCTTGAAGATGAAAAATAATGGTGGGTGAGAGAATGAATGCAAGAGAGTTGGAGAGATGAAGTTGAAAAATGCAAGTTTTTGAATGAGAATTTGTTGTTAAATGAAAGAAAATATTTCATTTTATGGAGAGAAGCCCTAGAAAGATGGACAGTTGAGATCTTGCCAACATGGGCAAGATGAAGGGATGTGGTGAGTTGAGGACTCACAAGCCCTCTCATCTTGCCATGTGGTAGATGATTTGTCACAAGGACACATGAGGTGGAAGATGACATGTGATGGGAAGGTACTTGTAAGTACCTTGGAATAAAGGTGATGTGACCTTTCAATGATCACATGGGGAAGAGGAGAATCTTGGATAAATAAAAGTGAATTTAAAATTCACATGATTGGGGATATCTTAAGGATAAAACAAGGTTCCAAAAAAGAGAGGTGACAAATACCTTGGATAAGAAAAGGTCCTTAAAAAGGTAAGTACTTATTCACATGTGACTGATGTGACGTCTCAATGATCACTAGCCAATAAGTGGTTAGAAGACAGTTAGGGGTTGATGAGGATTATAAGCCAACTTGAAAAAGCTGGAGGATGTGACACATCCTAATCAAGGATTAGGCATGTGCACATCCCTAATGATGAGATTAGGAGGCTGATTAAGATTAAGAAAAGGATGTGACATGTGAGGAATTAAATAAATGTCATATTTATTTAATTCATTTGATGAAACAAGGATTAAAGGGATAAGGTTTTTAATTATTAACTAAATACCTTAGCGATTTAGAAGAATTTAAGGATATTAATTAAATAATAGAAATATTACCTAATTAATGTGAATAAGAGGATACTTAGATGAAAAGGGATAAATTTGGACAAATGTGAGTGTCAAAATTTAGGTGTCTACATTTTTCCCCTCTTTGAGATGGTGTTACAAAGTAACATCATTTCAAAGAATATTAAAACATAGAACCTGGAAGAAGATGGTTATATTGAGAAAAATGACACAATCATTCAAAGGAGTTACTTGGAAGAAAAATGATGGGGTGAAGATGAAGATTAGGGATTGAGGATTCCCCCTTGAGAGGACATGTGGGTTCAAGAGAACATGAGTGTGCTCTTGAAATGAATGAGCTGATGCAAGAGTAGATGGGGAAGATGAGGTAAAGTGATGGATAAGAGAGGATGATAAGAAATATGAGATGGATGAAGCACAAATGGATTCAAGGACAAATGTGATGTTGCCCCAATTAAGCTACAAGCCAAAATGGGTTGATGACGGATGGAGTGTTGTCAATGAGGGAATGATATATCCTGAAACAACACAAGGATAGGGAAAGATACATCCCGCTGAGTGGTGTTGACGAGGGAAGGATACATCCCAAAACAACACAAAAGGATAGGGAAGGATAAATCCTAATGATGCTGATGAAAGTGAGATTGATGAGGGAAGGATGCATCCCAAGGCTTGTAGCAAGGCTGGGAACAAGACCACATATGTGATTGAATTGATGAGGATTGGATTGAGATGTGGGATGGATGAAAGGAATAAAAATGATCGGGGACTAGATGCTTAGAATAACCAATCTATATTGGTCTAAGAAGATGGAAGAAATGATGATAAGAGATTGGATGGATAGGGGAGGGAGATTGATGAAGGATGAATGGATGGGGGGGATTTTTGATAGATGAGAGGATGGAATGGGAGATGAAATGAAATCCTAATGCAATTTTCCATTTTTTGAGAACTGATTTTTTCTATAGCATAAGACACAAGACACTAGGGTATGAAGAACCAAGGCCTATTCGTGTCTAATGCATAAAACAAACACAATAGATAGGAAGGCTATCCCAACATCCAAAAGTCATGAAGACCTTGGTTGGGCCAAGAATTGGGATAACCACAAGCACAAAAGGGTACCCCAGCATAACACAAGACCTTAGGGGTCTTGGTGGGTGCTATGTGGGACAACCTAGAAGACAATAACAAATCAAAAATATCAAGATGTGCCCCTGTGTTAATCAATCAAAACACACCATAATATGATAGATCATGGCTACCTAGACAAGTGATGGTAGGGAGCTCAAGTGATAAATAAAAGCCAAAAGTACCAAAAGATTGAAATCAATTTTAAATGTCTTTTAGGAAGGATACGTCCTGTTGAGACCAAAGATGGATACTAAACTAAAAGATCGATATGACACAGGATACTCAGAACTGATTAGATCTCATGATATGAGTGGATCTCATTTGTTAAAAAATAGCTAGATAAGGGAATAGTTTGACAACACGACATGAGACATGAGACACAAGACTGACACACCCTAAGGACCTAGGGGCTCGGGGGTCGATCAAAGATTAGCCTTACCTATGTGAAAGTGCAAAGCCCTTGTAGTTCAATAAAAGGTAGACGACTGACCATGGATAAAAGTGGAAAGAGGATGATGGGTACCTCAATTGATGACAAAGACTAGACAAAAAAAATCCCCATGGGTGGATCAAATGATTGACCTTGCCTACGTGAAAGCGCAGGGGCAACGTAGTTCATCAAAAGACCAAAGACAAACGATGGATAAGAGGATAAAATGATGGGACCGAGACAATGAGACAAGAGAGACCTATGGATTGGATAGGATGATGGCGATCATGAATCTCAGGGATGGGATAGTTATCCAAATAAGAAAAAGATGAATTGGGAGGATGATACGATGGGGAGATGAGTGATGAGAAGTGATAGGAGATTATAAGGATGTGTGAAAGAGGTAGGAGTGATGATGATGAGATATATGACATTGGATTACGTGAAGGGAATCCTATAGCTAGATACCAATGACAAGGGATTATAGGATGAGATGAGGATAAAGATGAATGGATAGGAAGATAAGGATGGGGGATAGAAGGGATGCTATGATAGGAAGATAAGAATATAAGGATGGGGAGATAAAATGGATGCTATGATGGGGAAATGAAAGGGATTGTTTAGATGAATAGGAAGATAAGGATAGGGAGATGAAAGGGATGCTATGATGGATAAGATGATAAGAATGGGGAAACAAAAGGGTTTATTTGAATGGATAGGAAGATAAGGATGGGGCAGTGAAATTAATGCTACGATGGATAGGATGATAAGGATGGGGAGACGAAAGGAATTGTTTGGATGGATGAATTGTGTCTCCAAGGTCTATGTCATAAAGGTGGTAGATGCCCCCACTTGAGATATGTCATGTGTGATGAGGAAAGAGGGATGGAAAACAAGTGGATGGGAAGATAAAGGGGATAAATGGAGGAGGATATAATGGGTGGATGAGGGAGTTTGATAGATGAAGGTAGGATGTCGAGATAAGGAAGGAAGATTGATGGTATCATGACAGGTGGACAAAGAAGGTAGATGGATATGGATAAGGATTAGGATAGTACATGGGTGAAGGGAATTTGTAGCAAGACATGTCCAAAGCATGCATAGATATGTGCCCCTGTCTATATCAAGATAACAAAGAGGATGGCGGGCTTGGAGATAAATGGGATATGATGGCAGGATGTGGAAGATAGGTAGGATGAAGGGGATGAAGTTGCCCCCAAGTGTGGAAGGAGAAAGATGGGGATTTACGCATGATGCTTGTTTGCTATGTTTTCATCACGGTGCTTATCCAAGGTGATTTTTTATCCAAGTTTTCACCATTGGATTAATTATTTCTCTTTACTATTTTTTCAACTTTTTCTAAATTTTTTTTTTTTTGTTTGATATTTTTCATGTTTTGACTTTTTTGGATAGCATGCAAATGGAGATGGATAAGGATAGGGATGTGGATAAGGGATGTAGAATATATGTGATCAGGAGATGGATTAAGGACTCAAGCATCAAATTCAGTATGAGTTATTAAGAGCCCATATTTGAAGCGACTGTTGGATGTTGGTACAACCCTATTAGGATAAATGGATTATGCAAGAGGATGAATTAAAGGGATTTGATGGGGGGATATGGGGGATAATGGATGAGATGCTAGAAATTGTATGGATGGAATGATGGGGTGGATGTGTGATGGGGAGATGAGTTCAAGATCAACATTGGCACATATGGTGGCGTATGTGAATGGATAGGAGGATTAATCGATGGATGATGTGGAGATAATGGAGGAGATGGGATAGTGAATTTTGGGACATAAGGACCCAAAACAAATTTAGGAGATGGTGGATGAGAATGATGAGATTTTGGATTAGCTACTTTGGATGTTGTTATAGATGTGCCATTTGAAGGAATTGCATCTTTTCTCTTTGGGATCCACATGGTTTTGATCTTTTCTTTGGTGGGCCTTTGTGGCCGATGGGTTTGATTTTGATTTTGGATTTTATTTTAATTTTCCTAAACATGTCTTTTAGAGGGGACATGCAGAGCTTTACATTGATGTGGATGTTTAGATATATGCATTTTTAGTTTGGAATCAAAAGTGCTTTTGAAATCAATGGAATGGGTGCTAGGAGACGGATGAGGTGGATAAAACATGAATGGAGTGATAGAGGTAGGATTTTGAGGATGATATGTGGATTGAGGATGTGCAGGTATGTTCCTTTGTTCATCCTGATTATGGGATATGAGAATGGGATGTTTATGATGGGTGACATGGATAGGTGATGGATGGATAGAAGGATAAAGAGGATGAGATGGAGGAGGTGATTGTGGGGTATAAGGGCCCAAAATGGACTTAGTACCTGAAGGAAATGTGATGGGTAATGGAGGGACATAAGGACCCAAAATGGATGGAGTAGAGGAAGGATGGGAGATGGTGGATGGAGCAGATGGAGGAATATGGATGGTTGTTTGGAACCAATATGATGGAGGAGGGGGGATGGAAACAAATGATTTGGTTGAGTGATGTGAAGAGCCTATATTTCTTTTGGAAGAGACTCATTGAGGATGTATAGAGGTTGTACCAACATCTTTAGATTGTGAGTCTTGAGAACTATGTCGAAGACCTTGCATACAAATTTGTTCTTTGACCTGGATGGGCTCTAAAATACCTTGCTCATGAAGGACTAAACCTTTTCCTTGATAGTTCATGTTCTTGAGCATTCAATCCATGATAGGATTTTTGTTATTTTGGAAGAATGATGTGAGTCCATTATTAGGTGGAGGATGATGGGTGGTATATATGCTTTTTTTTTCTTTTGCAAGGAGACCACGATGGAAGAATTTGAGAGTACCAAGGGGCTATAAAAGTGGTGTGGGAATAGTAGGTTTAGGAAATGATGGAGGATCATGAGATGAAGATGATGGGATAGTAGCATCTGGATGGATGGTATTAGGAGAGGGATTAGGTGATATGATACGATCTGGCTTTGTGGTAGTAGGTGATAAGGGCTCATGAAATGGAGATGGAGATAAGGGCACATGAGATGGAGTAATGGAATCTTGAGTGACAAGGGGATCATGGGATGGAATGGATGGGGGACTGTGATATTGGAGTTGACTAGATGGGATGGTAGGATCTTGATCTAAAGAAGGGGATATGTTGGCATGCTTTGGATCAAGATCTTGGCATGACTCATCATGTACGGGAGGCATGATAATGGAGGAAAGTTGGATGGACTCCAAAAGCGAGGGAGATGGAATGATGAGAGATTCAAGGAATTCATGGGAATGGATTGCAGTGATAGGAGTGGAAGGATTGGATTGGATTTTCATTTATTCGATGGATTGGGTGGATCTAGGAGTAGGAGGTGTGGATTGGGTTTGATTGTCTTTGATGGGTTCGGTGGGTGTGATGGTTTCAATAGTTTGAGTGGTGCTAAGGGTGGTAACAATGATAGGTGTGGTACAAAGAAGGGTCTCATCATTAGTGACCATGGGTGATGAATTGATATGGCATGGTTCCACAAGTTCATGGTGTGGAGTTGGGGATGTCATATTTTTCATAAGTCCTTGGCGAACTTCTGGAGTGAGAAAATTGCATACTCTAGGCTTAGATGGGAAGGTAGGAGTGGATGAAGGACTGTGGATTGGTCGACTAGGATTAGATTGGAGAACAAGATTGGATGGAAGGCTAGGAGTAGATGGATGCTTAGGGTTGGATGGCAGGTTGAGGTAGGGATATTGGAATGGTGATTTAGGACAAGAGGACATGGGTGGTGTATTAGGACAATAGGATGTGGATGGTGGATTAGGACAAGAGGATATGGGTTGTGGATTGTAGTAGAGGTATTAGGACAACATATTAGGATGGGAAGATTGTGGTGGTAGATTAGGATAAGAGGAATTCATGGATGGTAGGTTAAGATAGGAAGATGTGGATGGTGGACTAGGATAGGAAGATGTGAATGTTGAATTAGGATAGGTATATTGGTATAGAGGATTAGGATAGTGGGCATATGTGGATGGGGGATTGTAATAGGAATACTAGGATGGAAAATTAGGATAAGAGGATGCAGGTGTTGGATAAGAGGATGATGTAGATGAAGGATATGACAAATATGGGACGGGGAAGATACTGGATATCCTTTGTCAAACATAGCATAAGGATTGCTAGTAGATGTGGATGAAGAGATAACGAGATAGCTCAGAGGAGTGATTGGATTTTGGAAAGCAAGTGGAGAAAGCTTACTAGTGATGATAGTGTCAAGGGGATCTATGTTGTATACCTCTTGATCGACAAGACTTTGATTATCATCATTGATGTAATTAGGGTTTCCCTTGACTACTATTGGTGAAGGATAAGGATTCATGATGTTAGATTAGATGGATATGGATTGAAGGTATGGGAATGAACAACATGGTGAATTTGAAGATGGAAGAATGGACCCTAAGATTTGTTTCAATATCAAAAGCTCAGATAAGGATTAGATTAAAGATCAAATTATGATGATTGGATGATGTGATGGGATTGATTCTGATGATTGGATTTGATTATAAAAAGGATGATCATGACACTATATCTACTTTGAGATGGAAGTAGATTGATTGGGTCAAAAATGATTGGATAGGGATGTGGTTTGATTAGATCAGATAAGATCAATTAATGAAATGATTGATAGGATAAAATGATGGATCAAATAGGATGATGAAAGGGATTGGAAAATTCCATTCAAAGATTACCCTAGGTGACTTAGGATACTAATTAATCGGATTAAAGGATAAATGGATGATTGTAGCACTGAATCCACCTTGAGATTGAAAGTGGATTGATTGGGATGGCGATGATGATTAACTTAGGATGGATGACAATCCTAAGTAGATTTTGATGATGACGATCAATTCAGAAACTTAGGTTACTTTGGATAATAACCTGAAGAAAAGTTCAAGGTATTTGGATGGGGAAAGCGATGATGGATACCTAGCCTAGAGATGCTTTGGGATGATGTACCTATGTGATTTGGATGTTAGATGAATGACCTTACGAGAATTCTGATGGATTGAAATGCAGACTATAGGTGAACAAAGGAAGGTAAAAAATGACTAGATGAAGGTCAGGTTCACCCCTTGAAGGGCATGCTCACCCATGGAAAGTTAGGTTTTCCCCTGGAAGGGAATGTTCACCCCTGGAAGGGTAGATTTTCCCCTCTACTTTCAGACACTTGAAATGGACTCTCAGAATAGGTAAACAGGTGATCAAAATGGGGCAAACAGATGATAGGAATAGATAAATAAATGCTCAAAACAAGTAGATGATTGTTGGAAGGAGGGATAGACTCTTAGAATGAGGAGATGAAAGCTAGAAATGGATGAATGATTGCTTGGAATGAGTGAAAGAATGATTGGAATGAATGAATGATTGCTCAAAATGAGTAAACGAGTGCTCAAAATGGATGAACAACTTAGAACATGGAGATGAAAGCTTGAAATGAATGAATGATTACTCAAAATGAGTAAACAAGTGATCAAAATGGATGAAAAGCTACTTAGAACGAGTAAACAAATGATCAAAATGGAAAACTAACTCTCAGAATGAGGAGATGAAAGCTCAGAATGGATGAATGATTAGTCAAAATGAGTAAACAATTGCTTAGAATGGATGAACGAGCTCTCAGAATGGATGAACGAGTACTTCAAATGGATGAACAAGTCTTGGAGCAAAGAGATGGAAGCTCAAAATAGATGAAAATTTACTCAAAACAAGTAAATATATGATTGAGAGGAATCAACGACTACTCAGAATAAATAAACTACTACTTGGAATGGACGAACAACTTTCAGAATGAGGAGGAAAAAAGTCAGAATGGATGAAAGATTACTCAAAATGAGTTAACGATTGATCAGAACGGATGAGGGACTCTCAAAACAAGTAGATGAAAGCTATAAATGGATGGATGAGTTCTTGGAATAGGTGAACAGATGATTAGAATGAACTAATGACTACTCAGAATGAGTGAAGGAGGTCAGAATGGATGAATGATTGGTTAGAAAAAGGAAATGATTGTTCATAAGGGAGGAACAATTGGTTGAAACAAGTAAAGAAACACTTGAAATGGGAGACTAAATCTTGGCATGAGGAGACAAATGCTCAGAATGGATGAATGATTACTCAGAATGAGTGAACGGATGATCATAACGAATGAACATTGCTCAAATGGAGAGAATGAATGTTCAAAATGGATGAATGAAAGCTTGAAATGAGTAAATAATTGATTGGAATGGATGAACAAATGCCCAGATGGGGAGACTGACTCTCAGAATGGATGAAATGATGCTCGTAACAAGAAGATGGGTGCTTGAAATGAGGCGAAGGATGCTTGAAATGTGAAGAAGGGTGCTCAAAATGACTCAACGAAGGGTGAAATCAGTTGTTTGGGGGGCAGGTTCACCCAAGTTAGGGTAGGTTCACCCAAGCTACGACAAGTTCACCCAATTATAGGGTAGGTTCGCCCAAAGGATAGGGCAGGTTTTCACAAGGATATTTAGTGAAAGATAAGTGGGGAACAGATGCTCGAAATAGTTAAACAGGTGCTCAGAATGAGGGGATGACTGCTCGGATCAAGGAGATGAATGCTCAGATCAAGGGGAAATTTTTTTGGGATGGGGAATGGATGCTTGGAATAGATAAATGGGTGCTGAAAATGAGGAGTTGGATGGTCAAAACAAGGAGGAAAGCCTTCGGAATGAGCAAATGGGTGCTAGAAATGGCTGAATGAAAGGTGAAAATGACTGTTTGGAGGGAAGGCTCACCCAAGTTAGGGAAAGTTCACCCAAGTAAGGGTAGGTTCACCCAAGGAATAGGGCAAGTTTGCCCAAGGATAGGGCAGGTTCACCCAAGCTAGGGAAAGTTTTCCCAACCTAAGAAATTGGTTATTTGACTAATAGAGGGAAGGTTCACCCCTCTATAGGGTAGGTTCACCCATCTATAGGGTAGGTTTTCCCCTCTATGGGGTAGGTTTTCCTATTCAAGGAAAAGTTTGACAATTTTGATAGAAACAAGGTAAGGAATGACTGAGATAAAGGGTAGGTTCACCCAAGTTAGGGAAGGTTCACCCCTCTATAATAGACCTGGAATCGACTTAAGTGAAAATAGCTATGGAAAGGACAAAAAGACATAGAAAACAACAAGCAAGAGGAAAAAATTGACTTGACTAATAAGATATGCACTGCTTTTGCACAAAGAAGACAATTCAAGTAGCACAATCCTAAGATTAGTAGAAAGAGGGTATGGCCAACACTGTCCTCTAACTAGGATGAACAAGGCATCTAGGGGGTCCTTGATATACTCTTGTTATGTGAGGCACAACCGTGAACACCAACCCATCTACAAGTGTGATTTGGGAACTCTAGCGAGATACTAAAGGGCTCAGAAGAACTCTTCATGTCTATTTAGGTATCACCCTAGCTTCGACGCTCTGCCAGACACTACATGACTCAATTAAGGTATAGCTTTCACTCTCCCCCCTTTGTATACCCAGTTGGTATACATGGTTAGGTTATTCCCTTGGGGTGATGAAATCCCCAAGCATGTCCTACTAAGAAGAGAACACTAACCATTTTTGGCTACTCCACAAGCTCATACAAAGTGGAAGGGGAAAGTGTGAACATAATAGTACCCCCTTGAGTGACACAATGGACTTTGAAAACATGGAAAACAAAATATTTGATTTCCCCCAATGAAACTATGTGCCTAAAGTGATAAGAAAAAATGATAAGAGAAACGATAAGCAAACTAGACAAACTAATCGTCCTGCAAGAAAGGTGTTAGTTGTTTTGATCTCCATTCTTTTTCAAGTGTGAAACAAGCTGCACAAATGTTAGAAACAACACAGACAAACTCACAAATAGATGATGTTAGGGTGTTAGGACCTCAAAACGATAAAAAAATAGAAGCCAAAACAAAGCTTAAATGACTATTTTACCTCATAGAAAGCTTTTTCTGGGTAGGTTTTCCCCTATCTAGGGTAGGTTCACCCCTCTATAGGGGTAAGTTCACACCTCTGTAAGGGAAATTTTGCCCTTCTGCAAAAAATAATGAAGAAACAAACTAAAACAAAATTCTAAACTATTGTTTTACCTTGTAGAAGCCTTTGTTTTGAATAGGTTCGCCCCTCCTTGGGTAGGTTTTCCCCTCTGTAAGG
Source organism: Sequoia sempervirens (assembly GCA_007258455.2). NCBI lineage: Eukaryota > Viridiplantae > Streptophyta > Pinopsida > Cupressales > Cupressaceae > Sequoia > Sequoia sempervirens. The sequence goes on from VDFB02026320.1 coordinate 68,046,425, forward strand.
GTAGGTTCACCCCTCCTTGGGTAGGTTCACCCCTTTGCAAGGGTAGGTTTTCCCCTCTACAAAATTGAAGTCAGAAGCTAGCAGAAATTGTATAATGCTTAGATGGGTGACCCTGTAGGGAAAGTTCATCTCTGTTGAGGGCAGGTTCACCCAAGCTAGGGTAGGTTTTCCCAAAATAGGGTAGGTTCAACCCTTTGAAGGTCAAGTTCACCCAACAATGGGCAGGGTCTCCTTTATCTTTGTCAAAGTTGCCTCTTTGTAACTTGAACCTGCAAAAAGTGAATAAAAAAAAACCATAAAAGATAGGGATCTGTTTGTGGATCCCACCAGGCATGCCAAAAATGTGATTAGGTGAAATCTCCTAGTCTAAATGATGCAAAGGAAAGTGAAAAAATTAAGGAAACAACACCTAACACCTTGAGATAAGCCTAGTTGAACTAAAAACAAAATAAAGATAAAAGAAAACAAATTTTACCTTGTCTTGAGTTGATCCTTGGTTGGCCCTTGATAGTTGATTTTTTGTATGCTCCTTCAATGGAAAGATAGATGAAAGTGGATTTAAAATGTTGAGGGATTTATGAGGATTCAAATGATGTATGTGGGTAGTTTGATGGATCTAGGAGATGGCTACAATGAAACCACTAACTCATTTGACTACAAAATCTGATGAAAATGTTCGACGAAATATGTATAATTTGATGTATCATCAGGTGCTTATAAAATTTGATGTGTAATTTTCAATTTTTTGAAAGTTTATCCCTGACGTTTGTTGAAATTTTGATGAACCTGCATTTCGTCAAAATGTCAACTATTAGTTTCATCAAAATTTCGACAAACATGAAAAATAGAAAAAAATCAAATTGTGGCCGACATAAAGAAAAGCGAGTTCGTTGATTTATTGTGATAGTGTTTTGCTTTACTTGAGATAGTTTGTGGAGAACTAACGATGATTTTATTGGGAAAAAATTAAAAAAAATCAAGAAGATATCACCAGGTTGAGGGTAGTCATTGTCTTTTTGCATAATTCAGTTGTGAAGTTAGATTTGTAGTTCCAAGTTTGAAAATCATATTTTAAAGCAACATCTCATCATATTTCATTTTGAGAGGTTTAGGGTTTTGAGAATTTCATGTCCATATTTTGTTGTGTGGAATCACCATAAGATCAGAACCAAGGAACAAATTCTTGTGACTGTAATTATGTGATCCATAACTCTATTGGTCATGTGGCACAATTGTGCTATAACAAATATAGGATGCATTCATATGTGACCCAAGTTTAATGTGGCTATGTTGTGATAGAAATGGAGGCACTCATATAATGTAGTTAATTTAGGTTGTATAATGTAGGTGTCAATCATCATTGGGTGCATTCAGGTTATCTCAAGTTTAATAGGTTAGGATGTAATTATAGCATGATCGAAGAGTGATTACCTCTTGCTGCAATAAAGAGCCTATAACTCTGGTTGATATGCAGAGTGGTTGTGTTATATCATTTATGTAGTGCATTCAAGCACAACCCATGTTTAATGGGCTATTCTAGAGAGTGATCAAGATTTTCTAAACCTTATGAATGTTACTTAAAAGTGTATAGCTTAAACTACAAACCAAGTTTGTTACATACTTGAATGAATCTTGGGTTACTACAAACTATAATAATGTGATCTGCTAATAACCATTATGGAAAGTATTAAAGAAAGACCCATGATATATAGGATACATTTCCCTGATCAAGTTTACATACCTTAATGATCAAACACAAGCTTCCCACACACTCTAGGATACAATCCAAGATCATACCACAACTTTGTCAAGACAACTAATTTTCTGACCCAAGATTTAAGGTTGTTTTTTAATACTAACATAAGCATTGGTAAGAGCATGATTAGGGTACAAACCCTAGGCCTCCGTAGAAACATAAACAATAACTATAGCGGATTAGTGAGGTTGCAATACTAGAAAGATTGAGACATTGTAGCTAATAACAAAATCTTGCAATCTAAAGATTGTAGTCAATAACAAGCACACTATGTAGCTTAGTGACATTTGTAAATTCAATCTACGATAAGAAGAATGAAGTCACTTGAGATGTGACAGTCAAAAAGAGGCTGAGCAATGACAAGATAATAAAGCTCAAACCTTGCATAGTAAAGTGGAGATTTTAACAGTGAGTTTCCTTACCCCCTTGACCTTAAGGGTTTTTCAAATGCTTTTGGTAGTGTTAGACAAGGCAAATGCAATTAGGGAATAACTATCCAAATGAAGTAACAGTGGTAATCATAGGTTCAATGTTTCTTCTTAGCCATTAATGTATAATGGAGGTAGTGGATTGCATGTTTGAGTAGTGTTTTGAGACTCATCAAAGATGGGAGAATAGTGAATAATACCTTGTGGACTGTGAAGTAGTGTCAATAAGGTTGAAGGATCTTAAGAACTACAATACCATGAAACAATGAGTCCCATGTAGTAAGTAGGTAGTCTATAGGGCATAGTTTGATTTTATAGAAGGATGCTCATGAAAGGAATCTTCAAGTGATACTGAGTGAGATGTTTGAGATTGCAGCTGAGGGTGCAATACCCAGTCTTAAAGGAAGTTAGAAAATTAGTAAATGTGCAAGAAAATCAAATCGTACACAACAAAAAATTCACAATGTTATCTTGCATAATCTCTTGAGTTTGAAGACAAAAATCTCATTATATCTTCATGATGAAAGTGGTGACCTTAATGGTCAATCACTGGCAACCATGATTTTAAAACATGCTATTGTGCTTATGGAGGAAACATTTTAAGCAAGGTAGTGAGTGGTGGTTTGGATCAATGGTAGGTATGAAGGACTTGATTTCTATGCATACTATGCAGTCTAGCTTAAGACACCATTCTTAGAAGAGATTGAAGGTGGATTATGGAACTCAAGGGTTACCATGAAAAGGATTAAAGCAAAGACTGAGATCTATTTAAAAGCCATGGTCATGAAGATATTAAAGATGTCACATGCAAAACCTTAGTAGCTAGAGTAATGAATATAGTTCCAAAAAGGATAGTGTGTTGGGTCAGATTTAGGAGATCTCCACATTATCTAATTACAGGGAAATACATCATATATATATTTTAATTAAAATAAATAATTCTAAACCCTATATAGGATACATTGATACTTCAAAAGCCTTTGAAGGAATTTGAAATTATGCAAATATATGTCAAGTAAATACCTAGATTACAAATAGTAGCGGGGACAATGTAAGATTTGTTTAGAAGAGCAGGAATGAGATAAGCAGCAATGAATCCTATGCCTCCTTTCATGCACATCTCCTCACCATTTTCTATCATTCTTTACGGAAACACTTCTCCATTTTGGAAGTCTATGCTTGAAAATAATGTTTTGACGAAGGTTTTAGAGTATGTTTATTAAAATGAAAACTCCATTTTGGTGGGCTATGCCTAAAAATAAGATTTTGACAAAAGTTTTAGGGTATGTTTATTAAAGTTTTAGAGTATTTTGGCGGGCTATATTCTTGACTCCTTAAATGATTTATTCAAATGGATTGTGAATAAATAAATGACTAACTATTTAGTCATTTTTATTTGTGTGACTAAATAATTTTTAATCAATGACCAAACTAGTAATTTATTTACTCATTTATAGCTGAGTTGCAAAAAATGAGTAGAATTTAGTCATTTTTAGTTGTTGTGACTAAATTTTTTAGTCACCTAGTCATTTATTTTCCCAATTCTACTATTGTGTGCTTCCTTGTGCAATTAGGGCTCTCTCAATTTTGAGGGCCCTAGGGATAAGCTCATCATAAGAAGTGACACATTGCATCTTTAACTAAAAGGATAAATCCGTATTGACATTAGAAATGATGATTCCAACTTGTTTCTCCTTAGGAATTGGTCACTTGCTCTTACTAGCTTGCTACCTCCATCATTGTAAGAATTTTGCGATCAAGTTCAATATTATGGTTTTAGGAGTCTTAACGGTTGGAAATCATAGTAAAATCAGAATTTAATAAGTTTTAGAATTAGCATTTTAAAGTGTTTTTTGGGGTCATTAACTTTAGACTATCTTCTCTTTTGCAGGGGTGGTTGCATGCCAAATTTTTTTGGTGTAAAATATTAGAATTATTAGATTTTGTTACCTGTCTATGAATAAAAATTATTGGAGTGTGAGTTTGATATTTTTTGAAGATCTAAATAGTCAAGCTTGGTAAAGAAAAATCATGTCAGATAATATTAGTGCAGAACAAAATGAAGAGACACTTGATAGATTTTGGGATAGATTGAAAAGAAAGGGTGATGGGAAATGTTATTGTCCTTGCAATAATTGCAAGGGCTTAAAGATGAGATGAATTTTAATCACAACAGCTAAGAAACATTGTAGGCATCATGGTCACATTGAAGGGGGCATGATTATCATCCATTAGTAAGTTGTTCATTATATGTGTTTATATTGATTGAATTTGTAAATGTTTAGATTATTTTAACATTAAATATACATATACATATATATATATATATATATATATATATATATATATAATCACTTGATCATGATCATGTTTTATTTGTGTCTACCATTATTATAAAGGTGGGGCACCCTAGGGCAGATGATATTGATTATCATAGCTCGAAGAATGTGGTTTTACAAGCTAATGAACATGGAGCTGTGAATATCAAAGATGAAGTTAATTATCCTATGGAAGAAGATGATCATGTGCCAGAAAAAATAGTTGAAGATGATGGTACAAATACATTGATCCATGACACATTTAGTGGCAAAGCTGATCATGATGATCAAGATGACTTTGATGATGTTCATGATTTACCTATACTTGAGAAGGCATACGATCCCCTTTATGAAGGCTCCCAAACAACTCTTCTCTCTACTATATTGTTGTTGTTGAACTTGAAGGTTATGAATGGTTTATCAAACATAGCAATCTCATGGATGTTAAGCTATGTCATAAATGTCATCTTTTTTCATCTATTTTAATTGTTGTTAGTTCATCACTAGTAAATAAAGGATGAAATATGTACCATTAATATTCTTTATATTAACAATTTTTTTTTTGTTGTAGATTGATTGGTGAATTTTTGTTACCACCATCAAATATTTTACCTCGCTCATACTGAGATTTATCTGCCATTATGAAAGATATTAGAATGGATTATCAAGCAATAGATGCATGTCCCAATGATCATATAATATATCATAAAGAACAAGAATTTGCAACAGAATGCCCAGAATGTCATATCAGTAGATATTGAACAGATCAACTAACAAAAAAGGTGCCTCGCAAGGTTCTTCGTTAGATTCCCATTATTCCACGTATGCAATGATTATTTAGGTGCGAAAGCTTAGCGCAATTTATGGATTACCATGCACGGAATAGAAGTGGAGATGAGATTCTTCGAATGCTTGTGGATGGTTCTGTATTTAGGGACATGGAGGAAAAATGGCCACACTTTAAAGAAGAACCTCGTAGTCTTAGGCTTTCATTGCAAGCGGGAGATGTCAATCCATTTGGAGAGCTGAGATCTATTTACTCGGTGTGGCCTATTTTTGTTATCAACAATAACATTCCTCCATGGATGCCAATAAAGAGGGAGCACATAATGTTGTCAATGATTGTTCTAGGTATTTATTTATATCAATTTTGTTTAATTTAGTAGCATCTCATTTGTCTTATTTGTTGCATAATGACTTATATTTTTTTCATTCAATAGTCATGTACATTAATTTATATTTATTGCAGTAAAATGGTTATAATAATTATGTAATGTTTATGTTCATTCAACTAGGTAAGTACCAAGTTAAAGATATGAATGTATATATCAAGCCTCTTATTGATGAGTTACTAAAGTTATGGAATTTCGTTACTATGTATGACATCTCTAGACCAATAGGACAAAGAAAATTTCAATTCCATGCAATGCTTGTATGGACAATTCATGATGCCCCAGGGCTAACACATTTTTGTGGTATGTTATAACATTCGACTGCACTTTAATAATATTTAATTTGATGAAGTAGATATCATGCATATTTTTAAAATAATCTATTCATTATATATAATTATAAAAATTGATATATTTAATCCAATTATAAATGATCTTGCAGGTCTTCAAACAAAGGGAAAATTTGCATGTCCAATTTGTGGTCTCAAGATGAAATCTTGTTGTTCAACAAGTTTAGAAAAGCAAGTGTTTGATGAGTATAGGCACTTCCTCCATAGAATCATAAGTAGCGAACTACTGAAAAACATCTTTTCAATGGGAAAGAGGAGACTACATCAAAACCACGAAGAATGACACCTCGCCTATGGAAGTTGCAATATAATAGAATTAATCATCAAGGTTATACATCAGATCAAATTGTTTATCTATCATATATGATATGTTTTGAATTTATATTTTTATATTGTGTTGTGTTTACTCATGTTGTAATTGACAATGATTGTTATTGTTAATTTGTTTAACTTATATACTTCAAGAAGGTCATCAAGGAATTAATGGTTGGCTTCCACAGGAACTGAAAAGTTATCCTAGACAATTTAGTAGGTTTCCCTACTATGAGCAGCTACAAATTGTGCATTTTTTCGATACAATGCATATCAGAAAGAATATAACATAAACATTATGGGAAATATTAGATGGAAGGCATGACAAAGAAAAAATTATCAAAATTTGTAGTAACATTCAGGAAGCCAATCATGCAATGAAAAATTTCATTCAATTAAATAGTGATGGAGACCAAATTAATATAAGTTCCCTTCCTTGGTTATTAACAGAGTAGCAAAGCAATGCTATAAAAGAAGTCATATGAAAAATTTGATTTCCCATAGGATTTGCTGCGAACATAAACAATATAATAAGAAAGAAAGGTGAATTTGGGTCAGGAATGAGAACGCATGGTTGGCATACCTTCATTAAGGTAATTATTCTGGTATATTATATACACTTGTATAATGCATGTACTTTTCAGTGTATTGTGTTTACTACTTTTGGAAAAATAATGAAAAGATCATTTTATAATTGTTGCAGTACGTTCTACCTCTATCTCTCCCAGACAACTTTGACAACAATGTCAAGCAAGTTATATATGATCTTGGAAAATACATGAGGTAAGTAGCGATATTTGTTCAATTTTTTGTATACATCTTATAATTTCTATTTGTTTTACTTGTTATGTAATATACTGTATATTTTTGTTAAATCTCGTTAATATATTTGCGCCTTGAATCACTTGTAGATGGCTACCATCTAAAGAAATCCATAAAGAAGATATAAATTATTGCAAGAGAAAAATTCCTCGTCTAATGTGTGAAATGCAAAAGTGTCTACCTTTGAAATTTTTGAATGCACAAGAACACTTCCTCATACACCAAGTTGAGGAGATTGAATTGTGTGGACTTGTACACACAAGGTCAATGTGGATGGTTGAGAGGCACTTGAAATTTTTGAAGGCTTTTGTTAGACAAAGAGCACATCCTGAGGGTCCTATGGTGGAGGGATATATGGTATACCAAACCATGGTATACATTAGTGAATATCTTCCTAAGTTTGTAGGAATGATCCATGTAGATCACATTTGGGATCTAGACTCCATTAACAAATTCAAAGGGGAGTACCTAATGGGGAAAGGTAGATTGAGGAAAGTGAGAGGTAATTATAAGATGGTCATGGCGATTAACTGGAATACATTTTACATATGGTTTCTATGTATATTGTACTTATTTAATTTTTAATCTTCAATATACATCAATTATAAATTAAGGTAATATACTGTGGTATTTAACTAATTATACGTCATTTGTGAATTTTAATTTTTTTTGATACAGTTGGTCGAGAGTGGGATGCACTACATTTATACATTACCAACAATCTTGATTGGATGATGGTATGGATTGAATGATGTCAACAATCTGGTCGCACATTAACATGGGAAGGTGTGGCTTCATTGGTTAAAAAAGCTCATCGTAATGGAGATTCCAATGTTACACAAAGAGAAATTGATTTAGCATATGGTTTAAGAGATAAATAGGTACATATAAATATATTAATCACCCATATTATTTAATTATTTTCAATTATATTGATGTATATATATGTTGAGATTTTTTTCTTTGCATACATTCGGCCAAGAATAAATATGTTTATCAACTAACAATATTGCAATAATTTTTACATGTTTGACATATTTTAGGTGAAACACCACAAGGCTATGTGGTGCAATGGTCATAAATTTCGAATCAAAATGTTGGATGACATGAATAAAACTTGTGATTCTGGTATAACTGCAGTCTTTTAGGTGACTAATGTTTCATCTAGAAGTGACATACATCCAAAAGTCTCAGAAAATTGATACTATAGAATTTTGGATGATATACTTGAGTGTGACTTTAAGTCCTTCAGATTAATTATGTTTGTCATCATATGGTATAGGATATGATTGAATGAAAATGATCCTGAGAGAACTGTTATTGAACATGATAATGGATTTACCATGGTTAATACAAGGTTGATCGAGCGAGCTGGAGATGAGCCCTATGTTCTTCCAAGCCAATGTGAGTAGGTATTTTACTCAGAGGTTCTAGGTAAACCGGGTTGGTCATTTGTTGTTAGAAATGATCCAAGAGGAAGGTTGGTAAAGTATAATGTGGTGGAGGAAGAAGATACCAAAGAACTAGAAGATGATGTAGATGATGAGCAGGATCAACAGTTAGTTGATGATGTCCCTGATGAAGATGTTGAAGAAGAGGAACTAGATCATTATGATGTAGGAGTTAATGTTCATGAAGATGATATCTATGTGGATGATGAAATTACTGAAATTGATATCGATGATGATGATGATGATGATGATGATATGACCAATCCTTACAATGTCGAATCTGGGTCGGATGATACAGACAAAGAGTTGGATGAAGAAGAAGATCAATGACATTGAAATGTATGAGTTATGCGATTATATTATCTATTTGATATTAATTTCTTAATAGAATTATATTTGACTTATGTGGTTACATAATTAATTCATGATGTTTTTAATTTTTATGCCATTACATAATTAATTTAATGATGCACTTTTTAATGTTTGAAAGGTCAAAAAATTAAAACATTTCAATAGTGATGTTAACAACCTTGAAATTAGTGTGTTTTATGTTTCATGTAATCATAAAAGATTAAAAAGTTAGTTGTAGAGGTGGTTGTTTAGTGGTTGATGTGTAAATTCCTTTAAAAGGCATAAAGTGATCATTGTAATGGTTGTTGATGGTTGAGGATTTAAAATACAAGCTCTTCACATTCAAAAATTTATGTTTTTCTTCAAAAAATTTGTATTTTTCTTGTTATGCAGCACTATACTGTCACATGTAGCCATATTTTGATGTGAAATCAATACCAGGTCATGAAGATATGTGTTAGCTTTGATTTGAATCTGATTTGAAGGCTTAAGGCATTGATTTGAGTTAGAAAGCTTCATTTCTTTGCATACAATCCGGTTACCCTTTTTTTGAGGGTTTTGTAGTTGAAACATGATATAAATGGGCTCTTAAACTTTTTGCGATTATTGTAGCTTGTGTAAGAGGCCCCATGGATACTGTTGTAATTTTAGGATGCATGAATAGGGCATAGGATGAGAAATAAAGAAGGTATAGTTGTTGTCATCAAGAGTTTTGTGAAGAAAAGCATGTGAAATGAGAGGTTCAAGCCTAGGTTTCAACAAAACATGTATGGGAGATCTAATTTTATGAATTTTTATCCATGTGCAGACCTAATGGATTGTTTCTGAACAATGAATATAAATGATATACATACACACACACACATATATATGTATGTATGTATGTATGTATGTATTTCTAAATGTAAATGTAAATGCAATTACTGGATGCTCTCCTAGAACAATAAATGCAACATATCATTAAAGAAATCTATATCTATGTTTATAAATGTGTATTTCTAAATGCAAGTGTAAATGCAAAGAGCATATGGTTTTTTAGTGTTATAGATACAACATATACATAAATTAATGTAATTGAAATTCTAAATTCTTCAACAAATAATATGAAATCAATTAAACTATTAAACTACATGAGAAATAAATGAAAATAGTAAATGCATATGTATGTGTATTTGTCAATGTAAGTGTAAAATGAATAAGAATTTAATGAAAATTATAAAAGAACACAAGGAAAGGTCTCCTCCCTTCTTGGTAGTGATAACCTCCTCCACACACAACCCTTAAAAATTATGAATAGAGGAATATAATCTTTGAAGAACTCAAAGTTGATTCTCTCCTACCTAATGCAATTAGTCATTTTATCCTTACAAACATTTATAGTGATTACTAGAGGCACATTGACCAATTCTTCATAATAGAAGAATTTGATCATACTTTTCCAATGATGGCATTATGAGAAAACCTTAGGTTAAATGAATAATTCCTAGCTAAGTTCTTTAAATCATGTCCAACTATATAAGAGAAGACCATTGCTATGTGTACCTGGATACCATGGAGAAAGGCTCTTTGGGCTCTTTCATCAATCATCCTACCTTAAAACATACCAAATGTCTCCTAGAAATTAGACATAGGTGTAAAGAAAGCTAGATGTGGAAACAACTCTCCTAACATCAAAACCTCAGGGAATAACACAGAGACATTTTAAGTTTTACAATTACAGTCCAATTAAAATACACTTGAAAGCAATAACATAAATAGAGTATTTGAAAAACACATATGAACACCAGATTTACGTGGGAAAACCCTTACGGGAGAAAACCCATCACACCAAGAGAAGTCACTTTGCATTACAGTAATAAAGATTACATATAGAGTACAAACTTATGTTTCTGATGTTAGTTTATAGCAGCATTCACTATGGACAACCTTGTTATAGAACATTCACGTTACAGTCTTCACATAATAGAATTCATCCACTGATCATACAACCACACACCAATCCGTTGATCCAAACTAGACATCATCTGCTATTCTAGACTATATTCATGTCGTTCTTGTCTGTCGAACTTCCTCACAGAACTGCCACAACGAACTGTCTTCCAATAGTTCCCATTAAGCTTCTCTGATTGGTCAACAACAAGCCACATAGGATAGTCTTCTCTCGGCCAAAGGCTTCAATCTGTATTGGCATGTCGGTGAGACACTAACTATGTCTCCCTGATGCCACACAGCTAGCATTCGATATCGCCAAGATTTCATGCTATTGGAAAGATGTCATACCAATTCCAAAAGACTATCGCTAAGACTTCCTCATGTCACCAAGACCTCACACCGAATTTCATCACATGTATCGCTATCATGAAGATTCATTGCTATCGGTGAGACGTCATACTGAAGCTCCATAAGTCACATAGACATGAGTGTTCTCATCGGCAAGACAATCATCTTTCGCGAAGACATCACACATCAGTAAGACTTCTTATTGAGTCACTGCATGTTACTCCGAGTGTATACTGTCAGTGAGACAAACCAACTATCACCAGGAGTTCATAGCGAAACCTCCATGTTACCCTGAAGTCACCAAGAGAATGCTATCAGTGAGACATTCTTATCAGTAAGACCTCATACCGAAACACCATAAGTTACTCTGATGACCACATGTGTACCACCCTATCGGCAAGACTTTAGCTATCACTGGGACTTCACACCGAAGTAAGCCTTTCGGCCAAGGGTCTCCCTGATATACGATATGAATGGCATGTCGGCCAAAGATCTCCACTCGACATAGGGTTACAATTACTGTCACAAGTAACAGTGATAAGCTCCTTCGGCATGACTTAAACATTGTCTCGGCGACCTATACAAACCACAAGATCCAAAGCTGCTAGTCAGCCAGACCCAAAGCATGTCACACCGACTTGCCTCTCTTAGAGGTTTCAGCCTGTGAGATTGAGGCATATATTTCCAACAATAAGAAGATTTAAGATGACTTAAAAAAATTTATAGCTAAAGCATAAACTTATGATGACTTAACCAGGCCTAGTACACACTCCCTCCTCATTAACCACTTAGAAATATGGAAATTAAATGTAAATTTTTTGCTATTTTTAGTCATGTAGGTGTCTAATAAACCACTTGGTTGTGTTTCCCTTCAAGTTTATTTACTTGAATTAAGAGAAAAAGTCCTTTGATTACAATTAGAGAATACATTTGAGGCCTTGGTTGTGTAACTGGTGGACCATAGTCACATTTAACACTTGTTACAAAGTTTGGGAGTTAAAACGTTAAGTAGATTTGATTTATGATGGACACATTTGGATGGTAGTAACAATAACTTGCAATCTATCAAGACTTGATTACCTTATAACCTGTGAAATTCTAGTGATGAAATGATAGATTAATCATAATGTCACCTTGGGATCACATCACCATGAAAAAACTTCATCCAACATCCTTATGAGTGTAGGTACCACCAAATAGGTATTTGTCAGACCTGTCTTCCTCGAGTGAGGGAAATTCAAGAAGAGAAGAGGAAAGCGAGACATGTAGTATGTCTAAAAGAGGGAGATCATCTAAAGGTCAAAAAATTAGAAGAAAATTATGTAAACGGATGGAATTTTTTCTTGTTGAAGGGGGGTCATGTTCTTCTGATGATGAGAGTATAGGCGATGTCGAGGTTCCCTTGAGGTACAAACATCTATGGAAACAATGGGTACCCAAGGAACTTCCTCCAATAAACACTAATTTTTGTGTCAACAAGAGGATATATCGCATTGCACCATCGTCATTACATGGTTTGGGCCTATTTTGCATGGACATCATAAAGGTCTATTACAACAAAGTTACTGAATTGATGGAGTATGTCAGACCCTATTACAGTTACAAAGATTGGATGCAACTGGTTCGATATACACGAAGTATGTGTAGGTATGCACTATCAGCAAATTATATACAACTAAAAGATAAGGATAAAAATAAAGGAGTGGCTATGTACATTGACGGAAGGCCAAAAGCATCAGGGAATATTGCAGGGTTTATAAATAGTACATGACCTGGGTTAACAAATAAGAAACCCAATTGCATATTTGAGGCACGCAAGGGAAACCATGTATTCGTATGTGCGTTAAAATCAATAACTGCAGGGGAAGAGTTGCTAATCAATTACAATTTGAATTCCTTAGTTACAAACACAGTTACTATGGGGGTGGTATGTACTATGTACCATTTTACCCAACCTCCAATTAATGACTCCAATATACCATTTTATTCTTATGCTTTTTTTCGTAAGTCTATTGGTTTCATTCTAGAAATGTTTTTTTATATTTAATTTTTTTCATAGCAGGACATTGATCATACGGAGAAGGCTCTGGCCCATAGCACAGATCACAATGTATCTTCAGGTGCTTCTACCCGACAGGTTTACCTCATTCTAATTGTACAAATTAGATACAATTTTTTTTTTTATTATTATATTTTTTTCATAAGTTTATTGGGTTAATTTTGATAATATTTTTAATATTCTTGTTGTAGTTGACTGATCAGGGAAAGGCACCAGCAGTAGAGGAGAGCATCCATAGTGAGGTGCAGTCAATATTTTGTGATGATGACATTGCTTATTCAGCAAACCCTCTCGATATGATAAAGAAGATCCAAAAAAAATGCAATGAAGAAATGGTTAAGTTGATATTCATAGTGCCTCAAACAGATGAGATAAGAGAGAGGGTTAAAATATTGACTGAGAGATTACAAAACTTGAAAGTAAGCTTTCATGAGGTCTTTAATTATAACATAAGTTCATTCATGGTTTTATATTTTGTACTCTTTTATGTCATGAACTAAAATATGTGTTATTTTTACAAGGTTATTTGCCTCCTCATGATGCTCTTGGCCATGATCAGGGTATTGCAAGTGCTGCCCGAGGAGTAGGGGTTGGTACAAGTGTCCATCTTAATCTTCCTACACATACATCATATCATTTGACCCCATCATTTGTGCATATATTGTCGTCTGAAATGTCAGTAACACATACCATGCAAGCATCCGTTAATGCACCCTTTGGTAGCAAACACATGCCAGAACATGCGTTAGGACATGTACCTGGGGATGCAGAGGCCACTAGTACTGGTGATGTTTTAGCAACATTTCCTAGATCTTCTCGTATTACTAGTATGGGAACATTTCCGGTCACACTTGTGGTGACAGAGGATTTCATTCCCATAAAGATAGAGAAGGTCCCAGGTACTTTAAAATGTTTGAATTATTATTATATATAATCCAATTGAAATTTACTTATTGATCACTCTTTTTAGACTATTAATCCCATGATCATTTTGCAAGAAATGATGTTTTTTATAAACATCTAAGTGATATTACATTGGAGCTCTTTAGGCCCACCATACGTACACAGTGGAATGCCCAAAATCAAGATTTAAAAGATGAGCTCATTAACTGTTTAGTTGTTTAGTTCGGTGATAAAAAATTCAACTAAACCAAGGTCCTTTAGAAAGTTGGTACCTATCTAAAGTATGTGAGGGACCAATATAGGTCACATTTAGAGAAGAAAAAAAAGTACGAGCGTCCCCCATGATTCCGGAGAGGGAGTGGAAGGACCTGGTGTTAGATGGAAAGAAGGTTGAAAAGAAAAAAGGAAAGACACCACCGGGCCAAGGAAGGTATGTGATACTATCAACAATGTAATTATATACTGATTACTCTTTCTTTTTACATATCTAACGTATTTCAAACTTTTCATAGGTTGCCCGACACATCGAAGGCAACAAAGGCAAGACTAGAAAAACACGAGTAGCACAAACTTGGCTCTGGTGGTTATATGAAATTAGCCACATGAATTGTAAGTATCAATAAATGAAATATAGTATCCAAATAATAAATTGAAAACAATTTTGGTTTTATCACACCATAGAAGCAAAATTTATGATCTTATGCAAAAATGTAGGGCTCTAAATTAAACAGAGTTCCCATAGAAGATGACCTAAAGATTGCCTTTCAGCAAGGCTATGGAGTCGTGGTTGAAAGCCTAAGAGTCTTTACTGGGAAAACACAACCTTCCACTACATCTGACATGCAGGTAAATAAACTCAATAAAGTTTATTTAAAATTGAATATTTGTGCAATGTATTCAATATTAATTTCCACCATAAAGTAATTACATGCCTATTTTTTTTAAACATTCAAGCAATGATAATACTGCACATGACATTGGAATGCAGCCTGGTGAGGGTGGAGCACAACCTACAGATGAAGGTCATGGTGTGCATCCCGGTACTTTAGAGCATGTAGAGCGTGATCAACATGTTGAGCATGATCATGCTAGAGAAGATCAAGAACATGATGTGGCTCCATCAGGTAAAGAGGACCACTCTAAAGTTCTTTTAAACATATTTAATTGCAATTGGTGTATTAATTAATGTAACCTTTCGTGTTTCAACTTTAGAGCATGTAGAGCGTGATCAATGTGTTGAGCATGATCAGGCTAGAGAAGATCAAGAACATGATGTGGCCCCATCGGGTAAAGAGGACCACTCTCATGTTCTCTTAAACATATTTAATTTCAATTGGTGTATTAATTAATGTAACCTTTCATGTTTCAACTACAGATCAGGATTTAGAGGGTGTTCAACATGTTGAGAATGAGTCTATAACAAAAGTTCAAGAACATGATGTGGACCCATCAAGTAAAGAGAACCACTTTAATGTTCATTTAATTAATGAAATACTTGTAACAATAATAATAAAACATATCAGCTTAACATTTCTTTCTTATTGTAGAAGACCCCCTTGCAGTGGCATCCACGTCATGAGCAGATGACTAGGCGTACATTAATATCACGAGTAGAAGGCAGAACAACTAAAAGGGGGACAAATATTGATTTAGAAAACAATACTCCACTTCAGATTTTTGTAGCTTTAAAAAAGAAACAAAAAAAACTTGTGATTGTAATCATATCATGAAAACCATATTTTTGATAATATGTAAAAACTAAAAGAATGAATACTATATGTTAATGAATGAATGTGAATATGTTAATTAATGAATGTTATATGTTAATGAATGAATGTTATATGATATTAATGGATGAATGAATGTTATATGTTATTAATGGATGAATGAATGAATGTTATATGTTATTAATGGATGAATGAATAATTGATGTTATATGATTGGGTATGGGGAATTGAGAGTGATGTGAAGGGGGGCGAGGGGGAAGGGGCCAAATGAGCTTCCACCATCATGTGGTTGGCCCTGTTATGTAGAGAATATTAAAATATTCTTGAAACAAAGAGAAGCTCAATAAGGTAATGCAATTTTCAATATAAGAAATGCATCATTTGAAGCATCAAACCAATATGCAAAGATGAAAGAAAGTGCTAACTTTTCACTATGGTGGTAGGAAAATGATTCTTTATACCCTGAATCCATGCTCTGCATCATAATTTGAAGTTGTTTCCATTCCAATGTTCTGAGTTTAGTTTGTTTGTATGGCTTTGTATGAATACCACATTGTTTTGTATGGATTTGGTTTCAAAGCTCTATTTCTTTAGTTTTTAGTGGTGACATAACTCTAAAATTTGACTTTTGTGCATAACAGGTTAGTGGAAAAATTGACAGCTCTAAAGGGTTTAGAGGCTTGATTGAGATAGATACATGGATATTTGGATTTTGTCATTGATGGGAGGCTTCGACTTAACCATAAAATTTTGTACCATCTGCAGGTATGCAAAAGTTTCTCTACTTATATTCATTCTTGATCATAAATGTTGTAAATGATATTAATGCTTCAAACTTAAGATTCGTTTCATTGTTATAATTATCAAAATGTTATTCTTTGCTATACATTCAAGCATTCTCTTGCCCCTACCCTTTGCTCTCTCCCCCCTCTTTTTAAGAATTTTCTTTTTCATAAAACATTCACATTTCTGTCTCATTTACACAAATTTATTTGAAGCGCTAGGAGTGAATAAATATATGTAAAAGATGATGGATTATGTCTAAACAACAACTTTCCATCTTATAGCTAATTAAATCCTTAATATTTGAATAGTTTAGAGCTCGAATAATGCTTGTATATGCATGTGTAGTAATAAGGGAGCCTATGTGAAGATTGAAATTTAAAACATCACTTTGGTATTTTTCCTTAGGTAGTGAAATGATATTTTGAGTAATACAAACCTACACACACATTGATATTTTTCACCATTGCATTGAAGAATTTTTTTGTTCTTATACCTACCCTCAGCTAGACATGGAGGTATATAATATTGGTTTCTAGGTTTATTCTGTAAGTAGTTAATTTTAGAGGAAGACTAAAATATTTTTAATGGCCTGTGTCAGGTGTGAAAGCATATGAATCACTTGCTGAAGGCACCATTTTGTATTCATCCAAAAAAATGGTTTGTTCTTTTTTTTATGTTTCTTGCATGTGTTTTTTTTAGGCTCTAGAGATGTAGCTTGACTCTTTCCTTTGCACTTTTCATCTATTTTGATGATTATAGTAGATTGTCCTCATAATTTTTCATGTAGATTTGTTTGTAACCTTATTTTCTACCAATCAATTTTCAAACCACTCACATATTAAGGACCATTTCACTAACTTGTAGTCATCCATTACTTCATATGTTGCAGGTTGTGTATGTGTGCCAATAAATCTTGATGATTGCAACAACTTTAATCCTACAAGTGTACCCAATCTTTCTCAAGTAAAAGTTTTACCTTATTTTATAGTACTTTAAATGGTTAATTGAAGGTACTTCTTTAGATCTGAGATAGTTGAACCCTAGATTAAAATATGGTATTAGATGGGTAGTATAAGGATAAAACAGAGGTACATTGAACACAAATTAAAAACATAATTTACTAGACTATGAATAGTGTTACAATTATAATTATTTCTCCTTTGCCTACCTCTACATTAATGAAAAAGATAGCAGATATTGAAAGTTCATTACATGTCTCATGTATGTGTTAGTATTTTAATTTTGTTTAAGTTTTTCAAGAGCTTGATTAGGTCAAGAATATGTTCTACAAGCTTTGTTCTCTTTCAAGACACTGTTCAACATTTTCCCTACACATTTTTCTCTTCAATCCAAACGTTTCTTAACTCCTTCCCTTGTTATCCCTTGTTTGTTCTCAAGTGTATTTTTTTTTATATGCATCTTATAGTCTGTATGTATGATCAGTCATCTCTTATGAAGCATGGATAACCTTTCATGGAATTGTTGTTGTAATTAGACAATTTCCATTGTGAGAATAATCATTTAATTTGTATGGAAGTAAGTCTTTTTCATATTATTTGACTTGGTATTGTAAACTTGTCTTTGTAGGATTCTCTCAGGGGGAACATCAGAATTGTGATGATAGGTAGACTTGTTTCTTAACTCCTTCCCTTGTTATCCCTAGGTTGTTCTCAAGTGTAATGCTTTTTCCATGTATCTTGCAGTCTATATGTATGATCAGTCATCTCAAGTGTAATGCTTTTTCTATGCATCTATGCATCTTGCAGTCTGTATGTATGATCACTCATCAGTCTCTGTAATGGTACATTTTAAGAATTTTTTTTTTTTTAAATTGCATTATTTCATCATAATTTTGACGAAAACCATCGACGAATCACCGAAAAGGTCTGACGAAGTTGCTATAGCTGCGACAGAGGCCTTGTCATAACTCGTTGCCCATTTCATCACAATTTTGATGAACTTCTATTGTTGTTTCAATGCTACTCCTTGCCCATTTCGTTGAAAGGGCGACAAACTTCTGGTGTTGTTTTGATACTACTCTTGCCCATTTTGTTGAAATGGCGATGAACTTCTAGTGTTGTTTTGATGCTACTCCTTTCCCATTTTGTCGAGATGGCGATGGACTTCTGGTGTAATTTGTCAGTGGATACACGAAGTTTTCATCAATATTTTGATGAACATTTGAGTCATTTTATGATGCTGACGACCGATGAATCTGCGCCCTTATTTTGACGAACATCTGAGTCATTTTATGATGCCGACGACCGACGAATCTACACCGTTCTTTCGACATTTAATTCATCGTTGGCCTTTTGACAAAAAAATAGTGACAAAATTTTTTCCGTCAATTCATCAATTTTTTGAAAAATGTTTGTCTAATGACCGGCGAACGTCCGTCAGAAAATGGAGTCAAATTCAGTAGTGAACCTTGAAGATGAACAATAATGGTGCGTGAGAGAATGAATGCAAGAGAGTTGGAGAGATGAAGTTGAAAAATTCAAGTTGTTGAATGAAAGAAAATATTTAATTTTATGGAGAGAATCCCTAGAAAGATGGATGATTGATATCTTGCCAACATGGGCAAGATGAAGGGCTGTGGTGAGTTGAGGACTCACAAGTCCTCTCATCTTGCAATGTGGTAGATGATGTGTCACAAGGACACATGAGGTGAAATATTACATGTGATGGGAAAGTACTTGCAAGTACCTTGGAATAAGGATGATGTGACATTTCAATGATCACATGGGGAAGAGGAGAATCTTGGATAAATTAAAGTGAATTTAAAATTCACATGATTGGGCATATTTTAAGGATAAGAAAAGGTTCCCAAAAAGAGAGGTGAGAAGTACCTTGCATAAGATAGGGTCTTTAGAAAGGTAAGTACTTACTCACATGTGACTAATGTGACCTATCAATGATCACATGTGAAAGAGGAAAGACTTGGAAAGATAAAAATAAATTAAAAATTCCTTAGGGGATGGGAAGTGTTGACCAAGGTACTGATTAGACTAGCTAATCAGTGGTTAGAAGATAGTTAGGGGTTAATGAGGATTAGAAGCCAACTTACAAAAGTTGGAGGATGTGACACATCCTAATCAAGGATTAGGCATGTGCATATCCCTAATGATGAGATTAGGAGATTGATTAAGATTATGAAAATGATGTGATATGTGAGGAATTAAATAAATGTCATATTTATTTAATTCATTTGATGAAAGGGGGATTAAAGGGGTAAGGTTTTTAATTACTAACTAAATACCTTAGGGATTTAGAAGAATTTAAGGATATTAATTAAATAATATCAATATTATCTAATTAATGCCAATAAGATGATACTTAGACGAAAAGGGATAAATTTGGACAAATGTGAGAGTCCAAATTTATGTGTCTATAGTAAGAAATGAGCTTGACAAATTGAACCAATAGCTATAGATGAAGTTTCATAAAAATTACTGAAACCCTATATCATATTTTTTCGAAGTCAGAGAGATCCACATGTCAAAATTGGAATAGGTTTTGATAATCAAAAAAAGGTGATAGAATGAACTGTGAAGACTACTAAAAAAATTCCAAAAGTGAAGGCTCTAGAAGTTCAAAATATGAAAGAACCATGGTGAGTGATGAAAGCATGACAAAAAATGATGGCTTTATTCAAGTATAGAACAAAGAAAGAAGATCTGAAAGACAATAATAGAATACTAGGTTAAATTTTCCATTCTCTAGTTATTGTTTTAATTACAATAATTATATAAATAATGTTATGGATGGGTATGTGCAGGATCATGAGGGAAAAAATAGGCCCTTAAGTGGTGAAAAATTAAGAAAAAATAGAGTTAGGCAACTTGACGTAAAAATTTGAATAATTTATCTATATTATTTCAAAAATATGTAAGAATAGAATATGTAGAAAATTGAATGTAGTTTCTAAACTACTAGGTTTATTTAAAAAAAAATCTATTTAGTGAAAATTTGAAATTTCAATGTAGTACTACTTAAATTTTAGGGAAAAAATAAGAAGTAGGTGTTTGTCTGACCATCCTAACCACAATAAAATGATAATATTTTTTTATAAGATTTTAGATATAAGTAGAGGACTCATGTCCCAATGTGATGGATTTTTTTTGTAATTTTTTCCAACTAAATAATTAATTATGAATGTTTTATTACAACTTTTAAAAAATATTAAAACTTGTATGTCCTGACCACCTTAACTTGGTCAAAGCTTCATGAAATTAATTTTTTTTTAATCTTATAGTATGTGAAGCATAGAATGTGACACATATTTTAGATTCAAAAAATGTGATACAATTTGAAAGCTATAGATTTTTTTCAATCAACCTATCAATCAGGACTTTACTCATAATTCAAATAGAAAATGAATAATACGTATTCATTAAATTCAAAGTAAAGCATAATTTATATTGGTGGAAAGCTGAGAATCTCCTTTAAAAACCCTTTTCATTTTATCAATTTTGGGTAAAAAAAGGTCGTCAACAACATACCCTACACATACCCATCATATCGGCACTTTTCGGCCCATTGTGATCATGTACATACCCAGATTGTAGAAAAGATCTAGTAATAAGAAATAATTTTGTCAGCAACAATGCATTTGTACCTCTATACAATTTTAATATCATCTATTACAAGTGTAACAAATTTGGGCACATTGCAAAGAACTACAAAAGCAATTTTATGAGTCCTCCACTATTAGAAAGTGGAAAGGAGTAGAAAGCATAAATCATGGATTAGAAAAGGTATAGAAGAAGGCTCCTAAAGAGAAGTCAAAAAATTCATTGATTGTTGAAACTTCACTACATGCTTAGAAGGAGAAGAACTTGTGGATCATAGATATCAGTTGCTCTAGACATATGATTAGAGATAAAAGTAAGCTCATGAATTTGAAGAAATTTGAAGGTGGTTCTATGACCCTTGAAAATAATTCAATTGCCAAAATTTCTAGTAAGGGTACTTTAAGTCTTGATGGTGGTAGAATGAAGACAAATGATATTTTGTATGTTGAAGGTTTAAAGCATAATCTATTATGTGTCAGTCAAATGTGTGACAAAATTTATTTAAGTTATCTTTTAGTGCTGAAGGAACTGTGAAATAATGGAATCAAGTACAAGTAAACTAATTACATAAGGAAGCGAGATAGATAGTGGCATTTATCATCTTAGTGAGTTTAATGGACTAAGTTATTTCATTGTGTAGAAGGATGAAGGTTGGATTTGACACATAAGGCTAGGACATATGAATTTTGATGATATTGTGAAGACTAGCTTGAGAGGGCTGGTATAGGATAAGCCAAAGATTAAGAAATCTCAATCAACCAACTGCAAGCCAAGAAGAAAATATCCTACTAAGGAGTATTTCATGATATCAAAACCATTTGATTTGGTTCATACAAATCTATGTGGACCCACAAAGACTAAAACTCTATAATGAGACAAGTATTTCATGATGTTCATTGATGATTACACTAGGATAACTAGGATAACATTTTTGAAAGAGAAGTCAGAAGAATTTGAAGAGTTTAATGAATTCAAGACATTAGTAGAAAATGAAACCAAAAGGACAATACAAGTTTTGAGATCTGATAGAGGTGGAGTATTAATTGCTAAGAAGTATGATAGATTTTGTGAAGAGCATGTGATTTGAATGTAGTTCTCTACTCCTAGAAATTTGTAACAAAATGAAGTTGTAGAAATAAAGAACCAAACTATACAAGAGATGGAAAGAACTATGCTATGTCATGAAAATCTACTAGATATGTACTAGAGAGAAGCTACACAGACTACTATGTACATTTGGAATAGAGTTCAAATCAAGTGCAAGAATAACAAGATACCATACAATCTATGAAGAGGAAAACCAAAATCAATAAGTGATGCAAGACAAAGGAAGAAAAAAACTTATCCCAATTTCATTTGTCTAAACTCAAAACATCTCAGTCTGATTACTCATCCCAATTACATTTTTCCTTTCACAAAACACTTGATTCAATACACCAAAACACAATTTAGAGATCCAATTCTTTATCAAACCTTCAAAACACCAATAAGTGACATAAAAATAACTTAATAAAGCCTACTGAGGCTTCCTTAATACTGGATTTGCACCTTTACAAAAGTTCACTAGGGATCTTCACCAAACTATGACCCATACAAGAGCTCAAATTTGAAATTCCAATCCTACTAACCAAATAAGTTTTCTCAGGTCATTCAAACTCCTTAGAAGCTTTAATTCAAATAAAATAAATACTCACCAAGACTGCCTCTTCATATGTTTATCATTCCTCTATTTGGCTATGCAAATTCCTAGTAGCCATGGTAATAAAGACTACCAAATACATCTTCTAATACAAACCTTCCTTCTAGAATGTAATGGTCTTTTCAAACACCCATGTGAGATTTATACAACATATCAAAATATTACCATAAGTTGTTTTGAGAAATCTTACACAAAATTAGACTATCCACATACAAATTTAGGCCTAATTAGGCTTTATTCACCCAAGGGCTTATTGATTCTAATAACTCCAATAGCAAATATTCTTAACCAACCCATAAAAAACCTTTTATTGGACCTGAACAAGCTTAAATAACAATTAAAATTTCATTTCCATGAGCATTTTATCAAACCCTAGACTATGAACTCCTCATCTTCCTTGTTACAGTCTATACACAGTTTTTCTGTCAAGAAACTTCATTTCTTCACATCTTAACTTTATTCTTTTGACCTAAATCCATTGAAACATGAAAGAAAATTCATAGAAGGATAATCTCACAAAAAACTAGAATATTCCACCATTTGGTTAAGGAGAAACACAATTTTCTATAACTCTATTTACCCTAATCATGGTTTTCCATAGTTTTCAGATAATTACAAATATCTTGATTAAAAAAAAAAATAATTCACATAAAACAAGTTGATTTGGAAGGCGATTAATCCTATTACCATTCACAACCATTTAGCCATGCTTTTCAGCTTGTACAAAGTCGTATAGAGCCTAGAAACACAAAATTTCTGAAGAAAATGCTTAAAAATAGGGATTTCTTTTATTCAATCTTCACATTTCAATCACCCACACCTCAAAAATGGTGTAAAAATCCTATATAAAGGAATTCAAACTAACTTTTGAGTTTCTAATTGATTTCTACTGACCTATAAGATAAATGAATTTTCAACTTCGCTATGCAACTTTACAACTTTTGCATCTTTTACATTTTTTTGTACTTTTTGAGACCTAATAAGCATCAAATGACCTTATAATGACCTAAAGATGTAAAAAATAACTCCTTTAACCAAATTTGATCAATTTTCAAGAATTTCCAAAATGGAGATATGATCTTACAAAGGTGCTCCTGCACTAGTAAGACACCTTAATATTTTTTGGGAGCAAGTGTACATCAAGAGAGATGATGAAAAAATATGTAAGTTTAATTTCAGATTAGATGAAGGCATTTTTCTTGGTTATTCTTTAATAATTAAAGCTTATAGATGCTATACAACAAAATATTGAAGAGGATAGTGGAAAGTGAAAATGTGAGATTTGATGAGACTATTCAATCTACCAGTATTTTGGAAGTAGAAGATGATGAAGAACCAATTCACATCAGCATTGAAGATTAAAAAGAAGTTGTTCCCAAATATCTAGAAAAATATGTTAAAAAAAACCACTCTACAGATCAAATCATAAGTGACAAAGACAATGGGTTTTAGATCTAAAGAGACTTGATAATTAAGTGAGAAGGTGCACTTTGCATTCCAGTCAAAGATAGAGCCTAAGTCATATAATGAAGCAATAAAAGAGAACTTAGGTTGGATAAAAGGTATGAAAGAAGAACTTAATCAAATCATGAAGAATAAAACTTGGGAACTTGTCCCAAGACCTAAAAGCAAGAATGTTATATCTCATTTTCTTTCATAAGACTTAACCATTAAATTATTAAATAAGTAGATTTAAAGTTTAATTTCATGTTGTGCCTTTTGTCTTGATTTAAATGATGACTATGCCTCTTAGGTGGTGCTTTGTTTTTGAAAACATAAAATAAACTAGAACATGGTACAACACAATGTGGTTCATATGAGTTTGTTGAGTTAGTGTTGCATGGTCACCAATACCCTTGATCTACTCAAGGAAGACATGACATCTACAAGTTGGACATTAGCTAGATTTAAAGTATACCTATCTTCGAATGAATCTTGGCACTTGGTAAGAGTATCCATTAAAGGAAAGACTTGATTAGGAGTTGAATCAAAAGTATTTCCTTCACCATGATCCTCGTGATTATCGTGAGATAAGAATTAGCATTTTCCTTCATATTCCTAAGTCTTCCATTATATGTGCATGTCACTCTATATATATTAAATAGATTATTCCTTTGCATGAAAATCCTCTAAAGCAGAATAAACTGAAATTATTTAGGCATCTTTTAAAAGGTCTTCAAAATTTCTTATTAAGATTATGTATTGTGCAATAAAATGACATCGCTTCTATCTATTGGCAAGTTTATATTGGCTACAACTTGATGTTCTTCAATTTGAAATGGGATGTTGACTGGAGATTATTAAATATTCTAACACTCCCCCTTAATCTACAAGTTAGTTGTCACTCTACAATTTACTTTAAGACCTGATCTTTGAAGCTATCCACAATGCCAAGCCTATCTCTTAGGAATTCAAAACTACCCTTTGGTAATGCCTTGGTGAAAATGTCGGTGAGTTGTTGCTCGGATCTACAATATTGAAGTTCTATCTCACCTTATTCCACCAACTCACTTATGAAGTGAAATTAGATCTCAATGTGTTTGCATCATCCATGGAAGACTAGATTATTTGTCAAAGCTATTGAGGAAACATTGTCACAATGAATGGCTATGTTGTCTTCTTGTTGTTGCTATAAATCACAAGGATCCTCCTCAACCAAATAGCTTAACACAACTATTGCATTTGCTATTATGTACTCTTCCTCTATTGTGTTGAGAGAGATAGTGGGTTGCTTCTTGGATTCCCATGAAATTGCACCCAATCCCATGTTGAAGACATATCTGGATGTACTCTTTCTATCATCCACATTTCCTACCCAATCAGTATCTATGAAACCATCCAACTTAAACTCATTAGATGCACCATACATGATGCAATAACCTATTGTTCCATTGACATACCTCAAAATCCTCTTTCCTGCTTGCCAATGCATTTCTTTAGGTTTCTCCATGAAACTAGTTATAAAACTTACTGCATAATTCAAATCAGGCCTAGTTAATGTCAAATACATCAAACTTCGAACCATACTCTTGTAGAGGGTTAGGTTCACTTCCTCACTATTTTCCTCCTTGCACAGTTTCAGACCTGTTGGTATTGTGTTGGGGAAAGTTTGTTGTTATGCATTTCAAACCTTCACAAAATTTGTGTGGCATAATTAGATTGTGAGTAAATTTATTATGAAGGTGTAAATTTTGTTGAGTACCTCCAGAGTGGCTATTTTTTGAAGCTCTATGGTAGTTTCTCCCTAAACTATTATTTTATGATGCTCCTTCAAGATTGCTATCTTTTGGAGCTTCTTCATCATAAAGGGGTATTGTAACTAAAATACCCATGTTATTGTCCACCATTCTATCCCATGCTTAATTTTCAATAAATACAACATCTCTGTTGATCATTACATTCTTAGTGATGGGATTGTACAATTTATAGGCTTTTGAATCCTCACTATAACCTATGAAGATGCATTTTTCTCCTTTGTCATCAAATTTTTTCCTCTTCTCTTTTGGCACGAGTGTGTATTCCACACACCCAAATATCCTTAAGTGCTCAACACTCCACTTGCTATTTGTCCAAGCCTCTTGTGGAATTCTATCACAAATAGCCTTTGTGGGACACCTATTCAATATATAGACTATTGTTGCTACAAATTCTCCCCAAAAATTGTGTGACAATACTTTTTCTTTCAACATACTTGCTACCATATCTTGAATGGTCCTATTCTTCCCCTCGGCCACTCCATTTTGTTGTGGAGTATACCTAGTTGTGAATTGTTTTTGAATGCCTTCATCCCTACAAAAATTCAAAAATTCTTTGGAGATGTGCTCTCCCCATCTATCTATTCTTAGGGCTTTGATATAGTGACCACTCTCCTTTTCAACGATTTCCTTAAACCACTTAAACTTCTCAAAGGGTTCTGATTTGTTTTAAAAAAAATAGACCCAAATTTTTCTACTGTAATCATCTATGAATGTCATGAAGTATGTATTTCCAGCTAAGGTGGGAGTTTTCATTGGTCCACACAGGTCTGATTGCACTAATTCTAGTGAAATGCTTGCTCTCCTAGAATACCCAAATTGAAAATGTTTCCTATATTTTTTTCCTAAAATGCAAGCCCCACACTTGCCATTAGGTTCTACAATGGATGGTAAATCCCTAACCATTCCTTTCCTAGATAATAAACTTAAAATAGAAAAGCTTAAGTTCCCATATCTTAAATACCATAGTTTGGATGGGTCTTTGATGACTGTCTTGAAAGTCGACTATTGTTCAACCATCGACTGCTATACGACTGCTATGAGTGTTGGCAAACAATGTTGTTGTACTGCATCTACTATGTTTGTCGCAAACACTATGTGCATCCTAAGAGGAAACATTCTGTTTCTCATCATTTGCACTGCAACCATCACTCTTTTGGTGCCTCCTTTGTCAAATATCTTGCACTCTCCATTCTCCATCAGGATTTTGTAACCGTTTTGGACCATTTGTCCAATGTTCAATAGGTTATGTTTTATGCCAAGGGGATAATAGAAATTTTGGATTTGTTGCCTCTCACCATTCTTTGTTTGGATGCTCACTACATTTTTTCCAATGACAGGGACTTTCTCATCGTTTCCCATTTTAATTTCAATTTTTATGTTGTTATCTATGGAGGCAAAGAATTTCTTGTTACCACTCATGTGATTGTTGCATTCATTTTCCAAGTACCAAACTTCATCATTGTTGCATTCAACAAGGGTACAAACAATGAATACATTGAATTGTTTTTCATTATCAACCTTGTTCTCATTAGCTACATTTGCATTTTGAATCCCATGGTTGCATTGTTTCTTTCTACACTCACTACCATAATGGCCATTTTTGTGATAGTAATAACAATACACATTACTTTTATCATACCTCTAATTCGAATTGCTCTTCTTCTTTTGGTTCTAGTTTGTTGACTATGAGCTGCTCGGCTCCTCTGTGCTGTCAGAACCTCTTCCAAAATTACTTCTACCTCTGCCTCTTTGACCTCTACCTCTATTGTTTCTTCCTCTTCCCCAGCCTCTTGCATTGGTCTAAGCCTTGAAGGCTTGCTCTAGGGAAGGAGCAGATATGTTCAACCACTACTCATGGGTTTTTAGTGAACCCGTCAACTCATCTATAGTCATTTTGGACAAATCCTTTGCCTCTTCAATGGAAATGACTATAGGATCAAAATTATTAGGAAAAATTCTTAGGATTTTCTCAATAATCCTTTTCTCTGCCATTGTTTCTCCATTGATTCTTAGTTGATTTATCAAAGTAGACACTATAGTATGGAAATAAGAAATTGACTCACTATCTTTCATTTGTACAGTCTCAAAATATCTTCTCAAGAGTTGCAACTTCACTAACCTCACTTTTTCAATCCCCTTGTAACTATTTTTCAATATTTCCCAAGCTTTCTTTGAGTAATTTTCTATTTCAATACGTGGGAAAATGGCCAATGTCAAGGCTACCTCAATCAAATTGAGGGCTTTTGCATCCTTCATATGGGTCTCCTTCAAATGATTCTTTTGTGCATTAGAAAGGGCTACAAATGCATTTGGGTCTGTGATATAATTGAACCTATTTATGACCAACTTCAATTGGTCATTAGCAACCAAAATGGTTCTCATTTTCTTAACCCATATATCATAATTTTTTCCATCAAATTTTGGTGGCTACTGAAAAACTTTGCTCTCACCTCCTACCATTTTTCTCAAGATTTGAGAAAAATATGAAGGCCTAGATAACCTAGGGTTTTACCCATAATAACAAACTAACTAGCTGACTACCCAGAGCTCTGATACCACTTGTTGGCAGGTTTACATTGCCTAGAACTTGATGGTGTTCAATCTGATGTCGGATGCTGACTAGAGATTATTAAATATTCTAACACTATCTTCAAAAGATAATATACAATAAGAATATCGTCATCATCATTGTTTAAGCATAGTTCAACTATTTCTAATCATAGCACAAGTTTATTTTTGCTTATTGCTAGCACTACCCATTGTTTTATATCCTTGCCAAACATACTCTTTGGACCATTACAAGGCCTGGAATAGGTAAGATTTGACTTTCTTTTCTTAGCTTTGTGCTGCCAATAAATGGATGAGCTAAATTAGATACCTGTAGGTAATACTAATACTTCTTTTCTCTTCTCTTAGTAGCAAACATTTCTATTTCTAATGTTTTGCAAGGTAAGAAAAGATTTATCTTAACCCTATCACTATTCTATGTCATTACTTGTACATGCATTTGAAACCATATAATCTTTGTGGCATTTTTAATGCCTACCTTTCCCTTCTAACCTCTTATGTGAATGACTATCATGAGCAACCTTTGTTGTTGAAACCAAGTCCCTCGACATGCATAGGGATGTTCATCATCTATTTTCTAGTTTATTGAGGAGCCTTAAAACATGTTGATTTGTGCAAATAAACCTTTCTCTTATTGACTAGAAGAAACAACTTGTAGATTCTTTTCAATAGATAGCATTCCCTTGTGCAATTATGAGATCTTAAAGCATATATTTTGGTTAGTAAATAATGTAGGGCCCTTATTTTTTTTCTAATTGCTAGCCAAGTTATATTATAATTTATTTTGGTGTGATTAATGTGATTTGAGCTCAACATAATGAAATCAGCTTATTAGATTTGCGTGTTAGTAAAGTTTATTTTGAAACTTTAAATTATTATAAGAATATTATATTTCTTTTATTATTATCATAAAATTTATTAATCTTATGATTTATGGGTATTTTAAGGATTCAATTTTGAGCTTAAGTTGAGATAGAATATGTATATATGTTGGGATTAAAATTATTAAAGGTTTGGCAGGATGTTTCTAAGAATAAGAAGAGTAGTTAATGAAATGATGAGATTAAGGGGGGTATAGGGGATGTAGCATAGTATTAAAGAGATAGAAGTATGATTTTTTTTTATTTAAAATAGAGTATTTGAATTGATAAAGGTATGAGAAAAATTTTGATTTAAAATAGACATATATGAGCGAATATTATTCTTGACTTGGTAAAAGATATCATTTAATGATGAAATTTCATGAATCTTGTTAGGAGAATATTTGAATTCATATAGATCCTTGTTTTTAATAGAATGTCAACATGAGAACATAGAATGGAGTCCTGAAGCAATTAGATGTCCTCTATTGTGACGTATTATTATATGAACATGAGATGACAACCTAACAAGTTGTCATATTTTACTCTACCAAGTCAAGTTAATTGGAATGACTCAAGTTGGTGATTGATAAGATGGTAATAATAATGAAAGTGGTAGCTTAATACTAAATCAATGTGATTAGATATAGATTAATTGTAGATGTAAATGTAGTGTAGAAAAATTTATCCCTTTACATTTACACACTTAATTTGAGAATGATTAACATTAAAATGGACCTAATGTTGGCTTGATCTAGTGTTGTAATGTGTTTTACACATTCACATTGGCTTTAGAGCCCTTTTAAGCTAAATAGACCTAATTTTGCCTTAATTTAATGTTGTAAATTGTGTTTATTTACACCTTCACATTAATTTTGGGGCCCTTTTGCATTTATGACCTTAATATCATCATTAATAGGCCCCTAAGGCCCTTTATTATGCATCCCAGGGCTTATTTCAATTAAAATCTTGACATAATCAACAAATACACTTAAAATAAGAACTCCTTGACATTTCCTCTATCCAAAAAGGCCAAGTGGGACCCATACATCACCTTGGGCATATGAGTCCCACCCAGATGGGACCTATATGCTACAAGTGGCGTATGAGTCCTATTTGGTCCTTTTTAGTGTTTTGAGCAAGAAATCAAGGTTTTGAATTCAAATTTCATGAATGTTGGAATTTTGGATCTACTAAATGATAAATTAGATGGAATTCATATATAAACAAGGTTTCAAATCATTATTTCACTAAGCATTCATGATATCATCCTAAGCAATCAAGAGTTAAGCATCTTAAGACTTCACAAGAGTTTCATAGAGTATTAAAGAGCAATTATAAGGCATTCAAGGGAAAATTTCTTCATCATTTGTTGTATAAATTCAAGATCCATCATCATGTCCAAGGTATAAATCATTAATCATGTTGTTGAGCTAGTGTTATGATGTAGCATTCAAGATTCAAGATTAAACATTGTTTCAAACCCAATTTAAGATTAAGATCTACATTCTTCATGGCCACTTCATGTTAGATTGTTGATTTACATCTCAAGACATCATTCAAGGTATCATTGCAAACATGTTTCATATTTCATTGTTTCATCACAACGTTTAATTACCTAAACAGGATTTGACCAAGGAAAACCCCTATTTCCTAAAAATCAACAAGTTTTTCTCTCTCTATATATGTGTAATTACAAATCTAGGTGTTTTGGAACGTAAAGATCCTTTGAAGACTAGACTACAAGATTGAATAAAGTTTCTAACATTGTCTCCTTACTTGCAACATCACAGAAACTCATGTACATGCCAAAATTCAGGGTTTTTGACTCAAAGATTTGGAAAGAAGTTACAAGAGATCACCATCAAATACTAGAATTTTATCCACACCCTAATACTAGGACTAAATCGCCACTTGTGGTGTATGAGTCCTAGTATTGATATTTTCTATATTTTAGGAGATTCAGATCAATCCTTGATAGATTCCAGTTTTGGCACAAAAACCCTAGTCTAGGATTAAATTGCCCAGACTGGTATATGAGTCCCAGTGAGCATCAAACAAAAAAGTTCCAAGGTTTTGGATATTTTTCTAAAAACATTGTGAACTCTTCCAGGCGCACGTCTTTTCATTCTCAATTCATTATTTTGTATTTCAATTTCATTTCCTAGGTCATCTAGTGAACTTTTGCATGTTACATTTATTACTTGTCTTTCCAAGCCCTTGCTTGGTGGTGAACCCCCTTTATTACCTTTAATCACACCCTAGGACAAACTTTAGTGGATCTCTTTCCCTTATTCCATCCTTGGATTGAGATCTCTAAGGTATCCTTGAATGAAACTTGAAGAAAATTGGTCTAGGTCACTAAACACCTTAGTTTGTGTTCCACCTCCTAAAAGGTGGAACACCTATTTTCTTCGTTTCAGTAAATATTTAACTTCAATTTTCTTTCTTGGTATGTTGATGGTTTAACTTCTCTTTTGAATTATTTGTATAAGAATGCATACTCATAATTATGTATAAAAACTTATGTAAATATATATCTATATAAATACATGCATGAGCTATGCCTTATTAAAAAAAATGTTGCAATCTCTTTATTTCTAAAATATTAGAAGCATGAATCTAGTTATATTTACATTTTATTGCATGTATAAAGTTTTATTGAATATGATAGAACGATGCTTTCATTATGCTCAATAATGTGAAGATACAAAAATAATATACTTTATTTGCTTATGAGTAGATGTTGACTCTATAGCATTGAAAATTATTTGCTATGATGGCTTGGGTATGTACAGGATCATGATGGGCCAAAAAAGTGGCGATATGATGGGTATGTGTAGGCTAGATGTGGCTGACGACTTTTTTTTACCCAAAATTGATGAAACAAAAAGGGTTTTTAAAGGAGATTCTCAGCTTTCCACCAATATAAATTATGCTTTACTTTGATTTTAATAAATAATTCTTATTCATTTTCTATTTGAATTACAACTAAAGTCTTAATTGATAGACTGATTGAAAAACATCTATAGCTTTCAAATGGTATCACATTTTTTTAATTTGAAACGTGTGTCGTATTCTATGCTTTGCATACTATAGGATTTTTATAAAAAAAAATGAATTTCATAAAGTTTTGACCAAGTTAAGGTGGTCAAACATACAAGTTTTTATATTTTTTAAAATTTGTAATTAAAAAATCATAATTAATTATTTACTTGGAAAAAAAATACAAAAAATATGCATCACATCGAGACATGAGTCCTCTACTTATATCTAAAATCTTATAAAAAATTATTATCATTTTATTATGGTTAGGGTGGTTGGATAGACACCTACTTCTGATTTTTCCCTGAAATTTAAGTACTACTGCATTAAAATTTCAAATTTTCACCAAATAGATTTAAAAAAAAAAATCCTAGTAGTTTAGAAACTACATTCAATTTGATGCATATTCTATTCTTACACATTTTTGAAATAATATAGATAACTTATTCAAATTTTTACATCAAGTTGCCTAACTCTGATTTTTCTAAATTTTTCACTACTTAAAGGCCTTTTTTTCCATGATGATCCTGCACATACCTGCTTATGGAATCAATATGCATAACCTAGAGTGTTCCTTGGTTATTTTCTTTCAACATTCATGATATATATATATATTTCACTACACTATTCCATTACTCTAATTAGATTCACATTGCTAGTCTTCCTCGTGTTGGGTCGAGTATTCTCCCTTCAGGAAGAATTCTAGGGAAGTGATTCACTTTGTGGTAGGGTGGAAATGCACTCTAGCAATTTTCTCACCCTTTATGTGGTCGAAGTAGTTCAATTTCAAAGAAATCTTGTCAGGAAGTTCCATGTTATGTTATAAAATCTTGTACTCGACCATGTGGTCTATTGTAAGGAATTCATTCCTATATGTTGTTTGATATTGACATTTGTACTACAAACCTTATTAACATAATACAATTTCTTATCTCTTTTCTTTGTACAATGGAAACGTGTCATTTTTATGTGATTTTTGATGTGTAATTTGTATAATTTATTAATTTTAATCTTTGGAGGTCAAATGTATAAAGAATTTGATTGGAACCAAGTGAGTGTTTAGAAATAAGCTAAATGAAGAAGGTGAAGTGATGTGGAATAATGAAAGACTTGTGTGTAAATGGTATGCTCAAGTTGAAGGAATAGACTTTGAAGAGACATTTTCTCTAGTGGAAGGACTAGAGGAAATCATGATGTTCTTATCTCTTTCAACATTCAAGAACTTCAATGTGTACTAGATGGATGTGAATCGACATTCTTGAATGGACAACTAGAAGAAGAGGTTTATATTGAACAACCCAAAGGATTTCAATGTTCTAAAAATCCATATTATGTTTGTAGATTAAAAAAGGCTTTGGATGGACTCAAGCAAGCACCCAGAGCTTGGTATTCAAGGTAATATGGATACTTGCAGTGGAAAGGGTTCTAGAGAGGAAGTGCAAATAGTAATTTGTACATGAAAATAGAAGGAGATCAATTGTTGATAGTTGTGTTCTATGTGGATGATATCTTTTTTTGGAGGTATTAGTGATGACATGTACAAGGACTTTCATAAGGTAATGGAGAATGAGTTTGAAATGTCTATGTTAGGAGAATTATCTTTCTTGCTTGGGTTGTATATTATACAAATAGACAAATGCATTTTCATTTCACAATGCAATTAAATTAAGGAGATGTCGTATAAGTTAAGGATGGAAGATTGCAAATTGGTTAGAACACCTATGGTTATAGGATGCAAGTTAAGTAAAGATGATGAATCTACTCTAGAAAATCAAGCTCTATACAAATCCATGATTGGAATTTTGTTGTATGTGACAATATTTAGACTATATATTATTTAGTAAATTGGAATGGTTATACAATTCCAAGTAACACCTATATAAACTCATGTTAAAGCAGTGAAGAGGATATTCAGGTAGTTGAAGGAAACTAAAGATTTTGGACTGTGGTATCCAAAGAATGAAAATTTCATTCTAACTGCATACATAGATGTAGATTGAGCAAGATATCCTGATGAGTGAAAGAGCACAAGTGGAGGTGCATCTTTTCTTGGTGATAGTTTTCTGTCCTAATTGAGTACAATAAATGGGAATCAATTTCCCTATATACAACAAAAGAAAAATACATTATTGCAACATCATATTGCATTCAAGTGTTTTGGATGAAGCAAAATTTAATGAATATTGAGTTGAATGAACCTAGGTATCACTATTATTTGTGACAACACCAGTGCCATAAACATTTCAAATAATTTGGTGATGCACTAAAAAATAAAACACTTTGCAATCAAGTATCATTTCTTGAGGGAGAAGGTTGCAGAGAAGAAGGTGAATTTGGAGTCTGTTGATAAAAAGGAGAAAGTAGTAGATTATTTGAATGAATCCACTTCCTAAGGAGACATTTGAGTCTCTCTGGTAGAAGTTCCAGTATTTGTTCCTCGCTCCTCTTGAGTCAAGAGGAATCATAGGTTGAGGGGAGCTTGGTCTCCCTACCATAATAAGGCTTGGTGGTCTTGCAGAATATTTTCATAGGAAATGAAGCATGAATTCAAGGGGAGTCTATTTGGGAAATAGTTTTACGGATTGCGTAGTGTACACAAAATGAAGAAAAGAGGAGAAAGATGATTTTACAAAAGTCTACATCAGTTTGGTAACATTAACTCTTTTCCATTGATGTCAAAGGAGAAGAGAGTGGACTCAAAATGTTGAATTGAGGAGAAAGTGAGCTCAAAATGTTGAATTACTTAGAAAGAATAATGATCTTAGAATGCTACATCTTACATAGGAGGAGAGAGTGAGTTTAAAATTCTATATAGAAGAAATCATTCTAAAGGTGTGTTTAGTGGACTAGCAGTTCATTTTAGTATTTCTTTTAGTGGCCCAATATTTTGTTGTTTTCCATCAATGACAAAGGGGGATTTTGTTGAACATATGTCAAGTCATTGATGTCTAAAGTTGTCAATTTTTTTCAAAGGGTGTCAAGGATATTAAATTTGAAGGTTTTCAAGGATAAAATATATTGTAGGAGTGCTTTGAATTATCATTATATTCTCCTCAACTTAAAGTGTTGTGTATCTGGAAGTGTTAATCATGAAGAAGTCATCTCATCAATCAAATCCTATATCAAGTTTTATTGAGACATGACTTCCTTTTGATAGTTGGTGTGTATTGGATGCTTAGTTTACCATGTAAAGTATGCAGTCAATATGTTTGTGGTACATTTGAAAGCCTATGCAAGGATATCTTTAGAGCATAGAGATTTCTCTGGTAGTACAAATATGGTTGGAATTTCTTTTAGAGATATAGTGTTGCTATGTGGTCTGGAAGGAGAGTATTGTTGCTATGTGGTCTAGAAGGAGAGTATTTCTACACTTCTTTTATTAGTTTCTTGATTTTCTAGAGGATATGTTAAGCATGCAAGAAGTTTGAAGTGAAAAAAGGTTCCTCAACCTATTTGAAGTTCAAGTCATGTGTGGTAATGACTAGTAGCCTGCATAATTCAAATCTTTTATGTTTTGTCAAGATATGACCTTCTTAAGGTTCCTATCCAGTAGTGCATGGTATCAAGTTATCTTGGCTGAAAGAAATTTATGATTGGAGCATTGTACTACATGTTTCATGTAATTTTAATTTAGGTCCACCTCATGTCATCCTAGCTCTTTGTAGATCCCTAGTCGACATAGAAGAGTGTAAATGTAATTTTATGTATATATTTTAAATGTTCAAATGCACCATAAGTGTTAGTTGTTTTAGATGTATCTGTTGTGATTGAGTGAAGTAATCTTGAGTAAAAAACTATAAGGAAAAGAGAATGTGACTGTAATACCCCTCATGTTTCTATTTGGACTTGTTGTTTTTCTATGCTTTTGTTTGATACTTTGAGACTGTGATAGTACTATTTATTGTTTGGTTTTGTGGATTGGATAGTTAGACTATTTGGTGATTATGCTACTTCATTGGAGGACATGGATATTTGATATGAAATTATGGTTTAGTGATGTTAATTTGATTTCAGTAATACATTGTGATGTAGTGGTTTAGTAATTAGTTTATGATGTGAGCAGTTAGTTATAATTGTTACTTTATATCTAATGTTGTAATTGTTAGAATAGTTTTGGTGAGAGGACAGTGTAGCACCACTCGTTCGCAAGTGCCCTACTACACTGCAATTCCTTCTAACAATGTGAAGTTTCAATTATATATATGGATACATGTACACGATCTTATTTGTATGCGGGAATTGTAGGTACAGAGTCTCGATTCCACCTGCTTCGGCAGGATAGAGCAAGCATCAATTTAACCCAACGGGCATGATGTTGAAACAAAGATGACAAGGAAGTCACCCCGTCCCATGTTGTCAAACCATCCTGATTGAGTGGTATTGTGCGTCTTTGTTTTTGTCATTTTTGCAATTTATTATAGTAATTTGTGTGTGTATTTTGGTATTTATTTTACGTTGAGGTTTTGTAAGATGTTATATAATTAAATGATGTTAATAAATGTTTATAATAGTGTTGGAATAATTTCTATTAAAATATAAAAGTCTTATATTATAAGTCATGTGATTTATTTAAAAATATAAATTAAATTATTTAAAATTAGTATTTTGATAATTTAATTAAATAAGCAGGTTGAGGATAATTATGAAATAAATTATTAAATAAATTATTAAATAAATGAAATTGTGTGAATTGCAAGTAAAACTACAAAATCAGAATTTAAAACAAAAAGTATTGTTAAATGAGAAAAAAATCAATAAAAGAAAGAAAAGATAAAAAGGACCAATGAGTGTTGAGTTTAGCTATAAAGCTGGAATTAAAACTAGAAAAAATATTTTATTTTGGATTTTTTAGAGTTTTCGAAAAAGATGAGATATATTTTTATTTAATAGAAAATTTGTGAGATTTTTCATTCATGGGAAAATTTTGACAGAAGTTACACAAAAATAATAATTCTAAAATATTGGATCCTCTGGCGTTTTCTGGTTAATTGTTTCGCTTTTTCATTGTTCTGGGGAGGTTCTTCTGAATTGAATATTAGAAATTAGAAATTTGAACAAGGAAATTGGGTGGAGAAATTCTGAAGAAGGAATGAGAGCTCTTCAAAAAGGCTATTTGGATCAAGCAAAGCTTCATCAAATTCTCAACAGGCGCAAGACCCCAGGTT
The DNA here is from genome assembly GCA_007258455.2 of Sequoia sempervirens. NCBI lineage: Eukaryota > Viridiplantae > Streptophyta > Pinopsida > Cupressales > Cupressaceae > Sequoia > Sequoia sempervirens. The sequence continues at coordinate 68,084,308 of VDFB02026320.1, forward strand.
CCATTTCTTATTTCTCTAGTTTTCTATTTCAAAAGAAAAATTGAAATAATTAAATAAATATGGTTTCTAGGAAGGAAAATTCTTTTGGAGTTTTAGAAATTTTCTAAATTGAAAACAAACAGAAGAAATGCTTTTGAATTTTTGTTTGTAAATGTTCAATATCTTTATTATTCTGCTGTAAAAGAAAAATCAATCCCTTTTTTTAATAAATGGTTTTTTTGAGATATCTATATCTATATATATATATACATTTTGAAAAGATGTATACATATATATATATATATGAGTATTTTTACATAGTGATTTATTGCAAGAAAGACTGTTTTTCCCTGTTTTGATATATATACATAATATATGTATATATATACAAATAAACAGTGCTCATATGTTAATGAATTTTTTTTCCTTTGAAATAAGTTTTATATGTAAATATATATATAAAAATATATATAGTCATACAAATGTATATACATACATATATATATATAAATATATATATAAATTTATTATTATTTTTATACTTTTTGAATCACCCCAAATTGCAAGTTGATGGGGCATTGATATGCGCGTTGGGAAGTGGGTCGTCTTGGCCGTACCCACCCCCCAGCCTTTCCTTTGGCTGTGACAGTCCTTGGAACTGCTATAAGCAGTCCCTTGGACTGTACACAGGGCACAAGATTATGGGGTTTTCCCCCTCGAAAGTGTAAAAGACTATTTTTTTTAAATTCATTTTTTTATATATATTTGTTTTATATATATATATGTTAAAATATGTATGGAAATTTTTTGGTGGACTTTAGTCAAAAAATTTAATCTTTCTATTTTTTTAAAGTTGAAATAAATTAATTGAATGAGTATATATATGTATATATATAAAAGATAACATTGTCTTGCAGACATAATGACTTCTTTATAATTGTTAAACTAGGAATTTCAACTGTGGTGGTTAATGGTAAATAAAAAGTAAATTATTTATTTATGTTTAAAATGGTTATTGAATTTTCTTTATTTTAAATTTTATTATTGGAAATAGAGATTAAGTAATAGAATAGAATGTATTGTAGGGAAAAGATGATTATATTGATTTGAATTCTGAAACCCTATGAGTTCGTTGGACTTTCTTTTACCATTAGATTATCGTTTTGTTCTTTTGATGTGGGGACCCTGTTAATATTTGTGAACCTTGGCTTCCAGAGGCATAGTTTCCTTATTGGATGTTTGTACTCATCTTATGTGCTCTTGATGTAGCATGATATTGACATCTTTATTTTGAAAGGGTTGTACAAAATTTTTGTTGAGACTCTGATTGTGTGTTTTAGCGAGATGGGTAATGCCTCGCATGTCATTGATTGAGTTTAATGCTTTGTTCCTTTGGTACAACCCTTACTTGAATTTGTTATGCTTGGGGTCTAAGGGAGAGTGGCTCTTCATGGGGGCCAATGCCTCAAAAGGAGGAAGGGCTCAGGATAACCCATGTAAGAGTAGATTAACAAGTGAAAACTTAATAATAGAACTTAGGGGGATGGGTAGTAAAAACATATAAGATAATTTAGGATGCCTCCTAGCCATTAGGGCTAACAAACTAATGGTAGACTAAGAAGGTCGTGGTGGCAAAGTCGTAACCTCGCCCTCAGGAGACATTAACTGCTCCGATGAGTCACCCTATGGGGCCAGCACCTCAAGTAGAAGGAAGGGCTAGGATAACCATAGATGGGGGTCGGTGCCTCATGATGGAGGAAGGGCTTGATATTTATATTGTAACAGACATTATTTGTAATTCACATATTATTTGTAATTCATATTATTAGTGGATAACCGTATAGCGAGTAAGCTTGATATTTATTTTGTAATTCAGACATTATTTGTACTATGTATTTATCCCACATGTATGGGAGACTTAATTGTATTCATTTATTGAGAACATGTAATGTAATAAACGATGATGTATTAATTATGAACCTTTGTAATCATTCATTTAGGAGATTTATTATGACTGTATCATGTGATGTAAATTATACTTATGTTTATGGTTATACGCGTGTTATCTTTTGAAAATGGATATTGTAATGGTTATGATGGATGTTAGATTAGTTAATTTTTTAGCTTATGTGTAATCTTTTTTTATGTATTATTTATGTGATGTGACCTCGCATGCCCCAGAGGACTTGACGTTATGATGTTATTATGCAATGTAAATATGTTTTAATGTTTCGTTACATGTTTACTTTGTATTATTAAAAAAAAATGTGTGCTTTGTTTTGTCCTTTGGGGTTTGCACGACGGGCATTACAGTGACAGTATCAAAATATCATTCTCAATGAGGAGTGTCAACAGTGTCTTTGGCACATGCTTGATAAGCTTTATCATTATATTCTAGTAGGATTGGTGTTCTACTTGTGTTGTTTCATTAGGGGATTGGTGTATATGGTAGGTTGGTTCCTACAAGCACATTAGGTGATTGGTGTCTCCACCTACTTGAGTGTGTAAAATTCACTTGTACATTTTTGCATTGTAAGGCTGGATTTGGGTAGTAGATCGAAGAAGCTATTCTCACTGTGGTTTTCACATCTTGGGTTTCCACATACTTTTTTTTCATTTGTGTGTTCTTTATGTTGTTATGTCTTTTTGGTTTATGCTTCAATTTATTATGTGGGGTTTGTTGTGAAGAATCATATAATAGTACCTGTAAACACCTAAAATTGACCTAGGCCTGTGAAACCAATTGTCTCCATAATTCTTCTAAAACATAATTAAAATATTTGATTATGCCATTCAAATTCAACTATTAATTAAATAATTCCTAATTATTTAATTAATTCATGACTATATTCTTCTTGACTATTTAAATAAATAAATTACATTTATGCTATTTAAATATGCCATTAATGTCTAATCTCCTCTTTAGTTAAATAAATCTTTAAATTTATTTAATTAATCCATTATTCCCTCTTGATTATTTAAATAAATAAACTTTACTTATTTATTTATTTAAATATGTCTCTAATAATATATATCTTCTCACAATTAAATAAATCCTCCATAATTTATTTAATTATTTATTCCCTTCCTCCATAATTAAATAATTAAAATTAATTATTTAATTCTCATTTATTTCCTCCAAATTTAAATAAAATGATTTATTTAAATTTCCCTCTTTCCAAATAAGTAATTTTAAATTACTATTTGTTCTTACATAATTCCATCTTTTTGAATTAAATTAACTTTAATTCAAAATGGCAGTTTTCCTCCATAAATCAAGTAATGGGTGTAGGATCATGGGGGTCCAAACTAGACCTCTAAGTGGCGATGAAAATTTAGAAAATCAGAGTTAGGCAACTTGACATAAAAATTTGAATAGGTTATTAACATAATTTGAAAAATATGTAAGAACAAAAGTTGTAGCAAATTGAATGTAGTTTCTAGACTACTAGTCCTTTTTTGGAAAAAGGTAAATTTGTTTTAAGAAAATTTGAAATTTCAATGCAATGGTACTAATTTTTTAGGAAAAAGATAAGAAGTAGGTGTGTGTCTGACCACCCTAAGTACAAGAAAAACATAATATATTTTTTTAATTTTTTAAATATAAGTACATGACACAAGACTGGATGTGCCAAAAAAAATTTTGTAATATTTTTCCACATAAATAATTAGTTATGATTTTTTTACTAGAACTTTTCAGAATTATTAAAATGTTTGTGTTTGACCACCATAACTTGGAAAAAATATTATGAGGGTATGTATAGGATCATCATGGAAAACCAGGCCCTTAAGTGGCAAAAAATTTAGAAAAAAAGTGTTAAGGCAACTTGGCTAGAAAATTTGAATAAGTTATCTATATTATTTCAAAAATATGTAAGAATAGAATCTCTAAAAAATTAATGTAGTTTCTAAACTACTAGGTTTATTTAAAAATAAATAAAATCTATTTGGTGAAAATTTGAAATTTCAATGCACAGTACTTAAATTTTAGGGGAAAAAATAAGAAGTAGGTGTTTGTCCGGGACCACCCTAACCATAATAAAATGATAATATTTTTTTATAAGATTTTATATATAAGTAGAGTGACTCATGTCCCGATGTGATGCATATTTTTTGCATTTTTTCCAAGAAATAATTAATTATGAATTTTTATTATAACTTTTAAAAATTACAAAATTTGCATGTTTGACTAGCTTAACTTGGTCAAAACTTCATGAAATTTAATTTTTTCTTTTTAATCCTATAGCATGTGAAGCACAGAATGTGACGATGCTCGATTTAAAAAATGTGATACCGCTTAAGTTATAGATTTTTTATTAGCCTATTGATCCGAGACTTTAGTCATAATTCTAATAGAAAATAAATAATAATTATTTATTAAATTCAAATTAAAGCATAATTTATATATTGGTGGAAGATGAGAATCTCCTCTAAAAACCATTTTGTTTCATTAATTTTTGGGTAAAAAAGTGGAAATCTGACCACATACCCTACAAATACCCATAATATTGCCACTTTTTTGGCCCATCATGATCGCACTTTGCTACCATGAAATTCATTTTTTTTTATCACATAATTAGATGAAGCATAGAATGTGGTGCATCTTTTAGATTCAAAAAATTTGAAGCAGTTTGAAAGTTATAAAAAAAATTCAATCAACCTATCAATCAGGACTTTAGACATAATGTAGGTAGAAAATCAATAATAATTACTTATTTAATTCAAAATAAGGAAAAGTTATATTGGTGGAAATCTGACAATTTTTTCTATAAACCCTTTTCGTTTGATGTCGAGGTCCAAAAAATTAAGGTCATCCTGAGGCCGAACTTGGGAAAACTATTTTTTTTAAAACACATTTTTTGGGTTGACTTTCCAATCCAAACCAAATCCTAAATGGATATTCGTTTTGGTTTGGTATTATCGAACCAAAACGGATATTTGTTAATTATAAATTTTTATATTGTTTATAATACATAATATTATATAATATGTATTATATATACATATTATGTATTTATAATACATAAATATATAATATTATGTATTATATATAATATATTATATAGTATATTAAATATATTATGTATTATTATATAATATATATAATATTATAATATATATTATATATTATATATTATATAATAATATAATATATATTATATATTATATATTATATAATAATATAATATATTTAATACATAGTATATATTATATATTTATTGATGTGAGACTAATTCACAAGAAAGAGAGAGAGAGGGCGGGGAGAGAGGGAGACCTTATTATAATATATTATATAATATATTGAATACATTGTCTCCCTTTGAAAATGAGGCAGGCTTTTTCTAAGTAGAATTAGAAAAATGTTGTCACATCAATCATATCCTATATTAGGTAGCACTATTATTAGATAGATTTCCCATCACTTGCAATAATAGTAGGATTTGAAATATAACTTGTATGGCCTTATAAATGCTTACAAAAAACTTAAAAGCAGCTAAATATCAATAATGATAGGATTTTCCATCAATTTCCCCACCAAGGAAGATGAGTTGTAAAGAAAACTTAAAAGAAGCTAAATATTAATAACATTAAGGAAAATGTACCACCGCTAACAAAATTATTGATGTGCGACCAATTCATGAGAGAGAGAGAGGGAGGGAGGGAATTGAGAGAGAGGGATAGAGAAAGACCTTAGAAGTGGGAGTGAAAGACCTAAGAGGGATGGGGAGAGAAAGCTAAGAGGGGGAGAGAGAGAGGGGGGAGAGAGGGAGGTATAGAGGGAAGGAGAGAGAGATATATATAGTTTGGAAGAAGAGAGGGAGTGAGGGAGAAAGAGTGAAAGTGAGAGAGAAAGACTTGAGAGGGAGAGAGGGAGACAGTCTTGAGAGGGAGATGGAGAGAGGGAGGGACATAGAAAGAGAGAGAGAAAGAGACTTGAGAGAAAGGGTGGGAGAGAGTCCAATAGAGAGACTTAAGAGAGATAGAGGGGGCCTGAGAGTGAGAGGGAGAGAGAGAGAAAGTAAAAAGAGGGAGAGAGAGAGTTGAGAGGGAGAGTAGGAGGAAAAGAGGTAGAGAGATACTTGAGGATAGAGAGAGAGAGAGAGAGACTTGATCTAGAGAGAGATAGAGATTTGAGAGGGAGAAAGGGAGGGAGAGAGGAAGCTTTGAGAGACTTGAGAGAGAGAGAGAGGGGTGGAAGGAACCTAAGAGTGAGAGGGAGAGATAGATGAAGAGTTGAGATAGAGAGAGGGATGGAGAGATAGAGAGAGAGGGAGAGAGGGTGAGAGAGGGAGAGGGAGAGGGAGAGACCTAAGAGAGAGGAGGAGAGAGAGAGTTGAGAGGAAGAGTGTTTTCCCGTGTTGGGATAGGCTCTAGAATAAGAAGTGATACAACCATCAAACAAAACCATTACAAATCAATTCAAAATGCATGCCATTAAAAACTTCAAGTTTAATAACATGTCATTAGATCATTAATGTAAAAGACCATAAAATCATCATGAATAAGAATCACTATCTTCCAATCATGGTACAAAAACAAGTAAATTATGCAACTTTCAAACAAAATCCTTAGAAGACATCACGATACATGTTAATTAGATTGTTCATGTGAAATCTATACAATGATTATGATCAACAAATAAGTCATCAATCAACCATGATGCATGAATAAACACTATAGATACACACTAAATACATTAACAAACACTAAATTAATAGATTATTTAATATGTATTACTAAATTTTTGTCTCATCATTATACTATTAAATATTCATGAATTCAACACAAAAAATATCCATCCAAAAAAATTCTTTATAAAATATCCATCGAAGATCAATTTTTTTATAAATATAAGATCATTGTCTTAATAAATTTTTTTCGGCTCTCAGTTGCATCTATTCATTTCTTTATGTTTTCCTCTTTAGATTGGGACTGTCTCCTTTCCCCTAGCCATCATTGATGCTCATCTAAGTCCACTTCCATGGACCTACACACATCAACAATAGTTTGCATTTTTTATGCAAAATACCTCAATAATGGGTGAACACATTCTTCATTTTGAATAGTGTTAACTTGATCCTGAATGCTTCTAACATTCACATATACTTGTTCTAGAAGGCGAGCACCATTGGGTGTGGGTGGTGGAGGTGGGGGGTTTCGAGATGGAGTGGTTGGAGCTAGAGGGTGTGTATCCATGACTTAGATATAAGTGAACCTGCATTAAATTTGTAATTGAAAAATGTAAGATACGTGTTTAAAATCCCCTTAAACCATTCAATATAAATGACTTAATTGAATACAAATGAAAAAATGTGTAAAGCTCATTTATTTATAAGGCATGTAAATGGAATTTTTTTTTTGTTAAAGTGATGTGGAATCTCATTTAAAAATAGATTAGATTTTTACCTAGCTATAATGTGGAAGTGTTAGGCTCCAAATTGATTCAAAAAAGGTGGAAGTGTTTTGCTTTAAATTTCCAATACTTAGTGAATCTGTATACATAGTTAGTTAAACAAAAACTTACCCCTGCAACCATAGGAAAAATGGGCAAAGTTAATGGGTAATAATTTTGTAATAACCCTCCTGGTTGCTAGATGGACTCAGTAGTGTTATGTTTTGTTTGATGTGGTTAGTCAGATACTACGATGATACTGTTATTGTTTGATATGGTTAGTTAGATGCTAGATGATGTTATTTCATTTTGGACATGATTACCTTATATGACATTATGGTTGATTATATCAGTTGATTTTCTGAATTATGATGATGCAATGTTTTAATTTAATATGTTATGAGATGATTGTTAGTTAGAAATGTAATTCTTTGATTATGCTATAATTGTTAGAATAGGTGTGACGAAGGACAATATAGCATCACTCATTTGCGAGTGCCCTGTTATGTTGCAATTCCTTCTCACAATGCAGTATCTTGATTTAATGCTTTGATATATATGTATATATGCACATGTACACAACTTCGTTTGTATGCAGGACTGCAGGTACAAGTCTCGATTCCACCTGCTTCGGTAGGAAAGGGCGAGCACCAAATAACCCAACGGATAAATGTTGATACAGAGGTGACGATGAAGTCCTCCCGTCCCATGATGTCAGGTCGTCTCATCTGTTTGGTATAGTTGATGTTGTGTAAATGTCGTTATGGCCTGTTGTGTTATGTGTTTGTCTCATTTTATTTATGAGAGCATTTATAATTATGAATTATCTTAATGAATGAAATAAATTAATTATTTTAAATGTTGGATTAAATAATATTTAAATATATAAACATCTTAATTTTTTTGAAAATCATATATTGCAATTAATTAATAATTAAATATTAAATATGCTTAATTATTTCAATTAAATAAATTGGTGGTGGATAATTATGAGAATAAATTATTTAAAATAAATTTGAGATGTGAGTTGCAAGAAAAGTTGAAAAAACAGGAATTAAAGTAATAAAAACAAATAAAAGAACAAAACACAGTGTGAGCCAATAGGGTTTGAGTGTTGAAAAGAAAGCTGGTTTTAAAGATTGATTTTTCCTTTTATCTGGATTTTTTGGAGGAGAGCTTTGGAGAGAGGAAGAACATATTTTATTTAACTATGAATTTTTGAGAAGTGCTCACACACACACACACAGAAGAACAGAAGGTTGGAAGTGCTCAAGTGTAGGTGGAGATTGTTCTGGACTAGGATTGGAATCGGATTCGAGAGCATCAGAGTCAAGCAGGCGTCTTCAAACTCGCATTGGACTCCAGGTTCCTCTCGTTGTTATTTTCTTTTACCCTCTTCTATTTTTCTGTTTGCTTTAGAAAAAGAAATAAATAGATTTTATTAAAATGTATTTTGTGAATATAGGAAAAACTTCTGTTGAAAACTGAAACTAGATCAGTTAGTAGTTTGGAAAACAAAGGGGATCATAGAAAAATCATACGGTCTAATTTGTTTATTAAAACAGGAACCCTGATCCTCTGGAACATTTCAACCTATAAACGATAGGATTGTAGAAAAGATGATTCTCTGGTTGAAGATAATAAATTTGGGGTTTAATCAGTTTATTGAAAATATAAATGGATATAATTATTGTTTTGTCCCTCTTATTTGTTTTGTTATGCCTCTGTATTTTGTTTACCAAAATATATATATACAGTTTTTATATTGTCCTCTTGAACCAGAATATATATTTTATTGTCTGATTTATATTGACCCAGAATATATATATATATATATATATGTTAATATATATATATAAAGATATATATACATACTGGTTCGTATTGGTTGTTTTATTAAACAAAATATTGGTCCGTCGGCCGTACCGTCGTCCCATGGATTTTATTGTCTCCCAGAAAAATGAAATTCTATATTGATATATATTTTATGTTGGGTATCTTAAGATTTTTGATTGCTTGAAATATTTGTTTATTTTAAAACAAATGAAATGAAAGGGATTTCTGTGCTGTGAAATTTTCGACATCGTCTGTGCACGGGAGAAACGGACTCGTTTCCCGTGATAAAAAAAAAAATATATAAAAACAAAATAGAAAAGTTAAAATATCGAAATTTCTTTTATATTAAAGCGAAGTTTTTTTTTGTATATATGTTATGGGGGTTGGGGAGGGCACGGTACCCGTACCCACCCCGCACCCCACTTGCGTGGCGGACTGCCACAGCAGTCCTACGGACTGCTGCGTACAGCAGCCCGTGGGGACTGCTGCGCGCAGTCCCCACTTGGATATTTGAGTTTTGTATGTTAATTTTAATTTAATTTAATTTTATTAAATTCTATTTTTATATATATATGAATATATATATATATTTATTTTATTTAGTGATTATCTTTATTTAAATTAATTTTGTCATTGCAAAAATATATGTATTTGATTTGATTTTTTTTAGTATATATATGTATATATATATACTTATAATGAAAATAATGAAATGAGAATTCTTTTATAATAAATATTATTGATTTAGTATATTAAAAGTGAATGTTTTACTTAGTTAATTAGCTGATGAGATTTGTAGAAATTAACCATTCTTTTTTTTTCTTTGAATTATATTATTATTTTGTGGTGTTGTGTTTCATCAACTTTCTTTATACATCTGAGTGAATTGTTTTCTTGTATTTATGAAATCGTGAGGTCTTGATTTTGTTCTTCTTGTTATGACTGTAAATTTCACTTGTGATGTGGGAACCCTCTTGTTTTGTAACCCTAGTCCAGAGGCTTGTTATTGTTGAAGTTGTCTTCATAATACCTTTGGTTTCGAAGCTTGGTAATTTGTGCTTAGAAGGGTTGGACATTTTCTTATGATAGTTTGTGATGGATTGTCGCGAGAGGGATAATACCTCGCATGTGTGGATTCGAGTATTATGGTTTTATGATTTTTATGTGTTAGTCCAACCCATGCCTGTTTGAGATATGTTAGGGGTCATAGGAGGGAGAGTGGCTCTTTGTGGGCGCCGGCGCCTCGGATGAGGAAGGGCCAGGATAACCCTCGAAGAGTAGTAAACAAGTGATAACCTAAACAATAGATTTAGGGGGATGGGTAGTTTAAAAATACAAGATAATAAAACTTGGATTCCTCGGCTATGCATTAGGGCTACCTTAGACTAGTGATAGACTGAGAAGGCCGTGGTCGGCATAGTCATAGTCTCGTCTTCACGAGAGACTATTGGCTCCGCATTAGCTACCCTATGGTGCCGGCGCCTCAGTTAGGAGGAAGGGCCAGGATATCCATAGATGGGTGCCGGCGCCTTAGTTGGAGGAAGGGCCAGGAAATCCCATGAGAGCTATGCGATGACACTCTCCACTTGACACCCTTGTGCTTGTTGTTGCCTCTGGATGTTATCTCGTTGTGATGTATCTTTGATTTCTTGTGAATTTGATTTGTGATTGATTTGTGATATTACTTCTTGTTATTGTGATGAGTTCTTGGTTTAACTGGTTATGTGATTTGAGTACGTTGTTGGTTGTGCATTGCATATTTGAGTTGTTCTTGTTCTGTATCATGTTGTTGAGTCGGTTTGACATTCATGGTCGGGTTCACTTCCTCGTCACCTCTGAGCACGGGGGGCGAGTTACTTCGTAATTCACATGGTTGGGTGGAACGTGCTCCGCACCCGTTGGGTTCCCCATCAGCGTCTTGTCATCTCAGCTTTCCGCAGTGCAGATGTTCCAGTGATCAGTTGTACTTCATGTTCATTAATTTGTATCAATCCCCTTGTTGGGAAATTCAATGTAATTCTTGTATCAAAGAAGATTGTAATGTAATATTATTCCAATGATGTAATAGTTAGGTTTGAATTGGAACATGTTAAAAGATTTATCATGGATGTTAATATGCGATGTTGTCATACTCGCATCATGGCTATCAGTTGTATCTTTGTATATGGTTTCATAAATTAAATGGTTAAGTTGTTTTCGTTATCTTTGTTTTGTTTTGTGATTGCAATGTAACCTCGCGTGCCCCAGAGAACCAAGTGTGTTTATGTTATGTGTTAGGCGATGTGTTTATGGTTTAATGTTGTACATGTTACTTTTATTATTATTAAAAAAAAAAATTAATTGCATTATGTGTGTGTTCTCTGGGGTTTGCACGACCATGCTACAATTGATGGCCTGCAGGTGGAGGCTATCATTTGTATATGATTCAATCTAATAGCCTGCTGTATATACATTGATTACCTATTCATTTTCCCATTTCGCTATGGCTGGAGGGACAAGTTTTGTCTGGTTAAAACTAACAATGGATCCAAATACACAAATAATTGGGAATTTAGAGCACTTCTAATAAGGATCCTTTCTATTTTAAGAGCTGAAGAGAATCAAAACAATTAAAAAATTAAAAAAACATTTTTTTTAGCAAAGAAATATTAATTTAAAAATAATAAACAAAGCAAGAATTTAAGAAACATGGAAATAAGTGGTAAAGAATAATGAAAAATAGAAAAGAATGTAAAACGGTTTAAAAAAATGGAGAAAGGAGGTAATGAAAGTTCTATTTTATGTTTTTTTAGTATGCTAGGTTCAATTTTATGGCTTTTTTCTAGTAATAAAGGTTCCATTTTTTTGTTTTTCATTAACTAGGGTTTCAAATTTTGTTGTAACTTTAAATAGAAATGAAAAAATTCAAAAAATCTACAAAGAACGCAAAAAAATTTAAAATTTATCACTAATTAGCAAAAAAAATTGAAAAAATGCAAAAAAAACATACCTGGAGGTCGTGGGAGGTCACTGCTCGACTGCTGTGTCGCCAAAATGAGGATAGGTTTATGAAAATGAGGAAGAATTTGCATTATAAAATCCTCAAAAAAAATTATATTTGTTACAAATAGATATTCATTTCGTAGAAGTATATTAGATTCCCATGAGGCTTCAATTAATTGGATAAAAAATGAATATATGTTCATAACAGATATTTGTTACTAACAGATATCTCTTATTAATGGATATCCGTTTATTATATCATAAATTTATTGTATATATATATAAAATATTATATATTATATTATAATATATTGTAATAAACGGATATCATCAATTTATTATAAAATATTATATAGTATATATTATATATTATGAATACATTGTCTTCATTTGAAAATAAGAGAACAAAACAAAAATCCTCTAAAAAAGGATATCTGTTAATATCGGATATCCATTATGCAACACCATATTGATTTTTCATGGGGCATTAATATCCAAAGGAGTTAATAACGGATATCCGTTTGTAACGAAAATCCATTTGGAACTTATATTCGTTTATTAAATTATAAATTTATTACATATAAATATACTATATATTATATAATATATGGGTATGTGCAGGATCATCATGGAAAAAATAGGCCCTTAAGTAGCAAAAAAATTAGAAAATTCAAAGTTAGGCAACTTGATGTAAAAATTTGAATAAGTTATCTATATTATTTCAAAAATGTGTCAGAATATAATCTGTAGCAAATTGAATGTAGTTTCTAAACTACTAGGTATGCTTAAAAAATAAAAAAAAATATTTGGTGAAAATTTGAAATTTCAATGTAGTGGCATTCTAAATCTTTTAGGAAAAAATAAGAGGCAGGTGTCCTGGCTCAACCACCTTAACCACAACAAAATGATAATATTTTTTATAAGATTTTAGGATATAAGTAAAGCTGACCCATTCCCATGTGGTGTATAGGCTCTTTGATTTTTTCCAAGCAAAGAATTAATTAATATGAATTTTTATTACAACTTTTAAAAAATATAAAACTCTCAGATGTCCTGACCACCTTAATCCTTGGTCAAAACTTCATGAAATTATTCCATTTTTAATCCTAGCATGCTAAGCATAGAATGTGACACATGTTCTTGATCCAAAAAAATGTGGATACCATTTGAAAGCTTCATAATGCTCTTCTAATTAGCCCCGGCCAATCAAGACTCCTACCTTAATTTGAATCAGGAAAACGTGAATAATAATTACTTATTAAACATAAAGCAAAGATAATTTATATTGGTGGAAAGTCAACCTCCCTTTAAAAAAAACTTTGTTTCCATCAATCTTTAAGTTAAAAAAATAGTCATTAGTCACATACCCATCATATTGCCACACTTTTGTCCATCATGATCCCATACACCCATATATTATATATTAAATATATTATAGCATATATTATATAAAATACAACATTATATATTATATATAAAATATATAATAGTATATATTATATATAAAATATATTATAGGATAGATATTATATATAATATATACTATAATATATATTATGTATAAAAAATATTATAGTATATATTATATATAATATATACTATAATATATACTATAATATATATTATTTATATTCTAGATATATTGTATATATATTAAATATATTATATAATATATTCAATACATCATATCCCTTTGAAGCCTCCATCTCCCTTTCAGATATATTGTTTAGGTTTTAGGGAGAGAGGGAGAGTGGGGGAGA
>VDFB02026320.1:68098357-68128295 GCA_007258455.2 Sequoia sempervirens
GGATACTATATATTATATATTTATTATATTAAATATATTAATATAATATTAATATATACTATATATATTCATATATATAATAATAAATTAATATATATTATGTATTAATATATATATATTAATACATAATAAATATTAATATATATAATAAATATATATCATATGTCAAAACAAATCATAATTCTTTAATTTCAAATAACAGATATTTGTTATTATCAGATATCCATTTTTTGTATTAGTGGGTTTCACACTTCAACGAGTAGCAAAATATACTAATATTAATATATTTATTATATATATCATATATTAATATATAATATATAATATATAATATATATTATAGATATATTAATATATATATTAATTAAATATATATTAATTATTATTATATTTATGTATAATACATAATATATATTATATAACATATGACATAGTAGAGGTAATTGATATCTGTCTATAATGGATATCCGTTATGTGTGTGCGAATTTTTGTAAGAGTTGAGGGCATGCAAATTATTTCACATAATGGATATCCATTTTGAAAGTTATATTAAAAACAAAAAAGGGACCATGTAACACCTGTCATGCAAACCCAGAGAACACAGACAAAGTAGATAATTTTTTTTTTTTAAAACAATACAATTCACTACTTATAGCTATATTCAATGATCACACAAGCTACAAGAAAAGGTAGAAGTGAATTACTAACTTTGACAATAGAGTCTACTTACTTAGGTCAGCTTAACATACCTCTTACATTCTATTATATTGACAAGTCCTTGCTCCCAATGCCTATACCTGCAAGGTCTACATGACTTGGCACACCCATCAGATCAAAGATAGTTAGCACATGATCACTAAGATAAGCTATATAAATCAATGGTAGTTTTTACGTTATCAAAAATAAACGACAAATCTCAAACAAGACTCAGAAGAACAGTCCTAGGGGCCCGACCTAATGCCTCGGGAGCTCATCATTTGATGGCCTTGCCTACGTATATAATTCGCAGAAGCACCGTAGTTCGACAACTTGAGCTGCTCCAACTCATTGACTGACCAACCAAGGGTTCACTCATAAGACTTTCAAGGAGGAATCTACCCCAACACAAAAGTAACACAATACCACAAATACACACTAACCTCAATCCTCTATGCATAAGCATTATGTGACCCATACAAAATTACATACTAGAGGAGTGGGTATGCAACCCTTTCTAGGGTCCATCACCCCAGACAGTTTCTTAGGCGGCTGCCACCCACTTAGGTGAAGCCGAAGACTGATGAACTAGGTAAGCATATTCTTGCAAAAATAAAATAAAAATAGCCTACTCAAATATTTATTCATACTTGCACAAGACAGGTCACAAGGCATAACAACATTCCCTTTTAGCTAGATAGCTCACGATAAAACATATACTTATATATATTATAGCTATCCACTGTGAAAGAAAATAGTGATTTCACATCATTCTTGGTTAACAAACAAACAGTTAGTATAGGCACTTACAATAGATAACAAATCCTTATCACTAGTCAAATACTACTCAATAAACTAATACTCAAAACTTAAACATTCAACGATATCAAATTATAATATACAAATTGATTATTAATGTATGAAAAAATTTCAAGGGTCATGTAATATTCTAATCACAAAATACAAGACGAGAATAACATTCTAAAATAATAAGCCTCTGGAACAAGGTTTCACAAACAACAACGGTTCCCACATTGACGAGAAAAGTTTACGACTATTAAATAGAAACACAATAACTAAATCACATGATTTCATAACCAAAAGTGAACAATTAACTCAATTGCATAAAACATTTCAATTATAAAACGATATAACGAAACACGACATGTTTGACGAAATTCATGTAATTTACTTGCCTGAAATAAAACCATAACATAAAAGAGAACTCGCATTATAATTTGCAAAATTGCACCATTTAACTCCACTCCCAATTAAATAATTCAATTAATTTCCCCAGTTAACTGATCAATACAAGATTCCAAAACTTCAATTATAATCAAATACAATTGTCACATTATAACCTACGTACTATTCAAATTAAGGTTAATTTCATGTTTAAAAGATATTGTGTTCAACATAACAAATAATAATCTAATGCCCTAAATATAATAAAATACATAAGTTGCATCTTAAAATAAAAATAATATTAAATAAAATAATTATAATTACATTTTAAATAAAGTAAATTATAATTATAAAATAAATATATTTTAATCAAATTCTAATTATATAAAAAAAAACATTAATTAATAAATATATATATATATATATTTATAAATAAAATAAAATATAAAAATAAAACTAAATCACACATAAGGGCCGACCGCCCACTGACTGCTCGTAGCAGTCTTATTGACTGTTGCGCCCAGCAGTCATTAAGACTGTTGCGCACAACAGTCTATAAGGCTGCTATGGTAGTACCCGTGGCAGCCAAACGGGGGAGGAAGGTACGGGTTCGGCCGTCCTTCCAACATCCCCCCCCAAACAATTACTAAATAAACATTTATTCCCCCAAAAAAAATATGCAGTTCGAAAATAATTCCGTTTCAAAAATTTATTTATTTATATTTATATTTTATATTCTAAAAAACGCCAGACTATGGCGTGCACAGGTACGGCCCATCCGGCCACAAAATTTCAATTCCGAAAACATATTTTCAAAAGAACTCCAAAACAAAAATAAAAAAATAAAAATAAGAATAAATATATATTTGTATATATAAATATACAAAATTTGTGTATATATATATACATATATATATAATTTATATTTAACCCTATGAACCAATATATAAATCAAAGGTACAGAAACAGTCCAGAATTAAATATATATCCCACACACATATACATACATAAGTATATTTTCAAAAGAACAAACAAATCAATTTAAAGTATAGTTTATTTTGAGAAACACAACATTATTTTCTCAAAACCGGATTAAAAGAATATTCATAGAACAATTTTTTATAAACAATCTTTATTTAATATCTACAGTAATTTTCACTTTTTAATAATTTCTCCTTTCTAAGGTTTCATTTTCCTTTCACCAATTAGTCTAATTATTTTTTTTTGTTTTCTTGAAATCAGAAGACAGAGAAGAAATAGATAAAACTTGGAGTCCTACGCTTATTTGAAAATTTGATGATGCACGTTGATTCTGATGGCCTCTCCGAAGAGCTCCTCATTCCTGCTTCGAAATCTCTTCTCCAGAATTCTGTACTCAAATTTGAATCTTAGTCTTTATTCAGAAGACTCTCTCCAGAATTTTACAACATAAGAATGAAAATATTTTTCCCAACAAATATTACAGAAGATTTCATCAATGCATCCTTATTCACTTGTGCAGCTCCTGTCTCCCTCCCATAATCCTCTGTCTCTTTATAAAGACTTGCCAAAAATTTCAATTCCAAATAACAAATATTACCCCCTTCTTCCAAAAGCTCTAAAAATCATAAATAAAAGAAATTATATTTTAAAAAGCAAGCTTTTCAGTTAAATCTCAATCCTCATTTGTTCTTTCATCTTTTTCATTCTTTTATTTATTTATTTTTCTATTCCACAATACTTTTTGTTTTAATTTATGTTTTTACAACTTTACTTGCAAAGCACATTATTTAATTAATTTAAATAATTTATTCTAACAATTATCCTCAACAAATAATTAATTAAAATAATAAACACTATTTAATATTTTAATTATCATTTAATAAACTCATGACTTTTATTTTTAAAACATAAATAAAACATTTAAAATTTTAAATACAATTTAATCTAACAATATTACCCTTATTTAATTAATTCAATCACAACATATAAAATACCATTAGAAACTCTTGTCCCATCTTCCTCTTCTAATTTCTTAGCCAGACTACCTGCACATCCCAGGTGAGAATGGAGGGGTACTACAAACCATTTTGAGTATTTCAATGGTCCCTACATTCTTGTGTTTTCTATCTGCATCAAATGAAATTCAAATTTTCAAAGATTCTCTTACAATTTTTTTAGCATTCTAGTCATTGGTGTGTGTTTTTTTGTTTGTGAAATGGGGAGAAAGAGTCGGCATAAGAGAAAAGATAAAATGAAACTTACAACAGATCAAATTGAAACATATAGATAAAAAGAGAGAAAGTCATAAGAAAGAAGACAAGGTATGCAAAATATTCAAATTGAAGCTTCTTCCAAACCATTGAATGTTAATTCAAGTGAAGATGATATAGGAATTGAAAATATTGAACATCATATTGAAATAGAAAATGTGGAAATTGTAAATGAAAATGTGAACAACATTGAGAATGAAAATGTTGTTCAAAATGAAATTGTTATTGAAAATGTTGAAAATGAAAATGTGGTTGAAAATGATTTTTTTTTTACAATGAAAATGTTGTTCAAAATGAAATTGTTATTAAAAATGTTGAAAATGAACCTTATGAAACACCTAAATACAAAAGAACAACTAAATGGTTGGTTGAAATAGATGAGAACATAATTGATAATCTTCAAGGAAAAAGGTCACAACGAACGGTTGATTTGTGGGCTACAAAATTGTTCAATGAATTCTTTTCCAATAAGACATTAACTAAACAGTGCCAAATTTTTGTGCAATTACTTAAGATTTACAAAATGATACCATTATTAAAAAAATTGAAGATTCATCTCACAAAAAAAAGGAAAAAAATGGTCTTATTGTAAAAAATATTTTTAATGCTCATCATTTGAGAAATGTTTGTTTAATGAGACAAACTTGTATTGATTTTAACTTAAATCGTAAAACATTGGATAGAGCACTGCCAAGAAGAGGAAGACTCAATAGTGCTCTTCAAAATGATACGTGGGCTTTTAGTGGGAGGCTTCCACATGTTGATAAAAAGCTAACTAATAATGTAAATATGAAAATTGAACAATATTGGAATTCTCACTCTATAGTATCGCCGAATGTAAAGGATGTTTTAAAGTTACTAATTGGTAATAGAGATCATACACTACATCCTAAACATATGTTGGAATGTAGCCAAATAATTTTGTACAAACAATTTTTTCAAGAGCATCCACATTTGCAAATTCCGCAAAGGGATTTTGAGTCTTGCAAGCCATTTTATTGTGTTCCTATTAAGGTTCGTAATACATGTAAATACCATTTTGTGTTTTCAATGTATCATGAATTGTTATTCCATATTCATTCTACTATGCATACTAATGAAATGTTGTAGGAGTGTCATGCAGTACAACTTCCCAAGTCATCCAGGGAGTTGTTAGATTCATTTTTATGCATTAGAGGTGATGGTTGCTTATTTTATAGAAATGATTGTTTAAATGAAACGTGTTTGCAATGTGGTGGTTTATCCAAGTTTGTAACATGCTTTCATGAGGGCAGCGATCATGATTTTGGTAACAAAATTGTTGATAAAAACAAGTATGAGACAATTAAATACACATTAAAGAGTGGAGGTGAGGGTTCTAGATGCGAGTTTGTTGTAAGAGAGGTGTGTATTGCTGATTTTCTTTCAGATTTTAAGAAAAATATTTTCTATAAGTATGCAAGGCATAGCCACAGGTCACAGTGGTTGAATCAACAATTTAAGATGTGTAAGGACTCTTTCCCCATTAAAACTATTGTATATGTTGTTGATTTTGCTAAAAATTACACATTGCAACCACAAAATGAAGTTCAATCACAATATTATAATTCTATTCAAATTGCTATTTTTGTCCACATAACATATAGGCATGCCCCTAATAGTACAGAAGAGGATAGGAAGATAATCATGGAGTACCATTTTTACATGAGTGATGATAGATCTCATTCATCTGAGTTTGTACAACATTGTTTTGAATTTTTTTTTGAGTTCTTGTAGGAAAAAGGAATTGCAATGGGTCAACATTTGATTTGGTCAGATAACTACATAAGGCAATTCAAGAATGCTCACATGTTTTATTGGCTGAGAAGGATGCATATAGAGAGGGGTGTACCACATATTTGGAGTTTTTTCGAAGCTAGCAATGGAAAAAGTGAGCATGATGGTGTAGGTGCATGTGTGAAGAGAGATTTTGTTAAGGAAAAAATGAAGATTAGAGGTGGTGCAATATTCAGTGATGCACGTTCTATTGTGGATTGGTGTAATTATGCACTATCACGAGGAGGGACACTTGATTCAGAGGTCTGCAGGTTCTTTTGGTCTGTTGAGGAGGGCACAATGGGAGACAAAATGGAATGTCAAAAAATTAGAGATTCTTCAAAGATGCATTCATTTTGAAACTCATATGTGAGTGCATGCACCATATGGACATGAGAGATAGCTTGTTTTTGTCAGAATTGTATTCAGTGTGAGTCAAGTGAATGGGTAGACACATGGAATCCATAGTAACTAACCCCTTTATGTGTAGCACAATCATCATTACAAGATGTAATGGAAAGTTCAGTTGACTACGATCATCTTTCAGATCTTGTATAGCCAGAACATGTCTATGTAGTTGTAGCACCACAGTGGAATGAAGAGGGACCAGACTATTGGCTGGCCCATGATGTGTACAAGGAAAGAAAAAGCTAAAGAAAAAGCTAACACAATCGATGATAGATGATGATGGCTTCATGTATCCTTTAGGTTCAGTTTTTGTTTCTCAAACTTGGTTGCATTTCCATTTCACCATCGTTTAGGTTGTTTACATTAATATAGATTTGTTATTCTAAGTATATTTAGATGTTGATAAAAAATTTATGATCACACAGGTTCAGTTGTTGTTTTTGAAACTTGGTTGCAAACATATATGATTAGAAAGAATGGCATACCTGCATTTGAAGACTATGAGAAACACAAAACCATTATGATGTATTCACACCTTGTTATAGCAACAAATTTTAAGTTATTGAGACATTATGCTAGACCAAAAACAAAAAAAACTATGGGAAATTAGTAGTGTTGATTGTGAAGCATTACTAGAAACTTTGAAGGTAAGAGATGACCCTACATGCACACTTGAGTAGAAAATCATTTGTTGTATGCGACAGGTATGATATTATTCATCACATTTTGATTATTCTAAGGATCTTTTATAGTTTGCATTACCAATTCATCATCATTCAAGTTCTTTAGAATAATATAGATTTGTTATTCTAAGCATCTTTTCTATTGTGACAATATAGATTTCTTATTTGAAGTATATTGTTATGTTCCTAGCATGATAGATCATGGACCTACTGCAACAATAGCCACCTCTGATCCTTTGGGAGAGGTATGCGACAAATTAGAATAATATAGATTGGTTATTCTAAGCACCTTTTCTAGTTTGCATTACCATTTCATCATCAATTAAGTCATTTAGAATAATATAATTTTTTTATTCTATTGTACCTACTTTGACTGCTACCTTAATGGTTTGTAT
The DNA here is from genome assembly GCA_007258455.2 of Sequoia sempervirens. NCBI lineage: Eukaryota > Viridiplantae > Streptophyta > Pinopsida > Cupressales > Cupressaceae > Sequoia > Sequoia sempervirens. The sequence continues at coordinate 68,105,771 of VDFB02026320.1, forward strand.
AGGTGGTTGTAATATCAACAAGCTACTCTTGTGGAAGACTGTGCCAACCGCGAAGGCAATGTGAGCTCTATTTCCTTCCCCTACTAGGAAATGACTATGTATTAGGGTCATTTGTTGTATGCCTACGTGACATTTTATAAATCCTATATTTGATAGCAATTATTGAATGATAATATCATGCATATTGTGTACACTATACGTGTATTCAAGTGTATACTTTACAACTTAAGTGTATACTTTGTCACTTATGAGTATTGCAATGTATACTTTATGACCTAGATGTTTTAATGTGTATACTTTGTATTCATGTGTGTAGTTCATGACTTAAGTGTATTTGAGTATTGTAATGTATACTTTACGACCTACATGTTTTAATGCGTATACTTTGTATTCATGTCTGTACTTCACAACTTAAGTGTATTTGAGTAAATTAATCACTTTTCACTTACTCAAATGGAACAAAATGAACTCTAAGCCCCTTTGCACCTTTACATCACATCCATCTAACCCTTTTTCCATCAATTGAAAATTTGACTCTTAATGAAAATCGTCGGTCCAATGTAGCTCAGAGTGATTCGACATATTTGGGTGCAAAAAAGGACCATCCCTATTGTAAATGTACCCATCTAGACATGTTGGAACAGTCTGTTTGGTCCTACAAGTTGTAGAATGAAAGTTGTACCACTTTGCAACTTTACACTACTTGCATCTACAACTTTTTCCTCAATAGGAAACTCATCATTGCAAGAAAATACCTCTGAGGTAGCAAAAACCAATAGAGGTTATTGTAGAGGGTCCAAACATGATTCCATAGCCTCAGATGGAGAGTCTTTAGGTGTCATGGTTTTCAAGAAATAGAAATTCAAAGATTGCTGCCTTTTAGCACTTTGGACTCTTAAGGGAGATCGCCAACCCAATGTAGCTTAGAGTGACTCGACGTATTTGGGTGCAAAATAGGACCATCCCTAGCATAAAAATACCCATCTAGACGTGTTGGAACGGTTTGTTTGGTCCTACAAGTTGTAGAATGAAAGTTGCACCACTTTGCAACTTTACGCTACTTGCATCTAACAACTTTTTCCTCAACAAGAAACTCATCACCACAAGAAAACATCTTTGAGGTAGCAAAAAATGAAAGAGTTTATTATATAAGGTGCCAACATGATCCCCTAGCCTCAAATGAAGAGTCTACAGGAATCATGATTTTCAAGAAATAGAGATTCAAATATTATTGTCTTTTAACACTTTGAACTCTTAAGAGAAATCACTGGTCCAATGTAGCTTTGAGTGATTTGGTGTATTTGTATGTAAAAGAGGACCATCCCTAGTGTAATCGTACCCATTTGGACGTAGTGGAACAGTCTGCTTGGTCCTATGAGTTGCAAAACGAAAGTTGCACCGCTTTGCAACTTTACACTACTTGCATCTAACAACTTTTTCCTCAATAGGAAACTCATCATCGTAGGAAAATGCCTCTGAGGTAGAAAAAATTGAGAGAGATTATTGTAGAGATTCCCAACATGATCCCATAGCCTCAAATAGAGAGTTTGTAGGCATCACGATTTCTAATAAATAGAGATTCAAAGATTGTTGTCTTTTAACACTTTGGACTCTTAAGGGAAATTGTCAGTCAAATGTAGCTCAGAGTGATTCAACATATTTGGGTGCAAAAGATGACCATCCCTATCATAAATGTACCCATCTGGATGTGTTGGAACAGTTTGTTTGGTCTTATGAGTTGCAAAACGAAAGTTGCACCACTTTGCAACTTTACACTACTTGCATCTAACAACTTTTTCCTCAACAAGAAACTCGTCACCGTAAGAAAATGCCTCTGAGGTAGAAAAGAATGAGAGAGGTTATTGTAGAGGGTCCCAACACAATACCATAGCTTTAGATAGAGAGTCTATAGGAATCAATTTTTTTGATAAATAGAGATTCAAAGATTGCTTCCTTTTAACACTTTGGACTCTTAACTTGGGAAATCACCAGTCCAATGTATCTCAAAGTGATTCAATGTATTTGGGTGCAAAAGAGGACTATCCCAAGCATAAACATACCCATCCGGGTGTGTTGGAATAGTCCGTTTGGTCCTATGAGTTGCAGAATGAAAGTTGCACCACTTTGCAACTTTACACTACTTGCATCTGACAACTTTTTTCTCAATAGGAAACTCATCTGTAGTACCCCTCCATTTTTCTTATGTTTTCAGATAGTATGTTTCACTTTGATAGACCCTAATACTTTGTTTTGATGTATTGATCACTGACTGTAGAGCGATGGTGGATTTATTTTGTGATGTGATGATACATTGTATGGTGGTAATTATTTCTGACATGCTTTATGATAGCATAGATGTTTACTTGAGATGTTACTACTATATATATGCTTATGGTAGATTAATTGTTATTTATTTTGTCAATTTGTTGTGATATGTAATGGTGAGGGGAATGGAGTTGCATCACTCGCTTGCGAGTGCCTTGTGATTTCCGTAATTTTCTCCTCACGGTGTGTTTGAATCATGGATTATATATATGTATGTTATTTGTTTGATTGCAGGATTGTAGGTACATGACACCGACTCCACCTAGTTTCACAAGTCTGAGTGTGTCCAGAATCAATGGTAATGTTGATTGGGAGATAGTAATGAGGTTTATCCTAGTCTAGCTTTAAACCTAGTCACAGTATGTCGTCAGTTTAGGTCTGGTCTATCTTGATTATTTGTTATGAAAGGTTTGTTTTGTGAATTTCATGTTAAATTAGTGTTCTTTATAATTTAATGCTTATTTAAATTAATTTTAAATATTGTAGATAAAAGCTTCACATTTTATTTAATTAATTAAATTAGTTTATTGGTAAAATAATTTAATCATTATGATTAAAGTTATTTTATTAAATAAATAAATTAATTGATTAAATTTAATTTTATTAAGAGAATAGATTAAATATATATTATATGCTTTTGTGGGAAATGGAATTTTAAATATGTATTAAAAATGAAATTAGTTTTTAAATTTTTAATTCTTTAAAATAAAATAAATTCTTGATAATTGTGAGAAGAAAATATTCGTGAGTTGTTAGAAGATATTTTCTTGAATTGCCATGTGTGTTAGTTGAATTAAATGAAAAAATTATTGTTGGGGATTTTCTCAGAGAAAATATTACCAGATTTGGAAAGGCAAGAAAGCACTTCACAGGAAAAAAAGAAAGAAAACAGAGTTCTGCTGAAGAAATTGGGATAATTTGTGATTTCTTTTGGGTTTTGATTTATAATTTCTGAACGAAGTTCTCAGGTTGTTATTTGTTCAATAATTTGCATTCTTCTGGAAAGAGGAGATTTGTAAAGGGTTTGGGAAGTTGCACACAGCAGGCAAAGCTTTCTTCAACTTTTAATTCTTCAAGGTACAACAATACAGGTTCTTTCCTATTTATTTAGTTTATTGTCTTTTGAAAATATTGCTTTTATAAGGAATTAATTTTGTAGAATTTTTGTTAAAATTTATTAAATAAAAGATTGTCTGTAGAAGAAATTTTTATTTGAAAATATTCTATTTTTCTTGGTAAATTATTGTTGAAAATATTCTTTAGAAAACTTGATACCTCTCTATGTTAAATTTCAAAACAAGATTTTATAGTGAAATTAGAGAACAATACAGAAGGCTTTATTAAACAATAGATGATTCTTGAAAGGAAACCAAAGAAATATCCATTTATTTATAAATGAAGTTCTCTATGATGACTGGAGAAAAGAATTTGAGAATTTAGTTTTCAGTGAAATTCTTATTTGGTACAAAAATTGAAAACCCAAAATTGAAAATCTTTTGGTTATTTGAGTAAATATTTCTGTAGAAAATTCTTATTTAAATTTGCTCTTCTTGAGCAATCTTTATGATTTAATATATATATATATATGAGAATATATATATATATGAGAATATATATATATATGAGAATATATATATATAGTTCTATAGAATTTATATAATTCAAATTATTTTATTATAGAGAGATTTTTATTAAAACAAATTCCCAGAAATTGGCATACGGGCAAAAATTTTGAACAGGAAATATTAAAAATATATGAATATCGCCGCTCAGGTGAAATAGGGTATGCTTTTTTTAAATATAAAAAAATTTATGTATGTTTTGGGCTGCAGGGGTTACCCCCACACCGCCCCATAAGGGGTGACGGTTGTGGAGGTAGCCGGCGCTGCCCTCACAGGAAGCACACAACTGCTAACGCAACTGCTGCCCTTACAGGGTAGGCTATGAAAGCAGCCCTCGACTGTGTTTAAAACACAGTCGGCTTAAACTTTTAATTCGTTCTTTTTTATTTATTTATTAATACAGATTTTGAAATGTATTTAATTTAAATTTCAAATACTATATATATATGTATATGTAAATATATATATATATATTAATTTTTATATATTTATATATATGTCTATTATATATATACATATATAATTTCAGGAAAATGATTAAGTATTAAATAAGATTTTTTTTTGAAAAAATAAAATTAGATGCATGTTAAGTATGAGATCAACTAGTTTTAACAATAAGATTGAAAGAGAAAAATTTGTATTTATTTTTATGTGAAATTGAGAAAATCAAAATTAGATTAATTGATTCAATTTCCTTTATTGTTTGAGAAAAGAACTATAAACAAGTTGATTAATTTCATGCTTTATGCTACTGAATTGATTAGATTTAGTAAATCCAAACATTAGATTCTTATTTTTGCCTGATATGTTTTAAGTTGTTTTATATTCTTGTTGAGAAAATTGGGGTTAATTGAGAATATAAGTCTTCTAGATATAATTTCTAGAAAAGGAGATAAATTTTGTGATGGTTTTATATTTCGAATAAAATAGGGTAGTGCACATGATTCTATTCGATTTAGACATGCCTGGTTCTATAAATAGGTTGTAATGCCCCTCTGTGTCGGTTGTTCTGAACTTGTGTGTGAGTTTTTGTGTGTGCTTCATTGATTACTGTGTTATTTGATTGTGTGAAAAATAGCATATGTTAGTAGTCATGTTTAAATAATTAATCAAATCATAAGTGATTTGCAAGGTTATTTAAAATATGATTAGAAATTAAAATAATAATCAATTAAATTAAATCAAATGATTTAGAACAAATGATCAAATTAAACTAATTTGCTAAAAGTAAAAGTGATATTATTAGATAAATTGATTTAAATTGTTGAAGTTAATAATAATTATGAACAAAATAATCTTGAAAAGATAATTATTATAATAAGAAATTTAAATGGTTAAGGAGATAGGAAGCTGAAGTGTTTTAAAGCAAGAAATGAAACTTCATCTATAGAGCATTTGGAAGTCGAAGAGTACTGGAGAATATGAAAAAAATAAATAAATAAAGCAATAGATAAATATTAGTAGTAGTGGTAAAAATATTACATTTATTTTGAATCTTGCAAATGGTCGATTTTAATTATTTTAATGTGGAAGTAATTAATTATGTATTGTGGAGATAATGAATTTATATTCAAATAAAAGTTCAATTTTGTGGATTTAAGTTTATTTAATTTTTAATCAAATGCATGATAAAAGAAAATGAAATGTAAATGCATGAAAAGGCAACAAGAGGAATTAAAGGGATTAATAATTATTTTGATTTATTCTTGAGATGTGACTTTTGGTATTCATGGGAAGAGGAAATTGAAAGGGTTTCCTAGATATTGATTTTAAGAAGGGGTTTTCTTTGTTTGGAAAAATGTTCGAATGCTAGAGAAATTTTACTTTCAATCATTTTCTATCCTTGGTTTCTTTTTTTGTTTTCTGGAGAAATTAGTGAAGAGGAAGAAAGATTTGGATCTGTTGCTGGAAGATCGGCAGCAAGGAATTAGTTCAGCAAGAGGGATAAAGTTTCTACAGTTTTCTGCAAGCGTAGGACGCCAGGTTCTTTTCTTTTATTTATTTATTCTCTGTTAGAATAGGAATTGTTCTCTGTGTGTGAAATTTTCATCTAGGGTTGGAAATCAACAGTTTGTGGAAAGAAATCTTTTGGGTTATTGATTAATCAATGGAAAATTATCTGGGAATCAGAATTGTTATATGTTGAAATGGAATTTTTGTGAGTTTCTGGACTGCTGTTTATTGAAAAGGGATGTTGTTTGAAATCCTAGAAATGAAAAGTATTTCTGTTGTTTCGTGTTTTGTAATAAAAAAAAATATACATATATGTTTCAAGGGAAATTTCCTTTCAACAAATTTCTGGGTTGTGATATTCTGGTTCATACATATACTTTTTTAAAAACATTTCTTTTTATTTCAATCATGCAAGTGAAATGTACAGTATATATATCTTTCCCTATTTTTGAAATGCTCAAATTCCAGTGTATACATATATATATATATATATATATATATATATATATATAATATATATACCCACATATATTTATACATATGAAAATTTTGAATGAAAATTTAAATTATCAAATTGCTCTATCGGCACTGTGCATCACATTTAATTTTGGGTTTTTTATATATTATAAGGGCTGTGTGGTGGTTCGGCCTCAGCCGTACCCACCACCCCGCCATCGATACCGTGTGACAGTCTACGGACTGTCCACGGCAGTCCGAAGGACTACCGTGAGCAGTCCGTAGACTGTCCACGGCTGGGCATTTATTCCCGTGCCTGTGTATGGGTTAAAATGCCCATTCAAATTTGTATATGTTTTACTTTGTAAAACGTGAATTTTTAATTATATTTGATGTGCAAAATTTACTTTTATAAATATATATATACATATATATATATGTATATGTACGTATATGTATATATATATATATATTTGTATATATATACTTATTAACTCATTCATTCATATTGCACTGTTTAAACTGTTGCTGTAACCATTTAATTTTATCAGTAAATACTCTATTTCTTTTTTTGGTTAAAATAAAACAAAATCTGGATTACAGTAAGAATAATAAAATAGAAAGAAATCTGTGTCTTTTTGTTATTGATTTATTAAATTACAATTTTGAGAGGACGATTTAGTAGAAAAATCAATTGACAGCATTGTTTATTTAATTCTCGTTTTAGTGTGAATATTCTAGAAATGGAATTTAATTTTGGAATTAAATAAGTTATCTTTTTTATGAAGTTGTAGTCTTGTAGACTTGTTGGATTCTTAGAAAAGATCTATTCTCTTTCTACTTCCCCTCCTCAAAAAGAATTTAAATATATAAATATGTAGTGGTTTTAAGATTTAAGATTTTAAGGTGGTAAGTTCTAATACGTAGTTCAAGTATTTAGAGTATTGTTATTATTGTCATAGACAATTGGTCTCAAATGGTTTTCACAATTAATTTAAATATTGAAAGTGAGTGTTAAGTTAGTATGATGAAAGGAGAGTGGTAATAATGTTTTGAACATAAGTAGTTATGAAATGTTAATGAGTTAACTACCCAATTATTAAGTAGTTTACAATTATGTTGATAAATGAAAGGGGAAATTTAAATGTATGGGCATGATTAGTGATGGATTAAGATATTCTCGAATTGGATAGTTTATTGGTGAAATGGGATTTTAATCTTTTGAAAATTGACTTTCTTTATATTCATTTAGTGGTTGATTTGTAACTTCTCTTTATGGATACTTATTTTAGAATCTTGAGATGGTAATTGTTTTAGTCGTTAAGTAGGTTGGTTTCTTTTATTTGGAACTGGGAATAGATAATTGTTGTCATTGCTATGTTGCTGATTTTATGAAGATGATTTGTGTACCACTATAAGGGGGTTCTTGTGAGGAGAAAATTGAGGTCTCTCGTGGAATAACTAGTTAGTGGCTTTTGGTTTTATTAAGTGATTTTGTTGAATTAAAGGTTGATTTTCTTTTGCATTTCCCTTTTTGAGGTGACCCCATTGTTGATTTGTGATTAGTGTCTTATGGCTTAAAAACATCAGATTATATCTTCACTTCGCAATATTGTGATATCCTTAAAAGTTTGGAAATGATTGATCTTTAAAATAATGTTCTTTTTAGATTGTTTCAAGTTACTTAGACTTATTGAATGAATGGTTATATTGTATTTGAATGTGTGGTTTTATGGATTGTTTGATAGACCCTTTCGATGTGACTTTTCGTGAATTGATTTTGAGTTGGGGATTTTCTCTCATTTAATTTATGTTGCTATTCGTTGGAAACCCATATGTTTTCTTTTGTTCTTCACCCTAAGTGGTAAATAGGTTAATGTTATCATTGTCATGATTGATGGTTCTGCTTGAGTTGTTAATGAGTCAAATTGAAAAGTTCTTTGAGTTATGGGTATTTCGAGAGGAGAAAATAGAGGTTTCCCTTGGATTTCCAATTTAGTTCGTATCGAAGTTGTTGATGTTGTTTGAATGGAGTTGTTGGTCTTATTTTGATGTATTTTTTCATTATATTTGAATTGCAATTGGTGCTTGTGGCCTTGCAATTATTGTTGTCAGCTCTTTGATGGGGAAACCCTAGTGTAAACTTTTTGAGATACTTCCAGAGGCTTGAGATGATTTTCAGTTAATGTTCTCTCTCTTTATGTGCCCTTGATGTGGCAAGTGTTTTGGTTTCATGATTTTGAAAAAGGGTTGTATGGGAATTGTTGAGACTTTGATTATGTATTTATAGCGAGATGGGTAATGCCTCGCATGGCTTTATGTTGTGATTCTTTGTTCAAATTATGAAGGTACAACCCTTGGTTTTTATGTTGTTGGGTCTCTAGGGAGAGTGGCTCCTCGTGGGGGCCGGCGCCCCGCTTAAGGGGAAGGGCATAGGATAACCCATGAGTGAGTTGGTAATTAAGTGAAAACCTAATAATTAACTTAGGAGGGTTGGGTAGTAATATCATTATAAGATTAAAAAAAAATGATGCCTCATCTTCATTAGTGCTTCCACAGACTAATGGAAGGCTGAGAAGGCCATGGTTGGCAAGGTCGTGACCTCATCTTCACGAGAGGTCTACGGCTCCGCATGAGTCACCCTATGGGCCGGCGCCTCCAGTTGGGAGGAAGAGCACAGGATAGCCATAGATGGGGGCCGGTGCCTCCAGTTGGGAGGAAGAGCACAGGATAACCCATGTAGGACTATGCGATGACACTCTCCCCTAGTTGCCCATGTGTTTTACTTTATTGTGTTCCTCTAGAAGTAGGTTGTGGGAGTTGGTTTAGATTGTTGATATATGGATTTATATTGATTTGTGATTATTGCCTTGATACATCTTTGGTGTACTTTGTGGTCTTATATGATCTCATTGATATTTGAATTATGACCTTGTACTCTTTTGGTACTATGATATGATGTTATTGTATTGTTTAATTGCAATTTGGAATTGCATTATGCTTATTAATTCAGTTTGTTTTGGAAGTGTTTCATGATCTTCCTTTGGTTACTTGTTTACTGGTTATCATTTTGTTTAATGTGCTGAGATTTATGACTTTAAGTTATTATGTTGACTCTTGGATGTTGATTATGTCTTTGTAATTCTTGAGTTTTATGATACTTTTGTATGGTGTTGAGTCTTGTGGTTCCCTATTTGGATGTTCTTGGTTGTGGTTTCTTCCTTGTTAGCTCCTAGCACGGGGGGTGGGTCTTCGGACTCACATGGTTGGGTGGAACGTGCTAAGCACCCCATTGGGTCCCCAGTCGAGGATCGAGGGGTGCGGATTGGTGCGGTTGCAGCGACTTCAGAGTTGTACTTGTCTTGGAGCCAGTTATGATGCTTTGTATTCATCTCTTCATTTGTATCATGATTCTTGTTGTATGGTTTCCATTTATGGTTGGAAACACTTTTGTATCATTATATCTCTAGAACATTGTACTGTAATGTAATGTTAAACCCAGTGTGGATTTTGGCCATGACAGTTGTTATTCATTGTGTTAAGTTAATCATGCATATGTTGTAATTATGTACTCAGATGGTTTCTTATCAATGATGTTCATGTATGTGTTATATTTGTTAATGTTTAATTTGTTATGGATTATATCTTTGGATTTTATTCTTTATTGTCATTGTGTGGATCTCAGTCTCATAATGACTCCTCGTGTACCTCAAGGGATGTATGTACTAATGAATCTACTTTATTAAAATTCATGTCATGTCTTAATGTGTATTACATGTATGTTATGTTAATTTAAAAAAAGAAATTGTGCTATATTTATTGTTTATTTGTCCTTTGGGGTTCACACGACGGGGCATTACATAGGTTGTCATGTCCATTGTTATATGATTGGTTTTTTATGCTTGTTTATGTGCACCCTATTTACCTTAGTTAGTGGAGTTAGTTTCCTTGTGTTATTATTAGGGGAGTGGCTCTTTATGAGGGCTGGCACACAAAGTGGTGCCAGGGTAACTCATGTAGAGTTAGTTAATCAGTGAAAACTAAATCAACATGTTAGGTAGTCTAAAACCCTTAACTAGATTAATTATGCCTCACTCATGGACTCAAGGGCTAGTTCAGTCTTGGGAATGAGTCGAGAAGGCCTAGAATGGAAAATTCGATATCTTGGTTATGTGTAGGATTATGATGGGCCAAAAAGTGGCAATATGATGGGTATTTGTAGGGCATGTGGCTGATGACTTTTTTCTTACCCAAAATTGATGAAATGAAAATGGTTTTTTAAGGAGATTCTCGACTTTCCAACAATATAATTTATGCTTTACTTTGAATTTAATAAATAATTATTACTCATTTTCTACTTGAATTACCACTAAAGTGTTGATTGATAGGTTGATTGAAAAACATCTATAGCTTTCAAACAGTATCACATTTTTTGAATCCAAAATATGCATCACATTCTATGCTTCACATACTATAGGATTACAAAAAAAAAAATTGAATTTCATGAAGTTTTGAACAAGTTAAGGTGGGTGAGACATACGAGTTTTTATATTTTTTTAAAATTTGTAATAAAAAAATCATAACTAATTATTTACTCAGAAAAAAATTACAAAAAAATATGAATCACATCCGTACATGAGTCCTCTACTTATTTCTAAAATATTATAAAAAATATTATCATTTTATTTGGTTAGGGTGGTCGACATACACCTACTTCTTATTTTTTTTGAAATTTAAGTACTAATGCATTGAAATTCCAAATTTTCACCAAATAGATTTAAAAAAACCTAGTAGTTTAGAAACTACATTCAATTTTCTACAGATTCTATTCTTACATATTTTTGAAATAATATAGATAACTTATTCAATTTTTTACGTCAAGTTGCCTAACTCTATTTTTTCTAAATTTTTTGCCACATAAGGGCCTGTTTTTCCATGATGATCCTGCACATACCCTCTTGTTATTTTAAAAGATATTTGATTCCACAATAGATTGCATGAGGGGTCGGGTTTCATAAGAGGTTACCAGGGTAACCCAAGATGGGGGCCAGAACCTAGGAAGAAACACCTGGGTAACCTATGCAACATTGTGATGACACTCCACCTATAATAACAGTGACCTTGTGAGCTTAGTATATTTGATCATTCTGTTTTAGAAGCAATGTAACAATTAAGTTAAGTTTGTACTTGTATAGTTTTGTCTATGGTTTTTCTTGTGTCTAGGGTTTGTAGGTTATGTCTAGGGAACCTTTTTACTATCTCCTAGCATGGGGGTGGACATACGGGTACCACATGGTTGGGTGGAACGTGCACCTTACTCTGTTGGGTCCCCAGTTCTTGTTTGTGGCAACGAGTACTTCTTGGATGGAGAGCTCGTGAGTGGAAATGTACTTTCTTATTTGCATCAGTGGAAACTTTATATATGTATCACTCCTCAATTGTTAATGAGGTGAACTTTTGTAATATGTAATTGTGCTTTTATATGACCTACCTCATTTGGAAAATGAGTATTGTAAATGTTATTTCAAATGCAATGTAAGAAAGAATCTTAATTGTACTATATATCTTTAATGATGTAATTTAAATGTTATTCAATGTACACTTTTAAGTTTATGAGAATGAAACACATGCTATGTTAATTAATATTGTCATCTATGGGATTTACAAGTAGTGTGTCATTGCGTTTCTTAGGGAATGTTTGCACTAGTTAAGTTTATGTTTACACTTTAAAAAAAAATATTACACTATCGTTGTCAATGCAACATTTTTTAGGTTACAAGACAGGGCATTACATCATCACCGTAAGGAAACATCTCTGAGGTAGCAAAAATAGAGAGAGGTTATTGTAGAGGGTCCCAACACGATCACATAGCCTCAGAAAGATAGTCTGTAGGCATCACGGTTTTTGAGAAATAAAGATTAAAAAATTGTTGCCTTTTAGCACTTTGGACTCTTAAGGGAAATTGCAGGTCCAATGTATCTTGGAGTGATTCGACGTATTTGGGTGCAAAAGAGGACCATCCCTAGTGTAAATGTACCCATCTAGATGTGTTGGAATTGTATGTTTGGTCCTACAAGTTGCAGAATGAAAGTTGCACCACTTTGCAACTTTACATTACTTGCATCTGACAAGTTTTTCCTCAACAGGAAACTCATCACCATAAGAAAACCCCTCCAAGGTAGCAAAAAATAAGAGATATTATTGTAGAGGGTTGCAACATGATACCATAGCCTAAGACAAAGAGTCTGTAGGCATCACGGTTTTGAGAAATAGTGATTCAAAGATTGCTACCTTTTAGCATTTTGGACTCTTAAGGGAAATTGCCAGTCCAATGTAGCTCAAAGTGATTCGGCACATTTTGGTGAAAAAGAGGACCATACCTAGCATAAACGTACCCATCCAAACATGTTGGAATAGTCTGTTTTGTCCTACGAGTTCCAAAATGAAAGTTGTACCACTTTGCAACTTTACACTGCTTGCATCTGACAACTTTTTCCTCAACAAGAAACTCATTACCACAGGAAAACACCTCTGAGGTAGCAAAAACTAAGAGAGGTTATTGTAGAGAGTCCCAACATGATCCCATAGCCTCTTACAAATATTTTGTAGGCATCATGGTTTCTAAGAAATAGAAATTCAAAGATTGTTGTCTTTTAGCACTTTGGACTCTTAAGGGAAATCGACTTTCCAATGTAGTTTAGAGTGATTCAGTGTATTTGGGTGTAAAATAGGACCATCCCTAGTGTAAATATACCCATCTGGATGTCTTGGAATAGTCTGTTTGGTCTTGCAAGTTGCAGAACAAAAGTTGCACCACTTTACAACTTTACACTACTTATCAAAATTACAACTTTTTGTCAAATGATGGAAGTTCAAGAGTCATCTTGTTGTAGTTCATTGGAAAATAGTTGGAATTTTTTTACTCATGTTTGTAATCGAGGTCAATTGAGGTTTGGGCATGATACCCTAGATGCGAAAAGTGTGGTTTTTAAGTGAAATTGAGAGGTTTAAGGGTGTTAGTGATTGAAATCTGTTGGGGCAGCAATTTCTAAAGGTGTATTAAGCATATGCAGACTTCTATAAATGTTCTTGAGGTTTTGTTTAAGTGAGATAAGCATGGAAATGCATACTTTCAATAAACCCCCTTATAATCTAGGAAAAATGAGGGTTTCATGATTGAGTGACTTAAATGGAATTTACAAGGATGATAGTTGTGGAATTTTGATGTTTATAGCTTGGTGAGATACTGCCCAAAGGAATTTTGGAGGGGTAGCAATTTTAAAGAGGAGTTGTTTTGCAAATTTGGGCTAATTGGAGCCCTGTTCAACATAATAGTTCAATTTCATTGGGGTTGTTCCAAAACAAGCACATTAGGTTCTAAGATATGTTGAAGAGAAGGGTAATGGGTATCTCTCACAACCTTTTTTTTTGCGGGTTTGAGTTGATTTTGTGAAGATATTGATTCTTACTCAAGATGATTTTATATCTTTTAGATGTTATTATGTTTCAATGAACATTAAGTGACATTGATATTTATCAAGATGATTATATTACTTTCAAATGAACACCATAATATGAAATGCATTTCATTAAGTTGTATCCACTTTTCATTAATTTTAACTTCTTTTGAAATAAAAATGAGTTGCACACTTCATTACACGAGTTTAAAAAACAAAATAATGTCAAATGTAACACAATATCAAGCTTGAAATCATGGGTATTCTCAAAATGAGTGTTTGATAAAAATGTATTGGTAGACATGTATGAAAGATGTGGTACAATAAAAACTTAGCAATTCATTGTTTGAAAAATCTCCTCAAAGAAATAGATGGATTAGCAATTGTAATTCATAAGTTCTATTCAAATGTTATTTTGTTAATCTATAACATACATTATCAATCATAACTTTAAACAATTCTAAGATAATTACACATTCCATTTTCAAAATTCAAAGTAGAAAGACATGAACATGAGGAACAAATTAGATTGAATATCAATTCTTATATATCAAACTATAGAATAATTGTGTTTGTGCTTATACAAATTTGGCATATGCCTGCTCAGAACAAGTTTTACAACAAGTTTTACAAATTGTGGCATATATGCCATCTCAAGATCTATCAAACCCTAAGCACATGTCAATCTATATCATATCCTAATCTTGTGTTGGACCATCAAAATCGAGCCTCCTCGAAGAAGTTAGATGCTTTGAAGTTTCCTGCACAATAGCATTTCAAACCACAAATTAGATTATGTGAATGGTTGACAAGATAGACTGGTAAATAGAAACTTATATACCATCATTTATAAATTACAAATATAGCATCAAAATTAGTATACATATACTATATTATATCAATAATGCAATTCTTGTTTACCTCAAATCTTTCTCTCTTCTCTGCAAGATGTTCTGCATATGATTGTCCCTTAGGATGATAAGGAGTCATGTAAAGTAATGGTCTCTGACTCCTCACAATGTTGAGTCGAATAGAGGACTATAACAAATAAAATAGAAATGATACAAATTAACATATAATTGTTGACAAATAATCATATCTACTAATCACATATCTACTCCTATCTAAATGTAAATGATCTACAATATAAAATAAGCACATACCTATTGTGATGCTATGACACCAGATGGGCTCATAGTGGATGGATCAGCTGAGATGGTTTCCTATATAAAAATTGACAAGAATGTAAATGCACATACACATATAATTATAATGTCGAGATTAAAAGAAAATATACCTGTTGTGAAAGTTCATCCAATGTGTCAGACCCATTCAACAAGGTTGTATAAGAACTAGGTTGTTGCATGAAAGACAAGATTACATTAGACTATCAATATACTTAAACATGTATTTAAACATAATATATTTCAAAGATTAACATCTAAAATAAAAATTTAAATAATTTACCGTGTACTAATTCTCTAAGGCAAATGAAATGGTAGTATGTGTAGCCTACTGCACTTCTGACATCTACTCCTCTGACAACAACTGTTAAAGATTCCAACACATAAACATATATTAGTACAAATATATTTCATAAAATATGAAAGAATTTACATAAAGCACGCTATGAAATTTCTTTAAGACTTACCAGTCCTCCCATATCATTCCTAGCATTCAATGTCTCTCCTAAAAATGGTCAACTTCATGCTCTATCAACTCCTACATCCAGGATATCATGAACCGCAAAGTCGGATGTGTCCATGGGAGCCTTAGTGGACCATCGAAGAGGACCTAAACATATATTGTTGCACGTCATGCAACGATGATGCACACAAATATGTCCCAAAGAGGATGGTCTACCAGCGGAAGTTGATGGCTGTGTACCAGTGGGAGCTACTACAGCAGGTGCACCACCATCATGCTCAAAAGTATTAGGTGCAACACCACGATGATGGGATGCACCGTCAAATGGCTGCACAAGATGATGGCTCTACATGACTAAATGATCACTCAATGAATGTAATGCATGAATGCTCAAAGTCCCTGCATCTACAACAATCTCAGGGTAGGGTAGTGGATTCAGAGCAACAATAGGTGGAGGAGGACGAACTGGGGTGACTCGGCATGCCCTAGGTCTATCATGTGGTATCCCTCTACCAACACCCTGGAAATCCTGCATGTCAAAGGAATAGACATGTTTCCCTAGCACAAACTCAACATATAATTTTTGAAGAAAATATTGAGGAACATCAAGATTGTTGTTGGGTGGTTTATCAAAAACCATCCACCAACGTCTCCAAAAATTTTCTAGTGTGCCTCTATGGGTGCGCCATTTAATTGAAAATTTTGGCTTTTGCACATTAACAAGTTGTCTAGCTCTATGATCGATGAATAACTGAGCTAATTGAGATTTCTCAATATCAAGAGCCTTCACCTCATCATATGACAATCCATCAGCATAAAATAGTCTTTTCTCCTCTCACCATTGTGCAAATCTATTATGTTGAGTTGTCAAAGTTTCAACATTTAAAATGATTGCTTCCAAGGTGTTTTTCATGTTTGATAATTCATCGAGTGTCTCATAGATTTTACATACTTTTCTTAATTGATCTATTTTTTTGTGAATAGACTAGTGTATTGTTGGATTTTGAGGGTTTTGATTTTCTGCAGGATTAGGGTTTTCATTTTGTGTGGGATCAGGGTTTTCATTTTGTACGGGGTTAGGGTTTTCCTTTTGATCCTTTTTAAACTTATTAATTGATAAAAAAATTCAAAATTAACAATGGTTTTAATGTAATAAAAAATATATCAAATATACCCTATTTTTGACTAAAATTCAAAAAACAAAATGCAAAATGAATTTAAATTCAATAAAAATTGAAAAAATCAAACATACCTTACAAATTTGATCAATTTTTTGGGAATTTGAGCTCTCCCAGACTAATATCCAAGTCATGAACTCCAAACTCAGTGCTCACACAATGTAAAAATAACTCTCAAGTTTTTTAAATTATGCTTATAAAACAAGAAACAGATATCTGTTTATAATGGATATTTGTTTCCTTATTTATAGATTTTTTAATAAAATGGTCAGGTACGACGATATTTAAATTTGATTTTTTCAAATATTTAATATTTAATGTAATATATATTATATTAGATTAATTTTAATATAATACATATTATTATATATAATATAATATATATTATTTATAATATAATATATATTATATATTATATATTATATATTATATATTATATAATATATATTATATAATATTATATTATATAATATATATTATATAATATTATATTATATTATAATATTATAATATAATATAATATTATATTATATATTATAATGTTAAAATAGCTCTCACATTTTTTTAATTATGCTTTTAAAATAGGAAATGGATATCTGTTTATAATGGATATCCAATTTCTTATTTATAGGCTTTTTAATAAAATGGTCAGGTCTGACCACATTTAAATTTGGATTTTTCAAATATTTAATATTCAATATAATATAATATATATTATTTATAATATAATATATATAATATATAATATAATATAATATAATATTATATTATATTATATTATATTATATTATATTATATTATATTATATTATATTATATTATATTATATTATATTATATTATAATGTTAAAATAGCTCTCAAGTGTTTTTAATTCTGCTTTTAAAAAAGGAAATAGATATCCATTTCCTAATTTATAGGCTTTTTAATAAAATGGTCAGGTCCGACCACATTTAAATATTATTTAAATTTCAAATATTTAATATTTAATATAATATATATTATATTATTTATAATATAATATATATTATATTATTTATAATATAATATAATATCAATATGATATAATATAATATGATATAATATATAATATATAATATTATAATGTAAAAATAACTCTCAATTTTTTTTAATTTTTTTTATAAAACAAGAAACAAATATCCGTTTATGATGGATATCTGTTTCCTAATTTATAGGTTTTTTAATAAAATGGTTGGGTCTGACCACATTTAACTACTAGTTTTTTTCAAATATTTAATATTTAATATAATATATACGATGCTAATTTTAATATAATACATATTATTATATATAATATATAATATATATTATTTATAATATAATATAATATATAATATATATTATTTATAATATAATATAATATAATATAAATATGATATAATATAGTATTATATTATAAAATAATATATAATAATATTATATTATATTATAATATAACATAATATTATATAATACGACTTATTGGGGTTTTTTTATTATAACATAAAGAACTGATATCTATTATATAATGGATATTTGTTACCTGACTTACATATCAGATATCTGTTTTGTATCAGATATTCATTTTGTAACGAATATCTGTTTCAAGGTTCGGTATTACTAAACCAAAACAGATATTGTACTTGGGCCTACAAAAAGTCAAAGGCGTGAATTTCACATTTTTGGACTTGTTATAAATGCCTTTTTTTCACATCACCACTTTTTGGACCCCATGATCTTGCACATACCCTAATTTCTAAAATTATTTGATTTTCTAACTCCCTCTTCTATCACATGCAATCTTATCCATTGATTGGATTTTCTTAGATCAAATCTTGACCACTCATTTTGAATTCACCCTAATACCCTAACCCTAATTAGGGGTTGCCTTATTCAATCTCATCCATTGATTTTGGGGTATTTCTCATTCTCAATCTTGGTCGTCCATCCAAAATGACATTTTATATAAAATACCAATTTGGCTCTCATTTGAATCATCTCTCATCTGTTGCATACTTGATTTTTTTTTGCACATCTCATTTTCTTGCATACTTCATTTATCTTAGCAAACCATAGTCTAGATTTTCTCATTAGTTGCACAAGTGCATAGTTAGCATTTCATATTAAAATACTTCAATGCTCATTGGTCTTAGCATTGTCAAAATAGTTGCTTACATAGAATCTGAGGGAAAAATCATATTTTCAACAAGTTGAGAAGGTATAATGGAGGTCAGCCATGGAGAATGAAGACATTGGGTGATATCCTTCCTTTATGTTTTCTTATTATTTCCTTTGCACTCTATTATTGCTTTGGGTTTTTATGTTAATGCATTATTAATCATGCTAACCCTAGGAAAATACCCATAGTTACAATACCAAAGGTTAAATAATTTTTGAGTTGTTTAGATCTAGTGATTCACCCCCCCTCTCAATAGATTGTGTGTCCTTCATACACAAAGTAAAATGTAAACAATATCAATAAAATAATTGAATGAAATTTAATTTTGATACGATACAAATGAACCAATGTGTCAATGGTAGCATGACACTTGAACAATGAGGAGAGTAAAATAGATAACTATGTCACAACTAATATAAATAAATTGATATAATTAACCAAAGAAATAAAATATATTTTTATAATTAAAGTATTTAAATGAGTACAAAAGTAACTGATATCTAGGATTAAATAGTCATATAAGCATACAAAATCTTAGAAAATGTTACACACAAGTTTTAAACAATTAAGCTTTGAGGAGATTTGAAGGAGTTTTTTTTTTAATTATAATAATATTTTCTAGATAGAGAACAAAGGTTTAGCATAAAATTCAACAAAGAATTCAATTTAGCATTTGATTGAAACTAGAAAACTAGTAGATTCTAAAGAGAGGAGCTACTAAATCTAGTGAATTTTAGAGAATTTATTTGGAATCTATGTATAATTAAAATAAAATGAATGTATAACTTATCACAATCTAATTCATACTAATTAAATCTAAAATTATAAATTGTATTCAAATTTTAGAGTTGAGTAAGTAGGGAAAAGAGATACAAACCCTAGAAAAGATAAAATTGAAACTGTAAGAGAAGGAAACAAATAAATTTGAAATTATGAATTATTCTACCTAATCCTTGATACTTGAGATTATATTTCTTGCTAAATTTTATTATGGCTCTTACAATTTGATGAATTTGATATAAATTTGTGTTTCTAGGAATAAGAGAGCTAGTTTTCATATTGTTAATTTAGGTCATGTTATTCAATGAATTTAAGTGTTATTATTTTTTAGTATTTTAAAGGTTGTGCAAAGTTTTGAGACAAATATGAGTCTAAAATATTTTTGAGAAGCACATAATTGATGCTTGTGAGTATTTATTTTACTATTTTTCTTAATAGAATGATGGGTATAAGATGGTTGTTTATGGGAACCTATATTAAGTATTAGTGTTTCATCCTAAGTAAAAATTAGTTTGGAAATATTTAAATCTAGAGGTTGATTCTATTAGTATGGATTACTATCATAACTAAGTGTGAATTTTGATCCCCAAATTGTCAATCTTGAGGGTTAAGTCTATAAGTCACCATTTCTAGTCAAAACTAAGGTTTGTTATATCATTGATATTTTTTTATGTATCTGATTATGAAAAATAGTGTGTACTTCCCTATAGTTGAAAATCAAGTTTGAATGCATGGGATGTAAGCTTACATAGTTATCTAATGTTTGCTAAGATGGATTTTTTATACTTTCTTCCATTCATGATTTATTGATGATTTTCGGGTTTATGTGTGTATGAAGGTGTTGTAGGTCCTATTATAGGAACAATTTTGTATGTGACCAATAAGAAGTAATTTTCCTTACATAGTTATAAAAGCATGGCTCATCTCACTATTTATATATTTAATCACAAAAGGTCATAATGGGGGGATTGTATATAGAGGTCATATGATATCGTACATCCACCGCTACATCCCTAGAGATTCTCCAAATCAATAAGTCCTATGAATATTTATTGAAGGTGTATTTGAAGGGCTGAATTTTTTTTGGTGAGAGGGGGAATATTCTAGGAATATTTGTTCATGTCATGTTGACGTTAGTTGAATGGTTAGTTGGTAGGGGCCCCTAGTGCCCTTCTTTGGCCGGGCATGTGCAGGATCATGGTATGCCAAAAAGTGGCAATGGAGAAAAAATTACGTGTTTCATCAACTCAAGAACGCGAAAATGCCGAGTTGACGTTATGTGGCTTGGGTGTCAGTACACATTACCAAAGCAAAGCCCAAACCTAGATTTCCAAATCGGATATCTGATTCAAATTGGATATCTGATTCAAATCGGATATCCAATTTGTGAGACACATATATATTTCCATATTGGCCCGATTAAAACTCATTCTCATTTCACATTTGCTTAACCGCAGCGGGCGCACAGTGAAAAGTTCATTCCACAAATCAGATATCCGACTTGGTGCAAATCCATCTTCAAAAGGTTAGATTATTGATTTTTCTTTGCTCTAATAAAATTTTCAATTAGATTTGTGTAATTTTAGTTGATTTTTTTCAAAATAGGGTTTTTGATAGACTTTTTATGAAAAAATTGAGTTTAGTAAGGATTTTGATGAAAATTGAATGTAATGGATTTTGATTTAATAGTGTTTTTTATGTATTTGGATTAAAAATTAGAGAATTTTATAGATTTTTGTTAAAAACTAGGGTTTTTGTTGGATTTTTTTAAAAAACTAGGGTATTTTTATAATATTTTCATTTATATTATCTAATTTTAATTAGATTTTTTTTAAAAATAATAATTAGGCATTATGGCTGCTCCACCACCTCCACCACCTCCACAGCCATCAATTCAAGAATTAATTTCTGAAAAATGCAACAATTAAGGGGCATTTCTAAAGTTTATACGAGAGTCCCTCGATTATTTGAGATGTCAAACACAATGAAAGAAATAATTAAAAACATAGAAACCCTCTCCTCACAACATAATGCCTTTCATTTGTGGCGAGAAGACATGAGAGAATATTATGCATGTGGATTGTCCTATGATGATGTGAAAGATCTTGGAATAACCAAAGCCCAAATAGCCTCTTTATTTGTTAACCCCGTGACTGGTTTGTCATTAATGTTAATAAAACAAAACTTTCTATAAAATGGTGCACTCATAGAGACATTGTAGAAAAATTTTGGGGTTGTGTATGGTTTTTGAAACCACCGAACAACAAATTGTGATATGCCATTTTACTTTATAAAAAAATTATATGTTGAGTTTATGTTAGGGCATCATGTCAATTACTTTGACATTAAAACCCTTCCCAGTATGTGGAGGTATGCCCTAGGATAGACCAAGGGCAGTTAGAGTAATACCCCACCCATATGTTCCCCCTCCTCCCCTTCCTCCGCCACCTTCAGTATACCATCCATATATTATGCAGGATGCAGCCACATAGACTATCCACGCTATTCACTCTTTGAGTGGTCTTTTGGTTTGCATGCTTCTGTAGTAGCTCAGCCACATTCTGGTGATGTTGGTGATGGCTCGAGTGCTGCCGCATCATCCCTCGTAGGTCCACATATTTTTGTACCACATACTTGCTCCATGTGCCACTAGATATGCTTGGGTCCACTTGTACAGCCTGTCGAGCATCCCTTAGACACTTTCGATTATGACTTCCATGATGTGGACATTATAGATCAGACACAGGGGAGTGGAGCACACCGTATAGAGTCCTCTCCTGCTAGAGAGGGGGACATTGGAATAGTGACACAGGTAAAATTTAAGTTGTGAATTCATAACTTGCATTTGTTTTTAAATGAATATTAATAAGTGATAGTATAATGTACTAATATTTATTTACATGGTCTATTTAACAGTTGATGTCCGAGGA
>VDFB02026320.1:68137273-68218184 GCA_007258455.2 Sequoia sempervirens
TGGAAAACTAGGGTTCACAACCTCCAAAACTTGGGTTCGTAAGATCGACAAGGTTCCCACATCCAAAGAAACAAAATCCAAAACAATAATAAAAAGGTAATGAAAAAATCACATGATCTTATAACTCGAGAAACAATTGGTTCAATTGCATTTATAATTTCTATTTTACTCAATGCAATTATAAAACACAATAATAATTTCGACATAATTATATAATACGCTTCTTTTAATTAATCAATGAAACTAAATTTCATAATTTTATCATTATAAAAAAAAAACATTATATATTACATTAATACACAACATATATATATATATATATAAATAAAACACCAATATATATATATTTAATATACATATATAAATATAAAAAAAGATAAATATATATATATATATATATATATCAAATTAAAATAAATAATAAAACAAAATAAGTTTAAACCTTGCCGCACTGGCCGTACGCAAACTGCAAAGCAGTCTGTATGGACTGCTGTGACGGTCGAGGCCACAGGGGGAGGGGGAGGGTATGGCCCAGCCGTCCCCCCCCCCCATACCCATATAAAAAATCATATCTATTTTTGTTTAATAATTTTTTTGTTTAAAACAAAAAAATAGTCCTTCTCTTGGGTAAGGACGTCGACTGGGTACAGTTCAGCCCATAAATTTCGAAACACAGTTTCAAATAAATCTAAATGCAATATATATATATATATACTCAAAACTTATTGTTTCAAAGGGAATATTATTTCTTTTCCTCTATGTCAAACATAGCCATATTGGACAATTTTAGAATTCAATGATAGATTTTACTTTTAATAGCCAAATTGTAAAAACACAAAATATTTTCAGAAACAAGTTTAATTTCCTCCATAAGATTTGCTATTCAACAAATTCTACATCCTAAAGTTTTATTTTTCTTTCATAGAATATCATATCTAATTTTTTATTTATTTATTTTGAATCAAGAAACTAAAGAAGATGCAAATGGAACCTGGAGTCCTACGCTATTGGAAATCTGATGAAGCTTTGCTTGATCCAAATAGCCCTTCGAATAACTTTCATTCCTTCCTTCAGAACTTCGTCTCCAGCTTTCCTTGATAGATTCTCTAATCTAAACTTAATCCAGAATAACCTCTCTTTCTGAACAAAGAAAATTAAAATAATTTACTGCAGAAGAAGAACAAGGGAAATTCCCATTTCCAAAAACTCCATATTTTCTATAACTTTTGTAATTTTCCCTTGAATGAAAAGTCTCTCAAATTTGCAATTAAATAAAAATATAACTCTCCTTTTTCGAAAGTTCTAAAAATATAAATTAAAAGAAATTTTCTAAAATTAATTCCAACTTTTCAGCCAAACTCAATACTCATTCAAGTCCTTTTTATCTTTTCTTTTTTTCTTTTATTGATTTTTTCTATTTAACAATACTTTCTGCTTTAATTTTGATTTTGCAAGCTTTACTTGCAATTCACATAATTTTTTTTTTTTTTTTTTTAATTTATTTATTTCATAATTATCCTCAGCCATCTAATTTAATTAAATTAACAAGATACAAATTTAATTATTTAATTAACATTTTAAATAACACACATGACTTTTAAAATAAGAATTTTAATATTTTAATACAAATTAATCCAACACTACTATAAACATTTAGTAACATCATTTAATTAAATAAATCACATAATACAAAATACCAACGTAAAATACATACCAAAATACACTCACACAAATTACTATAATAAATTGCAAAATGATAAAAAAACAAAGACGCACAATACCACTCAATCAGGACGATTTGACAAACATGGGATGGGGTGACTTCCTTGTCATCTTTGTTTCAACAGTATGCTCGCTGGGAATCTGATGCTCGCCCTGTCCTGCCGAAGCAGGTGGAATCGAGACTTTGTACCTGCAATCCCTGCATACAAATAAGGTCGTGTACATGTACATATATATATATATATATATAATCAGGGCATTACATTGTGAGAAGGAATTGCAGTGTAGTAGGGAACTCATAAATGAGTGGTGCTACGTTGTCCTCTCATCAAAACTATACTAACAATTATAATATCAATGATGAAATAACATTTCTAACTAACTGATCGCATCATAATATAATTACCAAATCACTACATCACAATGTATTATTGAATCAAATTAAACATCACAATCCAATGTAATCATAATGTCATCAATTGAAGTAACATAATCAACAATCAATCTAAACTAACCAATCCACCAAACCAAACCATAAGGAGTACTATCACAGTCACGAAGTATCAAACCAAAGCATAAAAAAAATTAAGTCCAAACAACAAACATGAGGGGTATTACACGACAACAATGAATCCCAATGATTTTTTCCTGATGTGTGTGTGCCTTAGTTTGCACACCCTTTTATTTGTAGGTTGCTTCTCCTAAATGTTCTTGGTTTCACATAGTTTCAATGAACCTTTCTTGGCTCCCCCTTTTAGAATTATGGGGTGTTTCTACTATTGGTGCTAATGTTTCCTTGGTTTTGCGTCTGAGTGATCTACATATCTAGTTCTTATTCTTATGTACTTTCATATGCAACATACAACAATGGCTTGTTACATGCATTTTAGTGAGTTGGAGCATTTACCATATGAACATTATTACTTTCTTATTTCTAGAGGTGACCTTCCATTTTCATTTGATCAAAGACTATTGAGTACTTGTATTTTCAACTTGCATCTTGCATGTTGAGTAGTGTCATTTTTGGTCAGTCATTCAGATTCATGTGTCGTTTGTATCTTTGAGTTCCAAATATTTTTCCTTTTTTTTCATTTGATTCGAGTAGTATCATTGGGGACATTCACATAGATTATTGTCTCTCTTTATCAGTGTTCTTCAAACTTTTGGTACCTATATTTTTGACTTGCATCTTGCATGTTGAGTAGTGTCATTAGCGTCACTCATGCAAATTCATGCACCACTTGTATCTTCTACTTCTAGATATTTTTCTTTATTTTCCATCTGATTTAAGTAGTGTCATTGGGGGAACTCATGTAGATTACTATCTTCTTGATCTTGATATTTGTATCTTTGATTTCTAGATGTTTGCTTTTGTTTTCCATCTGAATCGAGTAGTCTCATTGAGGGCACTCATGCACATTCTTGTTATCTTGATCCTGATCATCATTTGTTTCAGAGGAGGTTCTTCATTTTAGCACTATATTAGTCATTTTTTGACAACAGTCTACAACTTCTTCATGATTCAGTGATGTTCTACATGTTCCACTCTTTTTTAGGACATTGTTTTGGTTAGAGGCTTCTTAGTCCTTCACCTTGATTTAGAGGCTTTTTCAGTCCTTCATTCACCTTTCTCTCTAAATTGGAGAGGAGTTTTCTCCCATTATGATTTTCTCCTTTTTCTCCAGTTTTGAGAGATCTTTTGTTTGTACATGGGTACCTAACTAGGCCTACCTTATTTACCGGGACCCATCTTGCATTATTTTTTAGGGTTTTTAGCTACTCTCTAAGTTCATATTAAGGGGTGTGTTAGATTAATAATGCATTAGCTTAATAATTAACTAACCTTTAATTAATTATTAGTCTAATTTATTTTCATGCACTTAAGCTAAACTTGGGAGTTCTTTATTTAGTTAACTAAGTGTTTTTCTATGCTAATTGAAGTGAGCTATTATTAGATCATTTTGTCTCAATGTGATGTTGACACTTGTCTTGATCTAATCCCTATATCATTTAGAGTTTCTCCTATATAACACTCAACCCTCATTGTATTATCCCTCAAACTCTTAACCTTTGAGGACTCAAGATTGTTTTCCTTAAAGATTCTTGAGGTTCATTTTGTAGTTTTTTCTTGTTGAGGAATATAGCAACTCTTTGTTTGTAGATTCCTTGTGTGGAAGGTGTCTTTGTTCGTTGATAGATCTTGTGGCTTATGGTTTGTATTTTTTCACAATTTTAACATTGATTTGATAAATTATGGATGGGTAACATAGTGGAGTCCTATTGGGTCATCTATATGCTCTACTAGTGTTTGGATTTGATGATTATTAAATCTTTAATTGAGCTTTCTTTGTATTGGTGGGCTTGGTTGTTGGAATTGATCGCTATAATAACTAAAGTGTACCTTCTTTATTATATATCTTTTTAAAATTTCTTGTGCTATATGTGATTAATTTAAACATGTAGACTGTTACAACCATTTGAAGAGTGTTGTGATATGTCAAATTATATTTAGATTATCATAGTTATCTATAAGGATTCCATTAATGAAATGGGATAGTTTGATGAATTTTTTTCATTGACATTTTTCTATTTAAAATGTATCATGTTTAAAATTTAAAGAACTAGACCTTAGATGAAGTGTACACTAAATACCTAGAACTTATATTCAATAATATCATGTGAATAAAATAACATGAATATTATCATCCCTGGGTCATTGGGATTCTCTAATATGTTAAAAAAAAAATTGTGACACCCTTCTTGTGTCTCAACCAAAATTATAGGGTCTTGAAATTGAAGTTCTTGTTCAAAAAGATTTGTTTTATATGTTTTATCTTTATTTTGTATCTCTACACATCTTATATAGTGTGATCCTTGTGATTCTTAATTAACTCTATCTTGACATAATGAGATTTTCTTATGTTGTTTTACCACCTATTTCTTGAGGCTCTCTCATAATATTTCTCAAGGATAAGTGTTTAGGTTACATGCAATTTACTAACTAGTTTAATCTAAGTTTAATCTTTTCCATGTATGAAAAGGCTTCTACACTTATTATTTCATGTTACTATCCTTACAATATGAGACAGAAAATGAGACAAATAGTATATAGGCTTCACATTTGGGGTTATGGCCTATAATAGACTCTTAAGTTGAGTTTCAAATTTTCATTATTTCATGGTTCACATGTATATTATAAATGTCATTTTTTAACCTAGTGAGAAGTCACATGGCAAGCACATGGAGGGAATGGTTGGCCCACTTTCTCAAAGTACGTTGGTTTTTTCGTGGGCTTCCTGTCCATTCTCACCCAAATTGGAAGGTACAACCCCGAGTATTTCTCTTTGGATTGTTATGCAAAGAAAGATTCGGTTAGGTACATGTGTTGTTTTTAGGATGTGCAAAATCTTAATGCCGTGCATGTATGGCTTTCACATCTGTCTCACCGACACCCCACAATATAATCACATGTTTTTTAATTGAACATAGGACTAAAGAATCTAGTAATCACTTTTATTAAATTGAACATATTACTAAGGAATCTAGTAACCTACCATTAAATACATTGGGATACAAAAATTGATGAGAGAAACCATGCACTAACATAGATACTCACAAACTTGAATATCCATTTCATTAGTTGTAATCTGATTTTCTATTTGTATGTGAGCAATAAATATGAACAATGTGTAAGATAAGATAAGGTTTTCAAAATGTATTGGCCAACTATGTTTTATGTTTTTTGTTTTGTGTTGGTTTGTGTGGATATTGGAAACATATTATTTTAGTGTTTGATTTAGTTTTTGCAGGTGTATTTGTTAATTTTAAATTTTAAACTTTTATTATATTATATTATATTATATTTATCAACTTAATATTAGTTTAATTTTCATGATTTTTATTCAAATAGATTAGGTCACACTTTATAGTTATGTCCTCTTGATAAAATCTATAGATAATCTTCTACTTTCAAATTTCAAATTTCAAATTTTATGTTTATGAAGATGGATGTTGTTATTAAATTTCAAACAAATGGTATTTATATGCATGGATCTTCATCTCTTGTGATTAGGATTCTAGTTGTGCATTGGAGTGGCATGTCATGAAACAACCCCAAAAGATGTGCCAAGTTTTTTCTTAATATTGTAGAGTGTTCCACATTATTTTGTGCTAAGCTCTATATTGCATTTCATGAGTGTGTACATGAATTCAATTTTGGTATAGTCCATTTAGACATAATTGTTGACAAACCCTTATGGAATGATCTTTTTTGTTGTGTAAATGGTTCATATTGCAAAGGACTATGCATGAACTATCTAATTTATAAAAAATGTGACATGGTTTCAAGCACTACTTGAGTGGCACATGAAGCAAAGAGCTATGCAAACATGTACACTACATGGTTTTTGGCATCATGTGTAATATGCATGGTCCAAGAAGCTACATGTATAATTGTGCACTTTAATGCTAAGGCATGATAGTGGATATGTTTAAATAGGAGTGCATGGATCATTTACCCATTCTTGAAAGACAATCATCAAAATTATATTAAAAGAAATTTGTACACTCTAGTCTAAAGATTGTACAATATTTTAACTCATGGGACCACTTTAAGGTGTCAATAACCTTGTAAATATTATGTATTTAATTAATCCTAATTTTGTTTGTAAGTCATTCATAAGGGATGAGGGTTTTACCATAAATACTAAATATTTTTTTATCATCATGTTTTTATTTTTACAATAATTAAGTTTGATTTGTATGGTAACTTTTTTTTACTCTAGGGATCAATAACTAATTTTATTAGCAATGATTCACTATTTACCACAAGGGAATCTAGGAGGATAAAGGTTTTTTGGACATTCAACTTCTTAAGGAGGTTGTTATGAGGTTGTTTTGTCATTTTGGGTGGCTATTAGTGAAGATAAATAAGTTGTGGTTATAAATAATAACCACCCAAATTGATTAGAAACTAACAACAACCAAATATACAAATTAGGTAGATGATTAGTGTGGTTGCAATCTATATTATCTTACGAATTAAATTCTTAAATTTATCCAAGGGATGCAAAATAGGATTTTATAACCAAATTGGATTCCTATTTAGAGGGTGAAAATACTATATAAATATGCTTTAAGATGGTAGTATGTATGTGTAATTAGCAAGAGTGTAAAAAAACTATATGCATGAGTTGAAGATTGAATATCAGAGAGGAATGATTGTATTCAATCTCTATTTTTAAGATAATATAGATATGAGTGTCTCTTCTTAGTGGAGTTTTTTCTCGAAAGGGTTTCTCCATGTAAATATTGTGTTATGTGTTTAATTCTCCTGTTCTATATTTTTAAATTTTTTGATCTATTTTATTGCATTTTCTATTTGGATATGCACTAGATAAAATATATTTTTTAAATTTGAAATTGTATTTCTATTTTATAGTTGTTCACCTTCATTTATAACATTTGGCATCATATTCTAACTAGCTTTATTTCTTTGGTGGAAGTGTGAAGGTTTTTTGAGTTGTAGTGAGAGTTATGGTTGAATTTATTTTTCATATTTGTGTAGAAGACATGGCTACATCCTCACCTTGATTGGATTTTTTTTCTGATAAAATAAGCAGGGAAGGGCCCTAATCCCATGGAACAATAGAATATCAAAAAGAGCAACATAGGTGGGAAACACCACCACCAACCAAACCAAAAAATAACATCAAGTTGGCATGCAGGCCCAAATTCAAAACCATCACTATAGTCCAGCCATTATCTATCAAAAATAAAAAGTTACTACCAACAAAATTTAAGCTACGATGACCATTAATTAAGTCCACAATATACCAGGTGGTATTCCACCAAATCTTATATAGAATTAACAAATAGTCCCAGCTATTGGTATAGTTCAAAAACCCATCAAAAAGTAAGAGAACATCAAACCAAGCCATCAGTTGTCCTTCCTTAATAGGTCCCCATACTCACCTAAGAGAGCCACATATTCACTCCAGTCAAGTCCCTTTGATTCATCCAACAGTTTTAGGGCGTCAGATTTCCCCTACTTCAATTTTCTTGTTATCTTTGCTTCTCCCAAGGCTGCTCCCAACATAACACGTCTCATCAACCTATTAGTGACTCTGATCAGAGCATCCAAGGCCTTTTCCATATCCTTGAATTGGACCTACAAAAAGGTTAATCTATTTTAAAAAATCATTACTCAATTCTTCAGACCAGAAAGCCCAACATCCTGTTCATTCCCAGTTTCATTCTTTTCCTCAGATGGCTCCACTTGCTCCTCCTCTCCCTCATCTTTTTCCTCCTCCTCCAATTCATCTTCCCCCATATCGTAGGTAGTTTCCTCAAAATCAAAATCTTCAGAATCATCATCTTTCTAAGCCTCAAACTCCTCATAACCTAGGATATTCTCCACGTCCACAAACACTTTTTCTTTCCAAATTGATCTATGGAACCAAATTGATCTATGGAATCTGAAAAATGGAGTATCTCTTTGAAGAAATGGATCAATGGTTGGATATAAACAATACAAAATAAACCAAACAAGATATACTAGGATGAGTGAGATAAGATGGATAAGAAAGAATGAGGCTCACCATCCAGCTTTGTCTTGTAGAATTTGTCATACTAAATGTTTCTGAGAAGGAAATAACATATGATCTTTTAAAACGAATGGGTGAGATCTACGAAGCCAAGAGTTTAGTAAATAAGTTGTTTTTAAAAGAAATATTTTCTCTTTATATAGGAGCAAATTTGCACCCCTTATGCAAATTCCTCTTTTACTCTTCCTCACTTTAGAAAACCAAATTCGAAGGCTAAATTGCATTTGTTTTGTGTGTCGGTAGAGGAATAACACCATCTTCAACCAATCGACCCAAATATGGTCATTTTTCTCATTTTCTCTTAAAATTCACTCCTTCATGCATTTCATCTTCTACACATCCTCTAAGCACTCAACTTGATCACTGTACAAGCATTCTAGCATGCACTTCTTTCCTTCTAAGCTCTCAAGCAACACTTTGCACTCCATAGCAATGACAACACTTCATCAACTCCATAGGGAAAGTGTGGAACAAACACCATTACAGCAGGGGCTTGAGTCCTCTTATTTTCTCCTCCATTAGCTAATGAGCTCTTAGTGGAGGTGGTAAGCTTTCTACTCCTCTCCTCTACGATTTGGTTGACTAGCACATTATTACTTTGAAGTGTTTTTGTGTTCTTTACTTCATTTCCTTCTTCATCAAATATTTCTCCATTGTTGCAGAATTGGTTGTCCGTGGAGGTGGAACCATCAAAATGGGGGTTTGACTGAGGTAGGGCTCTATATAGCCCCAACAAATTTCCCTATTTCTTGTGTGCAAGTGGACATGCATTCAGAGCTAGCTGGCGAACATGCTCTTTTGTGAGATCATTTTTGTCACCCTAGCTTTAATCTACTTGCTTTGTCAAGTTTCTTTATACATTTCTTACTTCATAGTGTTATTTTTCTCCCCTAAAAACCATTAGCTATGTAGTTAGTCTATTTTCTGGTGGTTAACCTTGTCTTTTTAGTCCTTTGGTTGTATGAACACTAGTGCACTTGAGAGACGCTAGCGCACCACACTGTTGTCCCAAAACCACATTTTTTCAACCTTGGGCAAAGGGCTACAGGTGAGGCATAGTGTTGAACTCGAAAACTTGCTCGCCTAGCCCCTTCTGAGTTTCAGGTTTGCAGAGTGATTGAAGGACCTCATAGTCCTCATCATTCTCGTCCCACATTTCAAAATGCCCCTTTACATTGAGGTAAGTTAGGGAAACCTTCCACTCTTGGCTCTCTATGACTTGGGGCCTTGAATGTGGAGTCCTATTGGGTCATCTATATGCTCTACTAGTGTTTGGATTTGATGATCATTAAATCATTAATTGAGCTTTCTTTGTATTGGTGGGCTTGGTTGTTGGAATTGATCACTATAATAACTAAAGTGTACGTTCTTTATTATATATCTTTTTAAAATTTCTTGTGCTATATATGATTAATTTAAACATGTAGACTATTACAACCATTTGAAGGGTGTTGTGATATGTCAAATTATATTTAGATTATCATAGTTATCTATAAGGATTCCATTAATGAAATGGGATAGTTTGATGATTTTTTTCATTGACATTTTTCTATTTAAAATGTATCATGTTTAAAATTTAAAGAACTAGATCTTAGATGAAGTGTACACTAAATACCTAGAACTTATATTCAATAATATCATGCAAATACAATAACATGAATATTATCATCCCTGGTTCATTGGGATTCTTCAATATTTTTCAAAAACAATTATGACACCCTTCTTGTGTCCCAACCAAAATTATAGGGTCTTGAAATTGAAGTTCTTGTTTAAAAAGATTTTTTTTATATGTTTTATCTTTATTTTGTATGCTCTTCTCTATACATCTTATATAGTGTGATCCTTATGATTCTCAATTAACTCTATCTTGACATAATGGGATTTTCTTATCTTGTTTTACCACCTATTTCTTGAGGCTCTCTCATAATATTTCTCAAGGATTAACTGTTTATGTTACATGCAATTTACTAGTTTAATTTGAGTTTTATCTTTTCCATGTATGAAACAGCTTCTACACTTAATGTTTCATGTTACTATCCTTACAATATGAGGCAGATAGTATATAGGCTTCACATTTGGGGTTATGGCCTATAATAGAACCTTAAGTTGAGTTTCAAATTTTCATTATATATGTTTATTTCATGGTTCACATGTATATTATAAATGTCATTTTTTAACCTAGTGAGAAGTCACATGGCAAGAACATGGAGGGAATGGTTGGCCCACTCTCTCAAAGTACGTTGGTTTTTTCGTGGGCTTCCTTTCCATTCTCACCCAAATTGGAAGGTACAACCCCGATTATTTCGCTTTGGATTGTTATGCAAAGAAAGATTCGGTTACATGTGTTGTTTTTAGGATGTGCAAAATCTTAATGCCGTGCATGTACGGCTTTCACATCTGTCTCACCGACACCCCACAATATAATCACATGTTTTTTAATTGAACATAGGACTAAAGAATCTAGTAATCACTTTTACTAAATTGAACATATTACTAAGGAATCTAGTAACCTACCATTAAATACATTGGGATACAAAAATTGATGAGAGAAACCATGCACTAACATAGATACTCACAAACTTGAATATCCATTTCATTGGTTGTAATCTGATTTTCTATTTGTATGTGAGCAATAAATATGAACAATGTGTAAGATAAGATAAGGCTTTCAAAATGTATTGGCCAACTATGTTTTATATTTTTTGTTTTGTGTTGGTTTGTGTGGATATTGGAAACATATTATTTTAGTATTTGATTTAGTTTTTGCAGGTGTATTTATTAATTTTAAATTTTAAATTTTTATTATATTATATTATATTAAATTTATCAACTTAATATTAGTTTAATTTTCATGATTTTTATTCAAATAGATTAGGTCACACCTCATAGTTATGTTCTCTTGATAAAATCTATAGATAATCTTCTACTTTCAAATTTCAAATTTCAAATTTTATGTTTATGAAGATGGATGTTGTTATTAAATTTCAAACAAATGGTATTTATATGCATGGATCTTCATCTCTTGTGATTAGGATTCTAGTTGTGCATTGGAGTGGCATGTCATGAAACAACCCCAAAAGATGTGCCAAGTTTTTTCTTAATATTGTAGAGTGTTCCACATTATTTTGTGCTAAGCTCTATATTGCATTTCATGAGTGTGTACATGAATTCAATTTTGGTATAGGCCATTTAGACATAATTGTTGACAAACCTTTATGGAATGATCTTTTTTGTTGTGTAAATGGTTCATATTGCAAAGGACTATGCATGAACTATATAATTTAGAAAAAATGTGACATGTTTCAAGCACTACTTGAGTGGCATATGAAGCAAGGAGCTATGCAAACATGTACACTACATGGTTTTTGGCATCATGTGTAATATGCATGGTCCAAGAAGCTACATGTATAATTATGCACTTTAATGCTAAGGCATGATAGTGGATATGTTTAAATAGGGGTGCATGGATCATTTACCCATTCTTGAAAGACAATCATCAAAATTATATTAAAAGAAATTTGTGCATTCTAGTCTAAAGATTGTACAATATTTTAACTCACGGGACCACTTTAAGGTGTCAATAACCTTGTAAATATTATGTATTTAATTAATCCTAATGTTGTTTGTAAGTCATTCATAAGGGATGAAGGTTTTACCATAAATAGTAAATATTCTTTTATCATCATGTTTTTATTTTTACAATAATTAAGTTTTATTGGTATGGTAACTTGTTTTTACACTAGGGATCAATAACTAATTTTATTAGCAATGATTCACTATTTACCACAAGGGAATCTAGGAGGATAAAGGTTTTTTGGACATTCAACTTCTTAAGGAGGTTGTTATGAGGTCATTTTTTCATTTTAGGTGGCTATTAGTAAAGATAAATAAGTTGTGGTTATAAATAATAACCACCCAAATTGATTAGAAACTAACAACCAAATAGCCAAATTAGGTAGGTGATTAATGTGGTTGCAATCTATATTATCTTATGCATTAAATTCTTAAATTTATCCAAGGGATGCAAAACAGGATTTGATAACCAACTTAAATTCCCATTTAGGGGGTGAAAATACTATATAAATATGCCTTAAGATGGTAGTATATATGTGTAATCAACAAGAGTGAAAAAAAACTATTTGCATGAGTTGAAGATTGAATATCAGAAAGGAAAGATTGTATGCAATCTCCAATTTTAAGATAATATAGATATGAGTGTCTCTTCTTAGTGGAGTTTTTTCTTGAAAGGCTTTCTCAATGTAAATATTGTGTTATGTGTTTAATTCTCTTGTTCTTTTTTTTTTATCTATTTTATTGTATTTTCTATTTGGTTATGCACTAGATAAAATATATTTTTTACATTTTAAATTGTATTTCTATTTTATAGTTGTTCACCTTCATTTATAACTTTTGGCATCATATTCTAACTAGCTTTATTTCTTGGGTGGAAGTGTGAAGGTTTTCTGAGTTGTAGTGAGAGTTATGGTTGAATAAGACATGGCTACATCCTTATCTTGATTGGATTTTTTTTTTTTGATAAAATAAGTAGGGAAGGGCCTTGATCCCATGGAACAATAGAATATCAAAAAAGAGCAACATAGGTGGGAAACATCACCACCAACTAAACCAGAAAATAACATCAAGTTGGCACACAAGCCCAAATTTAAAACCATTGCTATAGTCCAACCATTATCTATCAAAAATAAAAATTCACTACCAACAAAATTTAAGCTACAATGACCATTAATTAAGTCCACAATATGCCAGGTGGTATTCCACCAAATCTTTTACAAAATTAGTGAATAGTCCTAGATATTGGTATAATTCAAAAACCCATCAAAAAGCATGAGAACATTAAACCAAGCCATTAGTTGTCCTTCCTTAATAGGTCCCCATACTCACCTAAGAGAGCAACATATTCATGCCAGTTAGGTCCCTTTGATTCATCCAATAGTTTTAGGGCATTAGATTTCCACTGCTTCTTCAATTTTCTTGTTATCTTTGCTTCTCTTGAGGCCGCTCCCAGCATAACATGTCTCATCAAATTGTTAGTGTCTCTCATAAGAGTAACCAAATCCTTTTCCATATCCTTGAACTGGACCTACAAAAAGGTTAATCCACTTTTAAAAAAATCATTACTCAATTCTTTAGTTTTATTCTCCAGACCAGAAAGCCCAACATCCTATTCATTCCCATTTTCATTCTTTTCCTCAGACAACTCCACTTGCTCCTACTCTCCCTCATCTTTTTCCTCCTCCTCCAATTCATCTTCCCCCATATCATAGGTAGTTTCCTCAAAATCAAAATCTTCATAATCATTATCTTTCTAAGCCTCAAACTCCTCATAACCTAGGATATTCTCCACATCCACAAACACTTTTTCTTTCCAAATGGAACTATGGAACCAAATTGATCTATGGAATCTAAAAAATGGAGGATCTCCTTGAAGAAATGGATCAATTGTTGAATCTAAACAATACAAAATAAACCAAACAAGATATACTAGGATGAGTGAGATAAGATGGATAAGAAAGAATGAGGCTCACCATCCATCTTTGTCTTATACAATTTTTCATACTAAATGTTTCTGAGAAGGAAATAACATATGATCTTTTGAAACAAATGGGTGAGATCTATGAAGCCAAGAGTTTAGTAAATAAGTTATTTTTAAAAGAAATAATTTCTTTTTGTATAGGAGCGAATGCGAATTTGCACCCCTTATGAAAATTCTCCTTTTACTCTTCCTCACTTTAGAAAACCAAATTTGAAGGCTAAATTGTGTTTGTTTTGTGTGTCGGTAGAGGAATAACTATCAGGGACACCCACGTGGTACACATACATTCACATAGCATGCTTATGTCCCTAGAAAATTCTTGTGTCTGGAGCTTGCAGAGGCGTTACACTTCCCATTGGAGGTCAATTTGTAACATCATCTTTGACTAATCGACTCGAATATGGTAATTTTTCTCATTTTCTTTTAAAATTCACTCCTTCATGCATATCATCTTCTACACATCCTCTAAGCACTCAACTTGATCACTCTCCAAGCATTCTAGCGTTCACTTCTTTCCTTCTAAGCTCTCAAGCAACACTTTACACTCCATAGCAGCAACAATAGCACTTCATCAACTCCATAGAGCAAGTGTGGAACAGACACCATTGGAGTAGGGGCTTGAGTCCTCTTATTTTCTCCTCCATAATCTAATGAGCTCTTAGTGGAGGTGGTAAGCTTTATACTCCTCTCTACAATTTTTTTGAGTAGCACATTATTGTTTTGAAGTGTTTTTGTCTTCTTTACTTCATTTCCTTCATCAAATATTTCTCCATTGCTAAAAACTTGGTTGTTTGTGGAGGTGGAAACACCAAAATGGGGGTCTGACTAAGGCAGGCCCCTATATAGCCCCAACAAATTTCCCTATTTCTTGTGTGCAAGTGGACATGCATTTGGAGCTAGCTAGTGAACCGTATCTTTTGTGAGATCATTCTTGTCACTCTAGATTTAATCTACTTGATTTATCATGTTTGTTTATATATTTCTTACTTCATAGTGTTATTTCTCTCCCCTAAAAACCATTAGCTAGGTCATTAGTCTATTTTTTGGTGGTTAACCTTGTATTTTTAGTCCTTTGGTCATATGAACACTAGTGCACCTAAGAGACGCTAGTGCACCATGCTATCATCCTAGAAACACATTTTTTCATCCTTGGGAAAAGATCTACAAGTGAGGCATAGTGTTGAACCCAAAAACCAGCTCACCAAGCCCCTTCTGAGTTTCAAGTCTGCAGAGTGATCGAAGGACCTTATAGTCATCATTCTCATCCCTCATTTCAAAATTCCCCTTTACGCTAAGGTAAGTTAGGGAAACCTTCCACTCTTGGTTCTCTATGACCTAGGGCCTTGAATGTGGTTGGTCCCCCTCTCTTACAATCTTAAAATTAAGGAGGCTAATTTGATAGAAAACCATTTGAATACATTTAATTTGATTTTTGAGTCAGTTAGTTTTAGTCGATGAACTAAGATAGATGAAGAAGATAAGTGTATCATGTTACTTTATTCTTTTCCTAAGTCATGGAGGATTTAATCCTTAACGTTAGTGCTAATCTCAATGATCCAAACATGGATGATCTTGTTGCAATATTATTTTCAAAAGAAATAAGAAAGAAGGCTATGGAAAGCTCATCAAATTATTTTCATGTTAGGGCAAGGTCGAAGGAAAGAGGTGGATGAAAAGGAGATTAGAAGGAGCCTAAGAAAAAGACCAAGGGAAGATCTAATGCTTTGCATAAAAATAATAGAGTTGCATGTTAGAACTACACAAAAAGGGGAAATTTGAAGAAGGAATACAAAAAAAAGTGGTATTCCACCACAAAGGAGTCCTTCAAGTTAGGTGATGATGCTCTTTTGTCTTCATGGAATATTATATCTAATGGACATTGGATGATTGATATAAGATGCTCTTATCATATGACTTCTAATAGGTTGTGATTTTCCACATATGAAGAGTATTATAGAGGAAAAGTATGCCTTAGGGATAATAGTGCATATCCCATTATTGAACAAGGAAAGGTATAGTTGTGTTTTAATAATGGGAGGTTAAAAAAATTACTTGGTGTTTATATAATATTGAGTTAGGTAGAAATTTTATTTTGGTTTCTAAGATAAATAATATAATAATACATGTAAATTTTGATAAGCATTAGTGTATATTCATGAGAGGTAGTTTGGTAATTATAGTGAGAGGGAAAAGGATGAGAACTCTATTTAAGCTAGAGGATACCACTATTTTTAATTCTACCTATGTAATTGAGAAAACTAAAAATAAATGTATGTTATGGCACTATAGATTAGGCCACATAAGTATGGTGTAAAGACTATTTTAAGAAAGAATTCATCAAATATTTTTTCCTTATTCTGATGAAATTTTGAGTTTTGTGAATATTGTATGTTTGGTAAGAAAAAAAATCTTTTTTTTCCTTCAGGAAGTAATCAAGCTAAGATTAAACTAGAGATTATTTTTTCATATGTTTTTGGTCTTATGGATATTTAATCTATGGACAGTGTAGATATTTTTTTCCTTCATTGATGATGTTTCAAGATTTTCTTGAACTTATTTTATGAGGCATAAATATAAAATTTCACTAAGTTTATAAAATTTAAGGCCTTAATTGTAAAGTAGTTATATTATAAGATAAGTTTTTTGAGATATGATAACAAAGGAGAATATCATTCTAAGTAGTTTGATAATGTTTTTAGGAATACAAAAATTGTTTAGAAAAAATACTATTCCATATGCTCAATAATATCCAACTCTAAACATCCTTGGGGATATTTGATTTGGAACAATCTCCTCAAATATAGGAAGTTGTTACTAGAGGGGATAAGGTAGGAATTGAGGACTGCTTATAGGATTAAATTTTAGGAGGACCCTTGGATCATGGACCAACCATTAAACCAACTAGTTTTCAAAGACCTACAAGATCCATCTATAATTGTACTTGGTTGGAGAGTTGCTAACTATGTCATTAGAAAATTTGGGACACAACAATGAAAGGAAATTAAAAATTATTGTTATAACAATCATGAGTTGATCAAAATAGATAAAACTCTCCAAATGACCCCAAAGTTAAAAATATTCCCCTTATTTTAGAATGAGGATGGGTTTTATTGGGAAAATGAAAGAAATGGGAAATTCACTATTAAGTCTATGTATAATTTGTTATCATCCAATGACCGCAACAATAGGTTTTGGAAGCTCATATGCAACCATCACCTAATCCCCAAGATTAATTTATTCTAGTGGACTATTGCTTAGAACAAGATTCTTACTCGAGATAATTTAAAGAATAGAGGTTTTCAAATTCCTATTATGTGTATTTTATGCAAAATTGATGAGGAATTTGTGCCTCATGTGTTGCTTCACTACCCCTTCTCACAAGAAATCTAGGGCTATGCCTTGAAACAAATAGCACTCAACTAGACTATGAATGATAGCTTAAAAGGTCATATTGAGAATTAGACCTATCCTTATGCTCATCCTCTGATTAAAGACTTATGGAAACATATTCCTGCTAATGTTTGTTGGAGTATTTAGAAATAAAGGAAAAACAAATTATTATGAAATATTGAAAAGAATGCCAAGGATTTTGAAAAAAAAATATTTAGAATTTGCTTTAAACTAATACCTTTACCATATATTAACTTACCTTTGTAATATATTGCATGGATTTCAAACACAAGGTCAACCCCCTAGTTATTTTTGCATGAATTTAAATCAAAACTTACAATGTAAACATTATTAAAGTGGTCAATTATAAATTGCTTTAATAGATATCATGTAAATGCAGAGAACAGGAAAATCCACAACACGTGTTAAATTAATTCTTAATTGATTACTTTAATATTTATTTAGATTCATTACTTTCATGTCAACATCATTCAAAATCAGGGGTGGAGTTTTTACTGGAGCCTTTTGAGCATGATTTTTAGTTGATTGGGTGAGTTTGAAGTCCACTTTGGTCAAATTGATTGAGAGGGGAAGTTTGGAGTTGTTTGAGCTTAGTTTACATCAATTGTGGGCCCCCTTTCTCAAGCCTTTTCCATTTTGTTCATGAATTAATTTGGAGGTGGGATATTTTTTAGTGCACTTCACTACGAGTGGTGCCTCTTGGCTCTTTGAGATATTTTATTGTATATAAAGGAAAAGACTTAGTCTTTTTTCCTCATTTCTTACCTTTTCTCTCTCTTGTGCATTGTAGAGAGAAAAAGGTTTTGTAGCTTGATTTAAAAGAGATATAGCAGTAGTTTATTTTTAACATATTTCATCATATTGTAGAGATTCCTTCCATTTTTTTAGTAAAAATCAAGTGTTTACCTTCTCCAATTTTAGTTGTTGTCTCTTATGGCTGATTTTGAAAGAAATTTATTATGTTTAAATCTAAAAACCTTTAATTTTTGTCCCATTCATAAGTGTATGTACACAAATTAGTTTAATATCACAAGTCATAGGTTGTGCAATTATTTAATCTTTTCTTTCAAGTTGTGAAAACTTAGTTTTCCTTCACAAAAGATATTGATTTCCCAAAGCCTATTTATGAAATTCTTATGTGATTTAGTTTTTCAAACTAAGTTGTGTAAGTGGATATATTGGAGAGTACTTGTGAATTAGGTTGCATGTTCATTATCATTTAGGTGCATCACCATCTTGCTAGTTTTAGTTTTTTACCATTCATTTTAATCCTTCTATCCCTTTTCTTGCATAATTCATTAGTTTATAGAAATTAAAAAGGGAACCAACCCACAATTTGGAGATTCACCTTTATTGTGAGTAACCCATAGGAATGAAGGTGTTTCCATATTACCTAGGATTGTTGACCTTGTCAGCTTTGGATTCAAGTGCAATCCTACGTGTTAACAATTTTTGGCATGCCTGGTGGGACTGTGAACTATTCTAGCTCACAAGAAGCTTCATTATTACTGTTGTCTTGGTATGAAAAACCAATATTTCCATCCTTTTGAGGTAGAAAATTAATACTTGGTGACTTTGTGCTCTAATTTTCTATGTAGATCTTGTACCAAACAACTCATGAGAAGGATACAAACGAGGACAAGTGAATATCACATTGACTATTTATAGCTATCACCAAAAGGAAGAAGAGCTATGACAATAAGGAGTCCCACCACACCAATATCATGCTCTACATCTTTGAACTATAGGCCTGCAAGCCCTTTTCTAGTAGTCCCAATACCTAATCTGCAAATACCAAGTCTGCGATTACCAGTAGCTCCAATGGTGAGAGATTTGGCATTTGTGTCATTTAATGGGGGAATCCCATTGAATTTGGCTTAGCACAATGACATTCTACTAGCTGCACTTAAAATTTTACCAATTTTTATGAGTGAAGATCATACTACACCCATAGAGCACATAAGAGATGTGGCTTCACTATGTGGGGTTCATCATATTACTAAAGAGAATGTTGCAGTTAGGCTTTTGGCATCATCTCTCAAAGGAAAAGCTCTTCAATGGTTCAGGGGGTTAGTTGTTAATTCTATTGCAACATGGGATGAATTAGGGGATGCTTCAAATAGATAGATTGAGATAAATATGATCATTTATCTCTAGTTGAGCAATTAATAATTTTTAGGAGAGCTCCACAAGAACATATGCCATATTTCAACTTTGGATTTCAAAAGACATGTAATAGAATTCCTACTATAGTAAAACCTTCTCCTGAGCATGCTCTTTTGTATTATCTTAGAGCTCTTAACAATGATATTTCATTTTTGATTTAGTTAATGGGTGGTGTTTCACTTCTTGGTGCTTTCAACAAAGCCATTAGGGAAAAAATTAGCCTTATATAGGCTAGTAAAATATCCCCTAGGCCCCCAATACCAATATTTTTAGAAATGCACCCTCTTATAAATTTGTGATTACCCCCATAGTTGAAATACATGTTCTAGCTTTAAATTACCAAGCTACAACTCAAGGACTTGTTGTTCCATCTCATTCTCAAGAGCTTCTTGAGAGATAAGAAATATATTGAAAACTATTGAAAATGATTTATTGAATATCAAGAAGCATGTTGGCCAAGAGTCCAAATATTAACAAGCCCTATACCAAGCAAATAGGCCACCTTATCAGGCTAGTTTCCAAGGACAAAGAAGAAATTACAATCCTAGCCCTTTTTAGCCATATAATCCCAATGCTACCAACTCTTCAAAAAAGCTTGTACCTATGAAAAAAAATATGGAAAAAGACTTTGTGTGGTGCTAACCATGCAATCAGCCTCATAACAAGGCTACATGTATGAATGGAGTGGTCAATCAAGCTCTTATGGTACAGAGAAACTATGTTGCTTCTAAAAAATGTGACAAAGGAAAATAGAGATCAATAAGCTTCCCAGACACAACAAAATGATATTGGTGTTGCCTCAAGTGATGAATTGGAAAGGCAATAAATTATGTGGAGTAAATCATTTACAAGGGAAAAATCAGTCATATACCTCCATTGCAACTAATATGAGGTCAAAGAAAAGGGTTGTTGAATTGGGGTAGCAAGTAGAAAAGGACCAATAGAAAGGTGGTAAAGATAAAATTCAGACTTCTACAACTCAACAAGGTCAAGCTAGGCCTACAAATTCACACAATGTTCATACTTTACCAAGGGGTCAAGCTATGGTAGGTAAAGAACAACCTAAGGTTCAATCACAACCTTTACCAACACAAAATGATGCTATTGTTTCTAAGGGACGACAAAATGTTAGTACCACATTTAATATTGTTAATCATATGAAAAAGGCCACAGTTAGCTTGTCTATGTTGGATGCATTGCATATTCTTGGGAAAAAGAATTTATTGCAAGAGGCTTTACCTAAGATTTCAATTTCAAATATACCTAATAAAGAGATACCTAAAGTTGTGCTTGCAAACAACTATAAAACCAAGAGTGAGAAATCAACTCAAGAGGTTAAACCACCCCCTTTTATGTCATTTTGATTATTGGTGAATACTTAGTTCACAATTACATGATTGTTTAAGGTGCAAGTAGTTTTGTTATGCCAAAGAAATTGGTGGATAAGTTAGGATTGACATATGAGCCTTTGTCAAAGGGAGTAGTTCAATTAGATAGTACAACCATTAAATCTATTAGAGTGATTAAAAATCCGCCCCTTACCTTACATGCTTGTCCAAAATTTTTAATCCCACAAGATATCTATGTTATAGATTTACCACATTTCTTTGTCATTTTCCATTCTAGGGACTTTACTGCAAATTTGGGTGGGTATTTATCATTGGGTGATCCCACAATAGTGGTTTACAATTTTTTCCCAAATTGGACACTAAAATTATTTTTTAAAACTAAATCTTCACATGCAAGCACCTATAGTGGCTAAACCACGAAGAATTTAAAGATGATGAAAACTAGAGTCTCATCACATTTTGTCTATGGATTCTAAAAATATTTTTTTCAAATTTTTTTGAATTATATTGCACTTCTTTTTCCATCTCCCACAAAAATTGGTTTTTTTTCAAAAAACAATATTTTTAAAAAGTGATGCACACCGTATAACGCATAACTTTTTTTCTATGAAGGATAAAATTCTAATTCTTTCGAATTTAGATTTGTAAATCTGATATCTAGTGCTTCCACTTGGTTAGATAGTTTTTTATTGAATATTTTTTATTTAATCAAGTTTCGAAGTTAAACCAATTACAATTCAAACATAGCGCAATCGTATAATGCATAACTTTTTTTGTATATATCAAAATTATTTTATTTTTTTTGTTGGATCAAGGGCTTCAATATCTGGTGCACTCATATTTTTCAATTTTTGTTTTATAATCTACTATTTTTCCACATGTGTAGAACAAAGACCTACATTTTTTATGAAAAACCTATGTTTAATAAAACTAAAAAAACAAATACATAATAAAACCAAAACATATTAAAATTATATTCGTTGAATAGATCATTCTGAGGACTACTTGATTCAAATTGGGTTTGTGAAGATTCCTCCATTTTCATCTTAAAACTGAGCTCTGAAGTGCCAAAATTTAGGTTTTTCTATGTCTCAGGGAGGGGATGAGGAATAAAGGGGGTTCGAATGAATCCCTAGGGGTTCGAGCAAACCCCTAGGGGTTTGATCAAACTAGGGTTCATTCGAACCCCCCTTCTATAAGGGGTTTTGATGGATTTTTTGGCGGAAAAATATTAGGAGGGTTCGCTCGAACCTAGGTTCTAGCAAACCCCTAATGGGTTCAGTCGAACCTAGGTTCTAGCAAACCCCTAATGGGTTCAGTCGAACCTATGTTCTAGCAAACCCCTAATGGGTTCGGTTGAACCAATAGGTTCGTACAAACCCCTAAAATCATGTTTTTTTCCATGCATTCATTTTCTATGAGTTTTCCTTCCTCACTTCAATTGTAAACCACTATTGTGGCTTCACCAAATCAGATTGGTCACATATGTTTTTCATAACTAGATATGGCACTAGAGTTACCATCAAATCAAAACCCCAAGCTAACGACCACATGGATCCATATGTGCCTAGTGCCATAAATGAAAACCTAGCCATCCATGAGCACGAGGAT
Source organism: Sequoia sempervirens (assembly GCA_007258455.2). Taxonomy (NCBI): domain Eukaryota; kingdom Viridiplantae; phylum Streptophyta; class Pinopsida; order Cupressales; family Cupressaceae; genus Sequoia; species Sequoia sempervirens. The sequence goes on from VDFB02026320.1 coordinate 68,159,692, forward strand.
CAATCCATGACCCTATACCTCAACACACCTATTAAAGGCATACCTGATATAAATTTAGATGAGTGGGAAGCCAAGAATAATGAATTTGACCCTTTTAGTCACATGGATGAGGTAGGATTAGGCATTTACATGATTCAGGAGCATGATGTAGTTGTTCCAAATCTAGTTAAGGATGAAAATAAGACAAAACAATAAGGTAATCATCTTTGGACGCTATATTTTGATCGCTCAAGAAGTAAAGTGGGTGATCGTGGAGGAGCTATGTTGATTTCTCTTGATGGAGAAATGATTTATTTATCCCTAATATTTTATTTTAGTTGTTCAAATAACATAGTAGAATATGAGGCACTTATTCATGGACTAGAATGGGCTAGAAAAAGAGGTAAGAAATCTGAATGTTACAAAAAATGATTTGCTCAAGTTGTATAAGCATATGATTTGGGATTTAATTGAATATTTGGATACTTTTAACTTTCTCTCCATTTATAGAAACTAGAATAAAGAAGTTGATAAGCTAGCTACCATAGGCTCATAGTTTGATATTACAACTAATGTTCACAATGTTGAGGTATAGCAGTATGGGTATGTGCAAGATCATGATGCGTGAAAAAGTGGCGATATGATGGGTATGTGGCTGACAAATTTTTTTATCCAAATTTGATGAAATGAAAAGGGTTTTTAAAGGAGATTCTTAGATTTCCACCAATATAAATTATGCTTTACTTTGAATTTAATAAATAATTATTATTCATTTTCTATTTGAATTACAACTAAAGTCCTGATTGATAGGCTAATTGAAAAACATCTATAGCTTTCAAATGGTATCACATTTTTTGAATCCAAAATGTGCATCACATTTCATGCTTCACATACTATAGGATTTTAGAAAAAAAAAATTCATGATGTTTTGACCAAGTTAATGTGGTTAGACATATGAGTTTTTGTATTTTTTAAAAGTTGTAATAAAAAAATCATAATTAATTATTTACTTAGAAAAAAAATTACAAGAAAATATGCATCACATGGGAAATGAGTCCTCTACTTATATATAAAATCTTATAAAAAATATTATCATTTTATTGTGGTTAAGTTGAATTAGAGCCGGACACCTACGCCCTTTTTTCCCTAAAATTTAGTATCTACATTGAAATTTCAAATTTTCACTAAATGGGTGCCTTTTTTTGATAAACCTGGTGGTTTAGAGCTACATTCAATTTTCTACAAATTTTAATTCTTATATTTTTTGAAATAATATATTATAACTTATTCAAATGGGTGATCCTAAGCTCGTTCTGATTTAAGGGCATTTTATTTTTTGTTGAAATCACATTTTTTAGAAAATATAATGATTTAAGCCTTAAACATTCTATTTAAAACATTCCAATTGAAGAGGGTTTGATCAAATTTCCTTAGATCAAACCCCCTTGGATAGAACCCCATTGGTTTTAAACCATACCTATATTAAAATGGAGTCTCCTTTACACCTATCAAAATGTTGATAAAAAACCACTTTTGATTTACCTTTTGGGGGATCAAATGAATTCATTTAAAATTTATTTTTTGTAAGTATGTAGTCCTTATTATAAGCTTCCCAAAAAGTATCATTTTAAATAAATTTAACCTTAATATTATATTTATTTTTTATTTCTTGTGAATGTAGGTTTTTCATCGAAAATCAAGCTCTTTATTCTGCACATGTGGAAAAATAGTAGATTATCAAAATAAAATTTGAAAAATATGAGTGCACAAGATATTGAAGTCCTTGATCCAATAACTTTTTTTTTGATACATACAAAAAGAGTTATGTGTTACATGGTCACGCTATGTCTGAATTGTAATTGGCTTGACTTTGAAACTTGATTAAGGAAAAAATATTCAATAAAAAACTAACCAAGTGGAAGCACTAGATATCGGCATTACAAATCTATATTCGAAAGAAATAGAATTTTATCCTTCATGGAAAGAAAAGTTATGCATTATACGGTGAATGCCACTTTTTTAAAATGTTGTTTTATGAGAAAAACCAGTTTTTAAGGGAGATGGAAAAAGAAATGCAATCTATTTCCAAAAAAAATTGAAAAGAATATATTTAGAATCTATAGACAAAATATCACAAAACTCTAGTTTGCATCATCTTCAAATTCCTCATAGTTTAGCTGCTATAGGTGACCAAAAGTGAAGATTTAGTTAAAAAAAAATATTTCAATGTCCAGTTTGGCCAAAATTGTAAAGCACTATTGTAGGATCACCCAAAATTTTATGTCAAGTTTCCTAACTCTAAATTTTTTGAATTTTTCACCACTTAAGGGCATGTGTTTTTTCCATGATGATCCTACACACACCCATATGTAAAAGTGGTGTTACTTGACCATTTGCACCAGATAACAATGTTAATTGGCATGTTTTTGAAAGCAATGAGTAGAATATTAAATTTTTGATGGAAGAGGTTGTGTTTGTAACTAGAAACCAATAGAAATGGCACCAACAATATGAAAATAAAATCTTATAGTTGAAGTAAAATAAGCTGACGAAAGGTTCGGTAACCTTATAATCAATTTTTAATTCTGATGATCAAGTTAGAAGGGATAAAAATAGCATGAAACTTAAGTAGGAACATTATGAACCTATCGAGATATTAGGAGACAAGCTCCTTAAGCTTTGTAAGGTATGTATCAAAGAGGAACAAAAAGATTTTATTTTGCTTTGCCAAAAATTTAATAATGTTTTTTCTTGGGAGTATGAGGATTTAAAGGGTTTAAACCCTGAGTTAGAAACACACCATTGAGTTGGAGCACAAATTAAAACTAGTGAGGTAGAAGTAAAGGCCTCTAAACCCCAAGCTAGAGAATCTCATGAAAGTAGAGTTAAGCAAGCTAATTGAAGGTAATATTATCTTTCCAATTAAACATGCATCTTGGGTTTCTAACTTGGTACTTGTTAGAAAAAAGAATGGTGAGATTAGGTTGTGTGTTGACTTTCCTAATTTAAATAGAGCATCTCTTAAAGACCATTATCCATTTCCCTCAATGGAACAAATTTTACACTTGTTGTCTCAGGTTTTGATAGGATTTCCTTGTTAGATGGATATTTAGGATATAATCAAATTTTAGTGAAGGAGGAGGATCAATTCCAAACTACCTTTACTACCAAATGGGGTACCATGGCTTACCAAAAGATTCCTTTTGGTTTGTCCAATGCATGGGAAACCTTTTAGATAGCAATGGATATGGATTTCCAAGGCCTCATTAACAAATTTGTACTTGGTTATTTAGATGAAATTACTATTTTTTCCAAAAAAGCTAACGAAAATTTTGATCACTTAAGGCAGATCTTTGAGAGGTGTAGGGAATATGGGGTTTCACTTAACCAAGAAAAGTGCATTTTTTCATTCCATGAGGGGAAGCTTCTTAGAAATGTTGTTTCCAAGCATGATCTTACAATTGATTCAGAAAGGATCATTGCTATTCTAGCAATACCCCTACAAACACACAAGAAAGGCTTACAAAGTTTTCCAAGTAGGATCAATTTTGTAAGGAGGTTCATACCTAACATTGCAACATTATTGCAGCCTCTTACCTTCATGCTTAAGAAGAATCACTTTCAGCTAGAGTATAGAAGGTAAAAGGAGTTTTGAGTAGATAAAGGAGGCCCTTGCAGTAGCTCCAACACTCATAAATCCTAATTTTGATAAGGAATTTACTTTATATGTTTTTGGGAGTGTTGATGGTATCTTAGCCATGCTTTGTCAGTAGAATGATGATGGAATAGAGTAGCTTGTTACATTATTTAGCCAGGTTCTACAATATTATGATGCAAGGTACTATTTTGTTGAGAGGCATGTTCTAGTTGTCATTACAAGTCTTAAGAAATTCAGGTATATGCTTTCTAACAATAAGATTCAATTGTTGGTTGCCCATCCTTAAATATTTCTTACTTAGCAAAGATATCAATGATAAAAGAGCATGTTGGATAACTAAGGTAATGGAGTATGATGCCAATATTAAGGTTACTAAGTTGGTTAGAGGCAAGGGCCTATGTGAGAAGCTTTCTAGAAATGAAGAAAACAACATGGAAATTGATGAGCAAGTTGCAACAATGCTCAATAATGAGGAACAAAATGTTGTTCTAGCTCCTTCTACAAACTGTATTGAACAAATGATTCATTACTTACATATTGGTGACTATCCTAAAGGTTTGGACAAAGAAAAAAGAAGGTATTATAGAATTCAATCCATCCCTTATGCTATTATTGATGGAGTTTTATATAAAAGGGATTTTCATGGAGTTTTACTTAGATACATTAAACCAAATTAGATAAATAAAATTTTGGAATAATTTCATGATGGGCCTTTTGGAGGCCATTTTGCACCAAGAAATATAGCTGTAAAGATCATGAGAGCTAGATATTACTGACCTAATTTGTTTAAAGATGCACATGCTTTGGCTAGCAAATGCAATAAATGTTTATTATTTGTAGGAGAGCAAAGGCTTACTGCCTTGCCACTACACCACAATTAGGTAGAACAACCCTTTGTTAAGTGGGGTATTGATTTTATTGGTCCCATAAACCCACCTTCAAGTGAAGGTCACAAATGGATATTAATAGCAACAAATTATTTTATCAAATCGATAGAATTCATTGCATTGAAGGAGGCAAATGAGACTGTTGTTTTAAATTTCTATCTAGATCTAGTAGCAAGGTTTCGTACTCCTAATTCAATCATTTCTGATAGTGCATTAGCATTTTTCAGCTTAAGAATTTATGATTGGTCTATTAAGAATAATATAGTTTTGAATACCTAGTCTAATTATTACCCTCAAGTTAATGGACATGTTGAATCCACTAATAAGAATTTGATCAATATCGTCTAATTGAAAATAGAGAGTAATCAAAGGACTTGGCACAATAAATTGAAAATAGAGAGGATAGAGAGTAAGTAAATAGAGACTAATAAGAATTTGATCAATATCGTCTAATTGAAAATAGAGAGTAATCAAAGGACTTGGCACAATAAATTGAAGATAGCCCTTTGGGCTGATAGAATATAACTCCTAAAAGAGCTAGATAGGTAATTCAACTTATGTTCTTATTTGTGATAAAGAGGCTAAGTTTCCATTTTTAGTTGAATTTCCAACTTTAAATTTCATTAAGGAGCTTGAATTGTTAGAGGAGGACCCTATTGAAATAAGGATTACCAAGTTGATGGAATTAGAGGAGACAAGAAAAGAAGCATTAAGAAAGCTTGAGATTCACCAAGCTCAAATGAAATAGACCTTTGATAGAAAAGCAGTGCTAAGAGTGTTCAATGAGGGTGATCTTGCGTTTAAGTGAGATGAGCTTAAAAGTAGACTTGGTAAGCATACCAAGTTTTATGCCATGTGGGATGGCTCTTGCATGATTATAGAATGCAAGCAACATAATGCTTTTTATCTTTCAAAGCTAAATGGAGAATGGGATTCACCTCAAACAATGTTTCTGAAGATGAAAAGTTTGCAAGTGTCAATAGTAGAGTAGAAGTTTTCAGTTAATAAGTGCTCTAGGGACATTCATTTCAATTTAGTTTTTGTTTTCCAATAAGTTTTGATGCACAATTTGATAGTCCTAGTCTAAACAAAACCATGATATTTTTTTCTATTTTGTTTTGCTACTGTTCATTTCTAACAATTGAGATATAGACTATTTTATGAGTTGCAAAAGAAAGAATGAAATCCTATGCCCAATGGATATGCAAGGCTACTAATCCTATTTTTTTAGAAAGAAAACACCCCTAAGATGTCACCAAAAATATTACCTAATTTTGTTTTTCAGCTCAATTAGGTAGAGCTGAGAAAACAATGATGATGAAAGAATGAAAGGTACACATAAAAATTTTCTGCTATTGTTTTCATCATTGCACAAAATATGCTATCAAATGAAATTTTAGTTTTATTATAAAATTTTTTTTACAAGAGAGAAGATTACACAACTTTGCATGCAATTTTTTTTTAATTCATTTTACAAAAGTATGGTATCCCACACAAGCTATGGGAATAACTGATTGAATGCATCATAAAAATAAACTATACATCTGATGAAGAAATAAAAGAACATATGAAAAGAAAATGGATCCATCATTTCCTAAATGACGATTCCTAGGATTGATCATATATATCTTCAGCCCTAACCCCCTTCTTTAGTTGCTATAGAAGTTTCTTGCAAGAGATGAAATAGTTGGTTAGAGCCCATGATGCAAATTCTCCTCACATGTAAAATGAATAGATATATAACCTATTCTCACTAAGCATTAAATCAAATATGTAGATTTAAAAAAAAATCCAAGACAAGAAAATTCAAAGCATCATAGGAGGCTTTTGGCTTTGGTTTTACTAAATTTTTTGTTTACTGTGTAGGTATAGATACATTTCCCATTGCAAAATCACTTGGTTCAACATCACAATATGTGGAGGAAAATGTGATCCCACAAGGGTTGAGCCCAACATACTGTCCTCTTACTTACAAAAGAGGAATAAGGTACATTTTTATCAACAAAGGTGAGTGAAATTCATAACAACAATTTGCATACATTAACGATGAGCATTCACCATAACATATAAAGGAATAGTCATCATAGTCTTTACACTTAAATAGAAGCATTGAGTATAAGGATCATTGGAGGTTTGAAGGAATATTTTGTATGCAAAAGGACTACAATCATCAATAGACAATGTATAGGTAATAATAAACATGTTATACATAATTGTGCTAACTAAGAGAGGTCACACATGAAATAGTATCAAAGATAGGACAAAAGACATAAGGAGAAAACAATCATTGTAATTTTATCCATAAAGTACTTCAATGTCTTTTCACAAGTCACAACGGTCGTTAAGGGATGTTTCATAGAATTTTGAGCATAAGAAATGTGAGATAGTGAGTTCCAATCAAAGGGGCATAAACACCATTCAGGAATAACTATTTTTTTATTTTGGGATTGTCATCACTTCAAAAGGTATACACTCCATAGTATTTTGATAAGAAAAGTAGATAACAATGTCATTGAGGATTTTCCATCTACCTAACCTAGTGGTGTGAGACCATCAAATGAAAATAATTCCAAGAAGGATAGTCTCGTATCATGAATAGTTGGCATAGAAAGTGAAAGAGGATCATCAAACGACAGTGGAAAGCTTCAACAAGTAATCCAAACAAGATCAAATGCATATCAATTGGATATAGTCATAGTCTTATTCAACAACATAAGTATGAAAATTTGTATAACTATCAAAGAGCTAGGAGTGGTCACAAGAAAAAGCATGTGAACAACAACAATATACCTAAGGTTCCTATGAATAATGAGGTCTTAATAAGTGTAATGCCCCACCACGCAACCCTAGAGAAGTTGCAATTCACCACTTAAACGTACCAATTTTTTTTTTGTTTAAGTACAAATAACATGTAAGGTGAATACATATTGCCAACCACCTCTAAGGCCACGAGACTAAGATTACTTAAAAACCCAACATCAAATAACATTAACATAAACTGAAACATTTTGCACTAAAGGAAATGAGACAACATACCTTCCATTCAAGATAAATTACAACAAGGATAAATAATTACCTCAAGATTCCAATTTAACATTTACAATAAGGTTACATCACTCATTCCCCGAATGAGGTAAGTCCAATACTCAAAATTACAAATTCCACCTCGAAAACAAATGAGGGGTAATAAAATACAATAAGAACTACAAGAACAAGGCATGAGAAGAACTGATTCCCACGAGCTCTCCAGCTGGAAACCACGAACTCACGAACAAGAAGAAGAACCAACGGAAAGAGATGCACGCCACCCGACCACGTGGGACCCAAAGGCCCCACTCCCTCCGTGCTAGGAGATAGTAACAAGGATTTCCTAGACAAGACCATCTACCACTAGACACAGGATTACACAAAAACTGAATTGAAACAACTACCATCACAAAGCCACTTAACATCTACACACACAATGCCATTTAACCACTACAGTCACAACATCACTTAACATGAAGTTACAATGCTTCCAGAGAACAATGATCATGTACAACGCTCAATAACTGACTAACTGTCGACATAGGAAGAGTGTCATACATAAATTGCCATGAGTTACCCTAGCTCAACCTTCCTAGGCTACCGGACCCCCATCTTGGGTTACCCTGGCTTGCCTCTACCGGCGCCGGACCCTCATGCAAAACTATGCGTCCCATCTCATCTCGAGCCTTATCATTCACTTGCTTCACGAGAGAGAGGCATTCATTATCTTATTAGTTTGAAAGATCCCCATTAATTCATTTAAATTATCACTTAGTTAAACTCTAGGTGAGTTACCCTGGCGCCCCTTTGTGTGCCGGACCCCCACCAAGAGCCACTCTCCTAACGACAACACACCCACAAGAAGAAACTAGATAACACGACCTCTCCAAACCAAGGAGGAAACAAAGAACGGAACTTACTCCAACACTTGGAGGAAAACAACGTACAAAACCCACTCCAACATTGGAGGAAACCAAATCACATTACCCTCTCCTACACCCAAGGAGGCACAAATCCCGTTCGTGAAAACCGGGTGATCCACAAGGTATAATTATGCACATTTTCTACGACACACCAAAGGTTGACTTTCATAAAGACAACCCACAACAGGATACAAATCTCTTATCAGAAAGACTTCAAACAATGACCCCATGCTCCCAACATCGAACAAGGAAGAATAAACATTAAAAGTATTTCTAGCAATTAAATAAACTAAAATTCGGGTTTCGTAAACCCAGTCAATCACAATATTCCTTCCTTGCATTTATCTAATCAAAACTCTAAATTTCATTCCACAACATTGCAATAAATCAAGTCATTCGTTCATCCTTAGTACCACAACCAAATCATAATCAACCAATTTATCGACTAACATCATTTGATTAAAATAACATTTTATTTGATTCACCATTTCACAACTATAATTGTAATCGAACACTTAAACAATTAAGTCGTTCAACTAACATCTATTTCATTTTACTTACTCCAAATTTCCTATTATTTTCATATTCAAAACATTTAGATAAATCAAGACATTTATCCTATTCAATAAACCTATTTCTCAATAAAATTCCTTATCCATTAAAGTATATAAAAATTCCATAAAAAAATATATCTATTTAATCAAATTTTTCGATCCTCTTAAACAAGCAATTTAATTACACTCTTCAATTTATTATTTAAATAAATATATTATTTACATATTATAATAATATTATATATATAATATATATTATATATTATACATAAAATATAATATATAAATATATTATTATATATTAATATTAATATAATATTAAATAAAAAAAATTATAAAATAAAACATAAAAAGGAACGAAACCCAAGGTTTCGTCGGAGTGCCACGAAGCCCTACCGCCGCGGCCCGTGTGTGTTTAAAACACAGTCGGCGGTTACCGCCGCGGCCTGTGTGTTTAACACACAGTCCGTGGCGGGTTCCGCCGCGGCCTGCATGTGTGTGGCGGTGGGGTTTGACCTCCCACCCCACAACCACAAAAAAAAATACAATAAAGTTTAACATATTTTATCCTGCGTTTAAAATGGCGATAAAATACAGGGCATACCCCTGTCTATACCCAAAATACAAAATTTCAGTTATAACAAATATATTAGTATATATATTTGTGGGTATATCCATGTATTGCTATACATGGGTATATTCACAAATATATATACCCAGATTTTGGTTTCATGATCAAATTGAGAAAATGATCTATCAAAACTCATTCCAAGAATATAATTTTATTTCAAACAACAAAATGGTTTTCAAAACTAGTTTTCACATGGAGTTTTCTAAGTTATTTTCTTTCAATAACTTGGTATAATATTCATGTTTGGATTCAATTTCTCAATCAAACTACCATTTAGCAAATTTAAAATCTCCTCCATGAACTCCATTGAATCTCAAACCATATTTTCAATTCATTTCAAAATGGGCAAGAAGATGAAAGGAGGAAGTATGAACCTTATGTTTTCTCCAAAACTTGCAAACCTCCACGATGAGGAATTTTTTTTCCAAGCACTCCTTCAACTCCACCATTTTTTCCTCCTCCAAACCTCTCCAGCAAAGCATTCAAAACCAAGAAACCGTGGAGAGTTGAAAGAAAAACCTTCAACTAAAATATATCCCTTTTTTTTTTCTTCAAACTCCCCAAATTCACATTCAAATTCTAATTCTAATTCAATTCAAATGCAAATGCAATCTCCCTTTTAAATTCAAACTAAATTCAATTTCAAATTTCCCCTTTCAAACAAAAATATCTCCTCTACCCCAAAGTATTGCATAAGAAATATTTGAATTTTCAATAACTCTAACCCATTTTCTATTTCCAATTGAATTCAAAACATTTTAACATTTTCTTTCAACAAAAGAATTTAAAACTTTTAGCACTTTTAATTCATAGGGATAATTTAATGAATACACACAATTAATTCAAATTATAAATAAAGTAAATCTAATTCAAAATTCGATTATTTTATTAATTCAATTAAATTAATTAATTAACTACTAATTTTCCAACATCTCAATAAGACAAAACATTCATCATTTCTAATTTCCAAAAGCTATTTAATCACTTATAGCTTGCAACTAAACACATTTAATCATTAATTAGACCACGCAAGTCATTTAATAAACTCTAAATTTGCAATTAAATAAACACTCAAGGGGAGCTGACCAAGTTAAAACAACTGACCTTGACGACAAACCAACAACATGCTATGACTAGGGTGATGACCTGGTTCGGAAACCCTAGCTACTATCTCCCAATTAATTTCCATTGGTCAATGGCCACGCTCAGACCTGGAAACCAGGTGGAGTCGATGTCATATACCTACCAACCTGCAACAAAGAGCATGTCGAACGTGCATATATACATAATATGATCATATACACCGTGAAGAGGAAATCTCAGAATCGTAGGGCACTCGCAAGCGAGTGATACAACCCCGTCCCCTTCACCAATACAATATCACTAACTGACAAGGCTAACATTATTAACATAGTCAAAGCATAAAGCATCATTAATTCACATGTTTAACATGATCGAAGCATATCATAGGAAAACATTGCCTGATTAACATAGCACAAAAGGGAGGGGTGTTACATCCTCCCCCCCTAGGGTCAGGCTTACTCCTGGAAGCCTGCAAGTTCCCCTATTACAAACTCCATAAGATCACACATAAATCAATATCATTACAAGTTTACTCCAGACAAGATATACAACATTATCACTTCAACATTCATTCGACATTTTACATTTTGAATCTAGGTACAATAATCTAATCATCAACATGATTTCTTAAAGCTTAACTATAATGTTGGGGACTATAGGCCTCACCAACAAGATGTACCTATTATGCAATTATCATTTTCATACTATGGTTTCACTAATCCTTTATTTCTCTATAATTTTACACAGTACAAAATGGTTTTCTATTCAAATTATACATTTTCCATGATTATGAATGCAACTTGGGGACTTAGGTCCTTTACCCAAGGTTTGATCTAGGAAACAAACCTTCATGAATACATAACCCATTTTCTCATAAGATACAAACGCCATACTAAGGCACTCAAGCAAAGAGGTCTATGTCTATCTTGCCATATCAAGCACTTGGAATACACCCAACAAACACACTACAACCACAATCAAGAATCCACTCAAGGGTCTTAACCCTTTTACACAATGAAAAGTCCAAGCAACAAGAAGGAAGCCAAACAAAACACACCTCTTGGTAGGCTTGCGAGCCTAATCCTCACAAAAGCATTCAACCAAAGACATGCAAGGGTGGAAACAACAACAAAAATGATGGTCGTCCACCACACACAACACACCAAAATCACATACTACCCAATCGTCCATAATGCATTCTTCCAATAGAAGGGATATCAGTGCATTGCACACTACACCGAGGATCCTATCCTTTCCACTAGTTTCCTACACCATTGGACCTATACCACTTAACGACAACTTCTGGGCACACAAGAGAAATCAACCGAAAAGGAAAACAACACGAAAGAGAAAACAACTAGGTCACTACAATGGCTCATAGAGCCAAGAGTATACACCTACACAACTTACAACATAATGGGTCCAACATAATCCCAGAGTTTCCAGTGTTTAAACCTAGGCTCTGATACCATGTGTAATGCCCCGCCACGCAACCCTAGAGGAAGTTGCAATTCACCACTTAAACGTACCAATTTTTTTTTTGTTTAAGTACAAATAACATGTAAGGTGAATACATATTGCCATCCACCTCTAAGGCCACGAGACTAAGATTACTTAAAAACCCAACATCAAATAACATTAACATAAACTGAAACATTTTGCACTAAAGGAAATGAGACAACATACCTTCCATTCAAGATAAATTACAACAAGGATAAATAATTACCTCAAGATTCTAATTTAACATTTACAATAAGGTTACATCACTCATTCCCCGAATGAGGTAAGTCCAATACTCAAAATTACAAATTCCACCTCGAAAACAAATGAGGGGTAATAAAATACAATAAGAACTACAAGAACAAGGCATGAGAAGAACTGATTCCCACGAGCTCTCCAGCTGGAAACCACGAACTCACGAACAAGAAGAAGAACCAACAGAAAGAGATGCACGCCACCCGACCACGTGGGACCCAAAGGCCCCACTCCCTCCGTGCTAGGAGATAGTAACAAGGATTTCCTAGACAAGACCATCTACCACTAGACACAGGATAACACACAAAAACTGAATTGAAACAACTACCATCACAAAGCCACTTAACATCTACACACACAATGCCATTTAACCACTATAGTCACCACATCACTTAACATGAAGTTACAATGCTTCCACAGAACAATGATCACGTACAATGCTCAATAACTGACTAACTGTCGACATAGGAAGAGTGTCATACATAAATTTCCATGAGTTACCCTAGCTCAACCTTCCTAGGCTACCGGACCCCCATCATGGGTTACCCTGGCTTGCCTCTACCGGCGCCGGACCCTCATGCAAAACTATGTGACCCATCTCATCTCGAGCCTTATCATTCACTTGCTTCACGAGAGAGAGGCATTCATTATCTTATTAGTTTGAAAGATCCCCATTAATTTATTTAAATTATCACTTAGTTACACTCTAGGTGAGTTACCCTGGCGCCCCTTTGTGTGCCGGACCCCCACCAAGAGCCACTCTCCTAACGACAACACAACCACAAGAAGAAACTAGATAACACGACCTCTCCAAACCAAGGAGAAAACAAAACAAGGAACTTACTCCAACACTGGAGGAAAATAGCGTACAAAACCCACTCCAACATTGGAGGAAACCAAATCACATTACCCTCTCCTAAACCCAAGGAGGCACAAATCCCCGTTCATGAAAACCGGTGATCCACAAGGTATGATTATGCACATTTTCCACGACACCACAAAAGTGACTTTCATAACGACAACCCACAACAGGATGCAAATCTCTTATCAGAAAGACTTCAAACAATGACCCCATGCTCCCAACATCGAGCAAGGAAGAATAAACATTAAAAGTATTTCTAGCAATTAAATAAACTAAAATTCGGGTTTCGTAAACCCAGTCAATCACAATATTCCTTCCTTGCATTTATCTAATCAAAACTCTAAATTTCATTCCACAACATTGCAATAAATCAAGTCATTCGTTCATCCTTAGTACCACAACCAAATCATAATCAACCAATTTATCGACTAACATCATTTGATTAAAATAACATTTTATTTGATTCACCATTTCACAACTATAATTGTAATCGAACACTTAAACAATTAAGTCGTTCAACTAACATCTATTTCATTTTACTTACTCCAAATTTCCTATTATTTTCATATTCAAAACATTTAGATAAATCAAGACATTTATCCTATTCAATAAACCTATTTCTCAATAAAATTCCTTATCCATTAAAGTATATAAAAATTCCATAAAAAAATATATCTATTTAATCAAATTTTTCGATCCTCTTAAACAAGCAATTTAATTACACTCTTCAATTTATTATTTAAATAAATATATTATTTACATATTATAATAATATTATATATATAATATATATTATATATTATACATAAAATATAATATATAAATATATTATTATATATTAATATTAATATAATATTAAATAAAAAAAATTATAAAATAAAACATAAAAAGGAATGAAACCCAAGGTTTCGTCGGAGTGCCACAAAAAAAATACAATAAAGTTTAACATATTTTATCCTGCGTTTAAAATGGCGATAAAATACAGGGCATACCCCTGTCTATACCCAAAATACAAAATTTCAGTTATAACAAATATATTAGTATATATATTTGTGGGTATATCCATGTATTGCTATACATGGGTATATTCACAAATATATATACCCAGATTTTGGTTTCATGATCAAATTGAGAAAATGATCTATCAAAACTCATTCCAAGAATATAATTTTATTTCAAACAACAAAATGGTTTTCAAAACTAGTTTTCACATGGAGTTTTCTAAGTTATTTTCTTTCAATAACTTGGTATAATATTCATGTTTGGATTCAATTTCTCAATCAAACTACCATTTAGCAAATTTAAAAGCTCCTCCATGAACTCCATTGAATCTCAAACCATATTTTCAATTCATTTCAAAATGGGCAAGAAGATGAAAGGAGGAAGTATGAACCTTATGTTTTCTCCAAAACTTGCAAACCTCCACGATGAGGATTTTTTTTTCCAAGCACTCCTTCAACTCCACCATTTTTGCCTCCTCCAAACCTCTCCACCAAAGCATTCAAAACCAAGAAACCATGAAGAGTTGAAAGAAAAACCCTCAACTAAAATATATCCCTTTTTTTTTTCTTCAAACTCCCCAAATTCACATTCAAATTCTAATTCTAATTCAATTCAAATGCAAATGCAATCTCCCTTTTAAATTCAAACTAAATTCAATTTCAAATTTCCCCTTTCAAACAAAAATATCTCCTCTACCCCAAAGTCTTGCATAAGAAATATTTGAATTTTCAATAACTCTAACCCATTTTCTATTTCCAATTGAATTCAAAACATTTTAACATTTTCTTTCAACAAAAGCATTTAAAACTTTTAGCACTTTTAATTCATAGGGATAATTTAATGAATACACACAATTAATTCAAATTATCAATAAAGTAAATCTAATTCAAAATTAGATTATTTTATTAATTCAATTAAATTAATTAATTAACCACTAATTTTCCAACATCTCAATAAGACAAAACATTCATCATTTCTAATTTCCAAAAGCTATTTAATCACTTATAGCTTGCAACTAAACACATTTAATCATTAATTAGACCACGCAAGTCATTTAATAAACTCTAAATTTGCAATTAAATAAACACTCAAGGGGAGCTGACCAAGTTAAAACAACTGACCTTGACGACAAACCAACAACATGCTATGACTAAGGTGATGACCTAGTTCGGAAACCCTAGCTACTATCTCCCAATTAATTTCCATTGGTCAATGGACACGCTCAGACCTGGAAACCAGGTGGAGTCGATGTCATATACCTGCCAACCTGCAACAAAGAGCATGTCGAACGTGCATATATACATAATATGATCAGATACACTGTGAAGAGGAAATCTCAGAATCGTAGGGCACTCGCAAGCGAGTGATACAACCCCATCTCCTTCACCAATACAATATCACTAACTGACAAGGCTAACATTATTAACATAGTCAAAGCATAAAGCATCATTAATTCACATGTTTAACATGATCAAAGCATATCATAGGAAAACATTGCCTGATTAACAGAGCACAAAAGGGAGGGGTGTTACAATAAGGGTATGAGTTCATTTTCATCTGCTGGATATAGTCATAGTCCTCATGATTGTGTAAGAGAACATCATAGGAAGATCCAAGCCCCATCAAAAGAGAAAAATCCAAAATACTCATGATGACTTGAGGTTTCATTAGCCTAGGGTTCCAAGGCCCTCAATCAGAAGAAAAAAATGAAGGCTATAATAAAGTCAGTGAATGTTCTCAAGGGTTGAGAGCAAGACATAGATAGTTTTCTCATTTATTTTTTCTAGAAAATAGAGGGAAAGAAGCCACAACCTGCAAATAGAGATAAACCCTCAACATTTCAAGAAATCTTGAAGAAAAACACAAAGTTTTTATCATTTTTTATATGAAATGGAAATTTTCTTTATTTTTCTATTATGTAATAGAGCAAGTAAACATGCTTTGTTTCACAATGAAAGGACAATAAAAAGTAGAAGACATAAAGAAGTTCAAGCATTTTTTTTTGTTACAAAAGGGCAACAGGAACAAACTTTCTTTCACAGAGAGTGAAAAAATAAAAATATTTTTTACAGAAAACATAGCATACCACGTGACCTAACATATGATTGCAAAAGAGGCTTTCCAAAAGATCCATGAAAGCTCTGGAAGCATCCATTACAGATTAAGTGTAAACCCTTGTTGGTGGCCACAAGTAGAGTGAAATTTCCAAAATTCCAGGTGTGAAATGAATGAAGTGAACAAAGGTTGTGGGTTTTCTTTTAGGGTTTATTTATGCCCTATGTTTGGCCGACCCCCTTTGGGGTATTTTTTTCACTTTTATTTAGAATTTTCCTAAAACTAATACCTTTACCACATATTAACTTACCTTTGTAATATCTTGCATGGATTTCAAACACAAGGTTGACTCCCTAGTTATTTTTGCATGAATTGAAATCAAAATTTATAATGTAAACATTACTAAAGTAGTCAATTATAAATTTCTTTAATAGATTTCATGCAAATACATAGAATAGGAAAGTCCACAACATGTGTTAAAGTAATTCTTAATTGATTACTTTAATATTTATTTAGATTTATTACTTTCATGTCAACATCATGCAAAATTAGAGATGGAGTTTAACCTGAGCTTTTTGAGTCTGATTTTTAGTTGATTATGTGAGTCTGAAGTCCACTTTGGTCAAACTGATTGAGAGGGGAAGTTTGGAGTTGTCTGATCTCAATTTACTTTAGTTGTGGGCCCCCCTTTCAAGCCTTTTCCATTTTTCTTGTGAATCAATTTGGAGGTGGAATAATTTTTAGTGTAGTTCACTACAAGTTTCACCTCTTGGCTCTTTGAGCTATTTTATTATATATAGAGGAAAAGACAAGTTTTTTACCTTAGTTCTTACCTTTCTGCTCTCTTCTGCATTGCAGAGAGAAAATGGTTTTGTAGCTTGATTTACAGTTGATATAGCAAAAATTTATTTTTAGTATATTTCATCATATCACTGAGATTCCTTCCATTTTTAAGTAAAAATCAAGTGTTTACCTTCTCAAAATTTAGGTGTTGTATTTAATGGTTGATTTTGATAGAAATTTATTGTGTTTAAATCTAAAAACCTTTAATTTTTGTCCCATTCATAGGTGTATATACACAAATTAGTTTAATATCATAGGTCATACATTGTGCAACTATTTAATCCTTTCTTCCAAGTTGTGAAAACTTAGTTTTCCTACATAAAAGATAGTGATTTTTCAAAGCCTATTTATGAACTTCTTATGTGATTTAGCTATTCATATTAAGTTGTGTAAGTGGATATATTGAAGAGTACTTGTGAATTAGGTTGCATGCTCATTATCATTTAGCTACATCACCATCTTAGTATTTTCAGTTTTCGACCAATCATTTTAATCCTTATATCCCTTTTCTTGCATAAGTCATTAGTTTCATAGAAAAAATTCAAAAAGAGAACCAACCCATAATATGGAGATTCACCTTCATTATGAGAAACCCATAGGATCAAAGGTGTTTCCATGTTACATGAGATTGTTGAGCTTGTCAACTTTGCATTCAGATTTAATCCGACATGTTAACAATGCTCTACCAACCAAATTTGAGGATAGAAACACTTAGATTTATTAGAGATCATAAAATAAAAACCCTTTGGTTTTTATGATTAAAGGATGAAACCCCTTTGGACCTATAGAATGATATTGTTCTAAGGTCATTAATGAATTTTCCTCTTGGTGAATCACAACTACATCAAGTTTGTATGATTTGTAGTTATTGTGGATTCCAACAATGTAGTTACAATATTTTTTGTCATTAGTGTAACTATTGTCCTTACTATTATTACAAAGTATTTTGATGTAATCTCATAATTCATTAAAATAGTAAGAAAATTTCTAAAAAATTTCTTTCTTCACTAATACAATTATTTATTTGGGTTATGAATGTTGATTTATAAGTTGTAAAGAAATATGGCTTTTTACAAGTTACAATTAAAATATATAATTGTTTTTTCTTACATAAAATAATCATTAGGGTTATTGCAGTTGTATCAAAGTTGTGATCTTGTCATCCTATAAATTATGGAGTTCCCATGTCATGTTGCTAGCTTCAATATATATGAAACTATACCTAGAGGGATTCAAAGAGAGATTATCTTTCTACACTTTAAGGAATTACATTGAGATCATCAGTAGAAGAAATTTTTTTAAGGTTTGTTAGTTACTAGAATCTATCAAAATATTTGAAGGAAACTTTGTCATTTCAAAAATATGTAGAATTCTCTTTGAAAAACTACATAAAATGGATATAAAAAATGGTGGAGAAATAAAAAAAGAAGAGACATATTGACATATAAATAATTTCTTAAACACCATATTTGAACAACTCAAAGGAAGAATCATATAAGAAGGGACATCATGCATCCACTAGAGGACATCAAATGCAGATACTAAAAATAATTTGAGAAGAAATAAAGTTTTCTTCTTTTGTAATGAACCTTGGGAGTAAAGCCACAAATATGAAAGAAAAAATGAGATAATTCCAAAAGAAGACTTAGAGAAATTTTCTAAAGAGCTACAAAAATAGATCTTGAAACTAAAAAATTATGGCTATACTAGATTAAAACCTACAAGAAAGGGTCTTAGCAAAAATTATGGAGCATGAACAAAAGAAAAAACAATAATTCTAGATCTGCAAGAAAAGGATAATAAACAAATCATGGAGAAGTATAAAAAAATAACTATGAGCTTCAAGAAATTAAAGTCATCACTTTCAACGAGGATTATATAAATCCTTATGTGAACGAGAAATTATGATAGTTGAGCTTGAGGAAGAATAAAATTCATTGTTGTAAGAATGTGAAAGAGAGTGGATTTTGAAAGAATACACCAAGAAGATGAAAAGTATAAATATTTTCTTAGAAAATAAATCCTTATTAATTCTCAAGGTTGAAGTAAAAAAATATTGACCTTGATAAATTTAATGAGCAAAAATATCACTTTTTTAAAACATGTTCCTTTTGAAGAAGCATTCATTAGTCTTAAAAATATTGATTTAGAAACATAGAGATTGATGTCCTAAATAATTTTGTTAATGAGTTTTCACTTTGAAGGAGAACTCTATTAAATTTTAGAATTAAATTTTTGAGTCATAAGAAGGTTTGTGATGCTCATATCTCTAGTTCAATTGAGGGAGCTAAGAGATTTGACTATATGTATGTTAATAGATATCTTTTACTTCATGCTTTATCATGTGTGATTTGTTAGCATCATGGAATAAAATCACAAGAAATGTGAAAAAATTCAAACTTATCATTCTATAAGATTATGGAATTCAAAGGTTAATTGGAGACATGTGAAGAGAAATGTAAAAGGTTTTCCTACTATATTAACCAAACAACTAAATAGGAAATCTATTAAGGAACACATGAACTTGTTGGAATATTTGACGGTTTTAATATTATCATTGCTAATAAATTTCTTATACCATTTTATTGGACAATTAGATGAATTAATTTATCAATGAAAAATTATAAGGTAGGTGATCAATTGTATGTTTAGAAAATTTAAATTATATTATGTTTATTTACTTAAGAGATATTTAAAAAAAAAATTATTTACTTGGAAGATTTTATTTAAATTTATTTAAAAGCTTAAATAATTTTATGTAAATGAAAAAAAATTATAAAATAATCTTAAGTAAATAAAACTTAAATAATTCTTAGAGAGTTTTAATTTTTTAAATATTTAGTTGTGTTTCCTTTTTTATATATGATTATGGCATACCACTTTGTGTCTTACTACTATTGTAGATATCCATTATTTATTTAGAGTTTGAGAGGTAAAAGTATGGTTATATTTTTAATTTAATAAAATTCAAATATATTTTTTATAAATGAAAAAAAAAAGAATCACAAATTATTTTCATAAGTGTTATTGGAATTAATTTTTGTTCTAATATGTCAAAAATTATAATTCATACTAATTAATTAAAAGTACTAACCTATATATATATATATATAAATTTTTCTTTATGCTACACGGGTGTCTTCACAAGTGGCCCATACCTTGGACACCATAAAGTACTAGCCAATATTGATTGATGATATTTTATTTTGTTGAGAGTTTTTTTTATAAGAGTTGTTTCAAACAAAAAAAAAATACTATAAATAGAAATAACTCTTGACTAAATAAAATAAAAAATTCTAGAATATTTGTAAAGTAAAAAATAAATCTTAAAGAAAAAAAAATAAAGTATCAAATAAATGAAAAAGAATGTATATTGTTGTATCAACAATTTTAATCAGTATATTTATATTATTTTAAAAGTAGGATAATAATATTCGATAAATATATTATCATAAGAGGCATATATGTTATTCTCAAGAAATCATTATTGTTTAATATTTTTAATTTAATAGAATTCAATTATATTTTTTATAAATGAAGAAAAAATAAAGAAAATGATATTAAATTTGAATTTCACAAATTATTTTTATAAGTGTTATTGGAATTAGTTTTTGTTCTAATATGTTAGAAATTATAATTGATACTAGTCAATTAAAAGTACTAGCCAATATTGATTGATGTTATTTTATTTTTTTAAGATTTTTTTATAAGAGTTGTTTCAAATAAAAAAATACTATAAATAGAAATAACACTCGTCTAAATAAAATAATTTTTTTTTTGAATATTTTTATAGTAAAAATAAATCTTAAGTAAATAAAAATAAAGTACCAAATGTTAAATAAAAAAGAATGTATATTGTTGTATGAACAATTTTAATGAGTATATTTATATTATTTTAAAAGTAGGATAATAATATTATATAAATATATTATCATAAGAAACATATATGTTATGAAATCATTGTATACATTACTCAAACATATTAAAATATAAATGGTTTCATCATCTTTCATTTTATATATTTATTATTAAATTATTTTTTAATTAATTTTTTAAAAAATTATATTATTTACACACCCTTATTATATACTTTATAAATAAGGAGGGTCTAATTATAATTCATCTCCTACAAATAAGCACAGAGTTTTGTTTAAAATGTTGTGGAGTATTTATAGGAAAATTTTCCAGCATATTTATTCCTGAATGTGGGAGTAAAAAAATAGCTTAGTTAAAACGGAGATACGGGAACAGAATCCCTCAAAATGCGGAAACATGAAAATCATAGCATACCAAAATGTCCGGTGAATGGCCCCGCACCCAATCTTACAAACGTAGCAACAAATTATAGCCTCCGTCATTGATCACATGCTTTTGGTGAACGGAATCCCTCAAAATGCGGAAACATGAAAGTCATAGCATACCGAAATGTCTGGTGAATGGCCCCGCACCCAATCTTACAAACGTAGCAACAAATGATAGCCTCCGTCATTTTTTCTGATCATTTTTGTCGTTGATCACATGCTTTTGGTGAAAGGAATTCCTCAAAATGCGGAAACATGAAAATCATAGCATACCGAAATGTCGGTGAATGGCCCCGCACCCAATCTTACAAACGTAGGAACAAATGATAGCCTCCGTCATTTTTTCTGATCATTTTTGCGGTTGATCACATCCTTTTGGTGAACGGAATCCCTCAAAATGCGGAAACATGAAAATCATAGCATACCGAAATGTCTGGTGAATGGCCCCGCACCCAATCTTACAAACGTAGCAACAAATGATAGCCTCCGTCATTTTTTCTGATCATTTTTGTCGTTGATCACATGCTTTTGGTGAACGGAATCCCTCAAAATGCGGAAACATGAAAATCATAGCATACCGAAATGTCGGTGAATGGCCCCACACCCAATCTTACAAACGTAGCAACAAATGATAGCCTCCGTCAATTTTTCTGATCATTTTTGCGGTTGATCACATCCTTTTGGTGAACGGAATCCCTCAAAATGCGGAAACATGAGAATCATAGCATACCGAAATGTCTGGTGAATGGCCCCGCACCCAATCTTACAAACGTAGCAACAAATGATAGCCTCCGTCATTTTTTCTGATCATTTTTGCCATTGATCACATGTTTTTGGTGAACGGAATCCCTCAAAATGCTGAAACATGAAAATCATAGCATACCGAAATGTCCCGTGAATGGCCCCGCACCCAATCTTACAAACGTAGCAACAAATGATAGCCTCCGTCATTTTTTCTGATCATTTTTGCAGTTGATCACATGCTTTTGGTGAACGGAATCCCTCAAAATACGGAAACATGAAAATCATAGCATACTGAAATGTCCGGTGAATGGCCCCTCACCCAATCTTACAAACGTAGCAACAAATGATAGCCTCCGTCATTGATCACATGCTTTTGGTGAACGGAATCCCTCAAAATGCGGAAACATGAAAATCATAGCATACCGAAATGTCCGGTGAATGGCCCCGCACCCAATCTTACAAACGTAGCAACAAATGATAGCCTCCGTCATTTTTTCTGATCATTTTTTCCGTTGATCACATGCTTTTGGTAGACTCCGCTTAATTTGCATAATCATCTATATGAGACATTTTTTAAATTATTATTTAGCCCTCTTTACACATATATATGTGTGCTGGGGAAGCTCATATTTTGTCTTCACATTTCTGTTAAGTAAATACTGGTTGGCAATATGTCCCAGTACTATTTGTTTGAAGCGTGGACTGCCATTCAATTTGTAATGGTGGTGGGTCTTCTATTCTTTTGTTTGCTATGGAATTTGGTAATGTGTCTGAATGTAGCTGTGGTCTGCGTTAAGGTTGTACATGTTGTACATGTTGGACATCAGCAGACACCATACATACACTAATGGCTAGCAATCAAAGATTCCCTGATGTCGTATATATTCAGCCAGCCAGTCATTATAAAAGGCTGGAATACAAAATACTCATATTAACCTAAATAGTAAACCAGTTCATTACGATAGGGGTAGAAATATACAAAATGCCCTAACATAATAGAGTTATATCCATGGAATGAGAGCAAAAGAAAAAAGAAGTTAGACCTCCACTTTATTCTTTGAGCTATTAGAGATCAAGAAATTGAGTTATGCAATGTCATCTATTAATGTAAATTAAGTATCTATTTGAAAAATTTGAGCCCTTTTGACACTTTCCTCTCTTGTGATCTTCATTATGTGTGAATGTTGATTGTCACCACCTCATTCCTAATGATCAACAACCTATCAATAGGGGGCAACTAGAACCAAATACTAGCACTTGAAGAATATCTCCAAACCCCCAAGAAACTAACTCTTGCTCAAGGTAGTAGTCATCTTTTTGACCATGTCTTTCTCCTCACCATGTTCAGGTAAAATGACCACAAATATTGATGCCATATCCAAGTTCAGAATTTTTTTTTTTTAATTTTTACTTTATATAAAGAATTATTTTATAGTTTTAGTTCTTTTAAAATATATGTTCATTATGATTATTTTTTATGTATACTGTCATGAAATGATGTTCCATAACTTGTTATCATTATATAATACCTTTTAAGGAAAAGAGTAAACTAAATTTATTTATTAACTTTATAGAACTAAAATCAATTGTTAAAAATAAATTCTTATACATTTTAAAATTTATTTTACAACTAAACATTGTTTTTTTTTATTGAGAAAAAATGCTGAGATTACAATGAAAATGCAGTGGAAAACTGCAAGAAAAAATTACAAGAGCATAGCTGTAACATTGTTATATTTATTATTATTTACACTCCCATAAAATTATCTTATGAAAATCATTTGAAAAAAATATTTCACTAATTCTATTTATGATTAAATAATAAGAACAAGACACATAAAAGTTTTACTGTTCTCACGCACAAAATACATAACAAGACACAGAATTCACTGTCATCTGTATTAGTTATTTGGCAATGTTTTAAACGTAGCCACAAAAGTCTACCCCACAAAAATATCATAAAAAGTTCTTAGAACTTAGCGACCAATAATTGGCCCTCATGACATAAGAGAGCATTTGGTACAGAGGACCCAGGCTAATTAGCATAATCATAATTATTTAGCCATTCTTTACCTATATATATGTTGTGGAGGAGCTCATATTTTGTATCTCTGGCAAGTAAATACTGGTTGAGCAATATGTCTCAGTATTATTTGTTTGAATCATGGGCTGCCATTCAGGCTCTACTGGTGGTGGGCTTACTAATTATCGCCGCTAGATCTAGATCATTAAAGAAGAAGAAATATCCTCCAGGTTAGCTTTATATTTCTTGTACTCCTGTCTTTGTTCCCTAGTCTAAAATTGTGTGAATCTGAAGAAATTATGAATGCAGGTGTGGGTGCATGGATGATTGTGAGGGACCTTGTTCTGCACAAGGATAAGGTACCTCATCGAACATTCTACCACTGGGCTAAATGCTACGGCCCAGTCTATTCTGTCCGTACAGGCCTTTCATCTGCTGTTGTTGTATTGAACTCAGCCAAATCTGCCAGACAAGTAAGTTAATTTCAACACGTTTAAATCTCAACCATCTTTGCAGTTAAAAAGGTGTTATGATGGCATATCAATTCATAAAAGGTAACAGCACATGATGTGTGTTTGTTGCCTATATACTCTATGCTTTCAGCAGGTTTTTATAAAACCATTTTATTTTTAAATAGAAGTTATTCTAGAAATCAAAGTCCTTGAAAATGTAAATGTGGGTTGCAGGCCATGACAGACCATCATTCATCTATTACAGCGAAAAATCTCACCACAACCTTGCAAGTGCTGTTGTTGGATAAGACAATGGTGGCCTTGTCTGACTATGGAAGAGATCATCGCTTAATGAAGAAGCTCATGGTCTCACACCTCCTCGGAACAACTCCTCAAGTATTGTCTTCATCCCCTTTCACTCACATACATCTTTTTATACCCATCTACTTATCAAGTACCTTAACTTTTTTTTTCCCTGCTTTTGATAATATTTTTCTCTTTCAACTGTTCATAACATATGTTAAAACTACTTGTGTAAACAGAGAAATAATGCATTCATGCGAGAGGAAATGGTGCAGAAGCTAATAGCTTCCATGTATCTTGAGTTGAAGGAGGCTGCCGATGATACAGTGAACATGAGCAAAATCATTCTTGATCACTTGTTTCCCTTTGCTCTAAATCAAGTAACTTCCCATAGCACAGTAACCTATAATGTGGAAGCGCCATAAATGCAACATTTTAACTTACAGAATTTGTAGTTTGGTATTGAAATTTGGAAGGGCTTATCCATCAAATGCATTTGTAATTTTCTTAAAAAAAAGTGGCAGAATGCTTGTTGGATCAACTGGTAACTTTTTCTATTAAGAAAACCTCAGTAGTCCAATGGTAGAAGGATAGACAGTTCAAGTGATAAATTATCAGTAGTTGACTGGTTACTACCTGTTATTTTCTAATTTACATTAGAAATATTGAATTAATTTGGCTTGGATTACAGGTGATAGGAAGAACAGTGGAACCCTTACATGTTGAAGAGTTGGGCAGTGAAGTTGTATCGGTGCAGGACATGTACAATCTTATAATTAGGGATCCTGCAACTGCTGCTCTCGAAATCAATTGGAGAGACTTCCTTCCTTTTATAAATCGTTGGCTTCCTGACAGAAAACTAGAGAAAATGTTAAATGATGTAACGAGGAGGAGATCAGCAATTGTGAGGGCTCTTATTCGCCAAGAGAGGGAGCTTTTATCCTCGGGAAAGGTAGCTTGGCATTCTACCATGACCTCCATACATTAAATTGGCTAAAACCATTAGTCTATCTGAAACAGTACTATTACTCAATCACTTTTTAATTCTTTTTAAATAATAAATTTTCAAACAAAGGAAATATTCTTGTAGAATAGTTATTCTAGACTCTGTAATCTGTCTTTTTTGGGAATTGACCTAAAAGCATCAGCTATAAGTGTATATGGATGGTCAATTTGGTACTGCTATTTATATGCTTGTTAGCACGGCTCTGAAAAAACTGTTTCACAAAAAACAAAGATTCTTGGTCGGTTTAATATGTTTATATGTCCCAGTATCTTTTGACTGTGTTGTTTTTAGTTATGTCTTTGATGATGAAATGCATTAATGAGTGAAGGAATCGAAAGGATATCTAGACATGCTGCTGAAGGAAGGTGAGATTCTGAGTGAGAAGCAGCTGGAGACTGCAATATGGGAGCCTGTAATTGAAAGCACTACTACAAGTCATGTGGCTATGGTCTGGGCTTTCTTCAACCTCGCCAAGCATCCTCACGCTCAGGTACTTCTGTATAAGCTTTCTCATTTTTATCAATAAGTTCATTCTATTTCAATGCAAAAATTTTGGAATCCTAACAAATCCAATGACAGGAACGACTTTACAAAGAGTTAGAGGAAGTGTGTGGAAAGAAAGCAGTAGAGGAAAATGATTTGGGGAAGTTACCATATCTTAAAGCAATATTTTATGAAACAGTACGCAGACATTCTCCTTTGCCTCTAGTGCCACTGCGTATCGTCCATCAAGATGTGGAAATTGATGGCTACCATGTTCCAGCAGGATGGGAGGTACTAATACTCTATTCTCATTGATATATTTTAATTTTAACTAAATTTATTATGATTTTTATTGTTTCGATAAGCTTAGCAATTTTTAAAAATATATGTTTAATTATTTTGATCATTTACTAATTGTTTATTGTTGTTTATTATTTAGATATTAATTAATATACGGGGAGCAAATAATTATGAAGGAGAATGGAAAAATTCAGAGCAGTGGAAACCAGAGAGACAACTAGTGTTTCCAATAGAAGAGGATATTTATAGGAACATGGTATTTGGAGCAGGGAATAGGTTGTGTGCAGGATGGGCACAAGCAGTGACAATATCCTCCTTGGTTATTGGGAGGATTGTTCAAAATTTCAAATTGAAAATGCCACCAGGACATGAAGAAGACTATGACACAATAAAAAACACGGGAACTCATAAGTTGCGTCCTCTCTTCTCAATTCTCACACCAAGAAATGCCTAATCCATGTCTCTATGTTCTAGTGTTTGGATAACAATACTATATTATCTTTTATGATGCTTGATATGTAATATGTATTTATTAAAAAAAATACTATATTTGAGCTATGGTTACTATTTATGCAAACTATTATTTGTATCTACTTTAGAAATAAATGATAATAATTTTTTTTTATAAAAACAAATCTTATTTTCATACCTGACTTAAATAACAAGATAGAAAATAATACTAAAATAAAACACCTTTAAATTGAACTTACCATGGATGGTTTTTCCTAATGACATAGAGTGTGTTCATATCAGTGTTGATGTGTGCTTTAACTAATATTGTATTTGGGTTAAGAACATAGTCTTGTTTGTCTAATAGGGGATAAACTTGTTCATATCCTATGCTGTATGGATTTTTGTTGTTATTTACATCTAGTTTGAGGAATCTAGTATACAACCCCAAAACCATTTTTTTATACTATATAATAGAAATATACTCATAACAAAACTATAAATATAACTAATTTATTAAAAAATCTTAAATCATTTATTTAATGTTATAATATTTTTATTTTAATATAATAAAAGTAAACCTTACAATAATTTACTAGAAAATTCAACTAATTTTAAATTATAGTAAATTTTACTAAATATAATATTTAAACTAATACACATAATATAATATAAATCTAAGTACCTACCCAATCTATATTAGCAAAGGCCTATATGTCTAATAACTTGTCAGCATCACTTTTTAAATCATGATAATAATAATAAAAAATTATAATTCTCTCACAAATACCTAAATACCTATTAATATGAATCCATTTCTCTCTGCTAGTGTTAGAATATGATTACTAGGAATTTCAACTACTTGAGTAATATTCAATATAGTATGAATTGTTACATAAATCCTCTACATCATCATTTGACCTAGGATACATCCAATCAAAAATTAATGCCTATACGTAAATGAATACTCACTATTTGCAAATGTGATGCTAGAAAAATCCCGCAAAATGGTGCCAACATATGCTAAGTAAATCAAAGTCTTTTTTTGAGCTTGGTCCTCACGAACTTCCATTCCCAAATGCTCCAGAAAACTAATTTTTAATTTCCTTAATTATTGTCTTACTATTATCAATAATAAGCATGCCATCCACATATAGGAAAATAATTAGAATCTAATCATCAATATATTGAATGTAAAAAAAATGATATTTACTTCTAACAAAACTCAAAATTAAAGCAAATGCATCATTTCTTTTATACGAAATTTGAAGAAGTTGTTTCAAACCATACATAGATTATTTTACCCTATAAACCAAATTTCTTTCTCTTTTACCTAAAACTCATCTAGCAACCACATATTAAATTTTCCTTCAAGGTGTGCATGGAAGAAAAATAAAATTAATGTTCATTTTCTTAACCTCAAAATAACAAGTTGTAGCAATATATATAGGAGAGTAATTGAAGATAATTTCTAATTAAAGAAAAAAATCATCAAAATCAACTCCCTATCTTTAATATCTCTGTGTAATAAATTAGTTTTAACATCAATTTTCTCAATCTCAAAACCATAGGTTATAGCGTAGATAATAGGAACATAATGGAAGATAAATACAAAATAGAAGATAAAATTTAACCAAAATAAACTCCATATTTTTGGGAGTAACTGTTAGCCACTAGTCTAGCCTTCTACCTCTCTAACCAACCATTTTCATTGAACTTATTTTTGTACACCCATTTCTAATCAATGAACTCTCTTCCTTCAATCAAACTAACAAGATCCTAAGCATCACAATTATCCAAGGCATCATCTTCTCTTGTATGGCCTACATCCAAGACTCATTGTTCTCAAAAGAGAGAGCCTCCTTATAAAAATTTGGTTCATTATTTGTATTATAGTGATGGAAGAAGTTTCCTTTTCCTTTCTTACTCAAATAATTGACATTAAAATTGGACTAATGGTGTCTTGGAGTGGTGTTGTAATGTATTGTACACATTCACATCATTTTACGAACTTTATTTGACTAAATCATGCCTTAATTAGTCCTTTGCAAAGGTGTTTTGAAGTGTTGTAACACACTTTCACCCTTTTCTAGGACATATTTTCTTAATTAAGCCTTATGGGCCCCTTTCTCAATAAAATAAGCATAATTCATACCTTGTTTAAGTGTTGTAAAGTTTTTTAAAGTACTTTCACATTTATCTAGGTGGTCCTAATTCATTGCGGTTAATTGGAGTTATTAACCCCCTTTTTAGGCCTTAATTTCAACACCTCCCTAAGATCTATCTCAACTATCATAAATTAAATATCGAATTATTTCATTGGGAAAAATTTGGTCTTGGTAAGTTGAGACAAGACCCATTCACCCTTGATGGTGAATGGGTCCTCCCTTAACAAGACCACCTTTTCTCAATTGTTCTAGAACAGGTTTTTGGCCCTCTTTCAACTCCCTAAAGCTTGGTCTTAGAAACTTAGCCAGGACCCATTTTCCTTTGGTGGTGAATGGTTCATCCCTTAATGAGACCCTAAATTTTGAATTTTATTCTGGTGGGAATTTAATTGTTTATCTTTCCAAATCTATTGTTGGCCTTACTTTCTTGAATTTCAAGGTTAATCTCCTAATTTAGTATAAATAAGGGATTAATTCACATTGTTTCTCCTAGCAATTTTATGACTTCATGAGATAAAAAGCAAGATCATTAGATCACTTCAAGAGCATTCATAAGGCATTTCAAGGAAGATTTCAAAGAGTTTAACATAGCAATTCAAGATCATATCATCATATCAAGGGTTTGATGCATGCATTCATGTTGTTAAGCTAAGATTGTGAGTTTAGCATTGAAGATCTACTTGCAACTATTGCTCATATAATTCTCAAGGATCATAGATCTACATTCTTCATTAACACTCCATGATTGTTTGTAGATTTGATTCACAAGACATCATCTAAGGTGATACCACTTACATTATTACACTTTCATGCTTCATTTCTTTCATTTCATCATTTGGTTTGATTACCTACAAGGGGTTTGACTGAGGAAAACCCCCATTCCCTAACAAATCAACAAGTTTTTCTTTCCCTTGAGTGCGTTATTGTAGATTTATAGGTTGAAAATCAAGTTGAGCAAGATTTGGAGCAAAGTTGTCAAAGTTAAAAAAAGTTGTCATTCAAAGTGCATGAACATGAAAAGAGTCCTACAAAATTGAATAATGCCTTCTAGAACTTCATAACAAGGATTTCAAGAGTGCAGGCATCAAGGTATGGGCTCCTAAAATTAGTTTTCTAAAACCCTTAAAGGACCCATTCGCCCCTGAAGGTGAATGAGTCCTCCATAGCTCAAAAAAAACTTTCTAGATAGGTACACAACGTTTTATACTCTAAAAACATTCCTCATAGTTTCTATAATAGTTAGGGTTGATTTCTAGTTGTTATTAGCATCTTCTTTTGCATAATTTGAAGTGATTTGGTTCTTATAAACTAAGTGATCCATCTCACATTGGGGATAGATCCTATTTTCCACAATATCATTTTTCTAATTTTTTGGAGTCTTTCATTGCATTTCAAGTTAAAATATTGCATTCATTGGATTTACATTTGCATTGAATTAGGGTTTCTTCTTTTTCATTTAAATCTTGCATATCATATAGGGTTTAGATATGCATTGTTTTTCACTTCTTAAATATAAAAATTACAAAAACAAAGTAGACATTTTTCATCTCATTTAGATATCATTCAATTGCATTTCAAAATAAAAACAAAATTGCATTTCAATCTAGGTCTTACATTTCACCTTTCTATTGCATTTTTGCATTTAATTTCTAGAAAATCTTAAGTTGACTTTCAATGTTTACAACCTAGAACTAAAATATATATATGAAAGCTTGTAAACCATTAAAAATAGTTTTAAAAGACCTTACCAAGACCTATTTTCCCTTACTAGTTAATACTTCCCTATTCAGATCTGACCTAAAGCTTTTGGCAGTTGAAAAGACATTAAAATTTAGTCTAAAATCCATAGAAAACTCCTAGAAATACCTAACCAGGACCCATTGCCCTTACTAGTGAATGAGGCTCTCTTAGCTACAAATCTAAAATTTCAAGACATTAAAATCTTAGTTTCTAGCTTCTGTTTGGTGCATTCATCTTGTTGTTTCAATTTCCAGATTTGTTGTTTCATCAAATTCATTGCATTTAGCTTAAATTGCTTCATTTTATTTCATTTTAAAAATTCAAAATTGCATTAAAACATTTCATTTTCAGCTTATTTTATTGTTTAATTAGTAAATTACAATGTTTAGGTCTAAAATTTTGAAAATGGAGAACTATTTAGGCAATGTGTGGAAGTCTTTGTTCTCTTTGGTTGATTTTTCATATTGTGTTTTTGGAAATGACCCTAATGCAATTGAACTTGTTCATGCTCAAACAACTCCTAATGTAGGTCCTCCTTGTGATGTTGACATCATTAGAGAAGATGATGCTAGCATGAATGAATTCATAAATAATTTCCTTAGCAACCTTGAGTCCAACACACCCCTTTATCCTTCAATGAAACAACAAACACAACTTGAAATGTTTGATATTTTACACATTGAAACTAAGTCACAAGTTGAACCTAAGTTCCCTACCATAGGTGAACCTAGCACCTCTAAACAAGCAAAAATTCAATCATCCTATGTCAACAAAGTGACCAACACACAATCAACCTTGAAGAGACATATGGCAAGGGATTCACAATCTTACACAAACAAGGATGTGATACAACAAGTGACCATATAAACATTCATCAAGTCCTAGAGAAAATACCAATTGAAGAAACCAAATAGTTGGGATATCAAGATCCCCCTCACAACATAAAACCTCCTAAAGAATACTTGAGGCTTCATAGTGATGGTATGGTAATCTTAGATCCTCCTCTAGTTATAAATTCCCTCCTTCCTAAAGGGCAACCCATACCTCCTAAGGATAAAGACAAGATCATCTCAGGACCTCCTACCCTAATTTCATCTTGAGAAGTTGGTGAATCTAGCACGAACAAGAGGCCTTACAAGTTAAAGAAACTAAAATTCCCTTGTCCACCACCTAAAGTGAAAGGAAACTACAACTACTTCTAAACAAAGAACTCATAACCTTACCACCAATGAAAGAAAGGCTCATACTATATCCTAAAGATGTAAATGTTCCACATTGTCAATACCATAGAACTCTTGGACATAGTATTGATGGGTGTCATGCATTCAAAATAGTATTGAGCAACATTCACTTTGATGGAAATGATTTCCATTGAGTAATTGCATAACATATGCCCCTCTTGCTCCTTACCATGTAATAGTTGTAGAATCTTAAACCATTCTCACTATTACATGTTTTACACTTATTGCAAATCAGTTTTCTCTAATGCAAGGAGCTAATTTTCCTCACTTACCTCGGCTCATTCTTTTCTTGCACAAAATGGGGGCAAGAATTTGATAGCCTTGTCCTAGTAATGTATTTGTCATTGTCCCTGTGGCTAGTTTCCCACCTTTTGTTTATACTAACCAAGATTGGGAGACAAATGACCTCCTTTAGGTTGACTCACCTATGCTTTACTAGTATTTTTCTTTTTCATTTTTCTTTGCGATTGCACGCGCGTAATGTGATGATCCCCTATGACATTGTGTTTCATGTTCCTCTCTCTTTTGTGTATTTCTCTATATGTACCTTCATTCTTCTCTATCTCATAATCATTTTTCATTTATCTTGTGTTTCCCTTTTGATGATGATGCAAGGCATCAAAACATTTATGTTTCTTCCATGTTGACCCAAAATATTTTCTTTCTCTTTTTCATTTGTCTTGTGTTTTACTTTTGGGGATAAAAAAAGGCATCAAGACATTCATGTTTCTTCCATGTTGACCCAAAATTATTTTTCTTTGTTTTCTCTTTGTGTCATTCTTCTAGTTCTATGCGTATTTGGGGAATGATGAAAATTCCATGCTCTATGATAACATTGTAGCACAAACATACTGAACCTGAATCCATAGATCCCTTACCTATTTGTGGGGGAAACCCTCCCCTCCTCTTTCATGATGCCACTTCAAAAAAATATGACTTGGCATAGGGTTTTCTGAGGAGAGCTCTCATGTCTTACAATGAAAACATTTGGCTACTTTAAAGAATTTTTTTACATTGATGGTGTAGCAACAACTTTAAAGTGGGGGTATACATTAACAAAGTCTTTTGGAAAATTTCATAGTGTTATTTTCCTTTCTTCTTGTGATGTGTCCTCTTCTTGGTGGTGTCATTTGGTTTGATTTTTTCCAAGAGTGTATGATCTTCTATCATGGCATGATGTGAGCAAGACTCCTTTGAACATCCTTTGCATGTTGCATTTTTCATTTGTTATATGGCCACCTTGCATAACATAGCTTGCATGCATGTGGTGCCATCACATTTTTTCATGAGTTCCAAGAATAGAAAGATTTTCTTATCTCTTGAAGCTCAAAAAGTCATTTTATTTTGTGGTGCCTTATTAAAGTTATTAGGAGGTATAACTTTGGTATGGTTGAGCAGGAAGCCCATTCCAAGGCATGAATTTACCCGTAGCCACCTGCATGTGTGTGACTACATACCATCCATGAGTGTATGTTTCTCATCTTTTAGCCCTTCTCACCTAGCAGACAACCATAAGTTCCATTTCCTCGGAGTGAGTTTGCATTTTCTAGACAAACAAGGCCTAGATCTGATCCACAATGGGATGGATAAATGATCAAAGCTTGATCCAACTCTTATTTACCTTTTCCTCATTTCTCTTTCATTCTTTACATCATTTTCACATGTGTTCCTTTGTGCTAATGTTTGGTTTTCCATGGGATCTAGATCTTGGGTGCTTGATCATCCCTCTTGATTGTTGTTGTCTCATCTTTCTAGCATGAGTGCATTTGGATCCCTCATTATGTGCATCTTTGGCTACTTTAGTGTGAGTTTGAAGAAAGTTCATCCTTTCACTAAAGTGGGGACTAAATGTAGTGTAGAAAAATGTATCTTTGAACATTTACACTCTCATTTGGGTCTTTCTTATGGATATTGACCTAGTTTTTCCTTGACTTAATGTTGTAATGTGGTCAACACATTCACATTAGGTCTTGGACCCTTGTGAATCAATAAGAACTTTATGATGCACTGTAAATGTGTTGTAACCCACTTTAACAGTTTTCTAGGACCTTTTTAATATAATTCACTTAAATAACCTCTTTTTATCACTTACCAAGACTTATTTCAAATTGTTGTAACAACATTTCATGCTTTTCTAGGTTTGGCATCAATAATTTGACCCTTTCTTATGTTTAAATGAACCCTTTATACACTTGCAATCCCTACTTAAGTGTATTTTTGAGAATAACCTCATTAAACATCATTTAATATTCTTTAATTCCTGATGCCCACTTAAAATGCCTAGGTGGGACCAAGTCGCCAATAGGGACGACTTGGTCCCACTTGGCTCAAAAATAAAAATTATTTTAAAATTTTGGCAGGATATTATTTTCTAAGGCTTGAGGTCTGCCTATGATGTGGTATTTTAGGGAAATTTTGTATAATCATGTATAAATATAGGGTCTTTCCTCTCATTTAAGCCCCATTCATTCACTTAATCATTCAAACAATTATTAATCATTCTTAAGCATTCTAGGCATTTCCAAGTATACATCCATTGGAGCATCTACTTTCATATCTTCAGATTTCTACTTCAGGGGTTTGGTGAGTTGTAGCATTTCATGTTGTTCATTCATCAATCTCTTTTCATTTCATTTCATTTTCAAGGGTGTAATTACCAAACTAGGGTTTGACCAAGGCAAACCCCTATTCACTAAACCTTAACACTTTTTTCTCTATTTCCATGTGTTTTGCAAGTCTTGTGTGCAGATTTATCAAAGAGCAAGGTGTGAATTTTTTTAAAAAATTCATCAAAGGCATTCAAAGTGAAAAAAATCCCTAAAAGAAAATTGGATATCACCTATAGGCCAGATTCTCTAGATTTAGATCCAGAAACCTCTTAGGAACTGAAGTGTAGATTAGGAGTTATAGATTGCACCTTTAAATTTCCTAAAATATAGAGGTGGAATAATTCACTATCATTGGTTTATTAGTCCCACTATCAGGCCTAAAAAGTGGTTTATGTAGTTCTGGATACCCTTTTTGTTGAAACTTGTTTTGACGGGATTTCCCAAAAACAAGACTAAGTCACCCAGCTTGGTGTAAGTGTCCCAATGAGCTTCAACACTAAATTCTACAAGATTCCAAAGATCCTCTCCATAAATTTCTATCTCCCATGTGCACCTCTTTAGTTTCATTAAGTTTTATTATAGTTCACTTTCATTTTTGGTTCATTTTACATATCACATTATGTTTTCCAACAAAGTGCATTTTCATTAGTTTTGCATTAACATTCAATCTCTTTTATCAATTCTTTGCATTTAGGAAATTATAGTTAGACATATTTCAATCATATTTTCATTAGTATTGAGTGAGCCACCAAGTTTTTTGGGATACCACTCTCCTTTTAGGTGAAAACCCTAGAAGATTAAGAGAGTCCTATCCCCAAAAATCTACGGTTTAGAATAATCTCTTTCTATTGTAAATCACTGCATAATAAAAACTAAACTCCACAAGAGAATTCAAATGCAAATGACTAGGATTAGAAGAAATTTATTGAAGTACCTTCACCCTAGATGTAACAAATGCTTCAACTCTACCAAATTGAGTTGTAGGTGAAATTTTGGTAACAAAAAAATAAGAATATAGTCCAAGATCTCCAAAATGATAATGCCAATGTATGCCTCCAATTTAAAGAAATTGCTAACACCATGATGTAA
Source organism: Sequoia sempervirens (assembly GCA_007258455.2). Classification (NCBI taxonomy): domain Eukaryota; kingdom Viridiplantae; phylum Streptophyta; class Pinopsida; order Cupressales; family Cupressaceae; genus Sequoia; species Sequoia sempervirens. The sequence goes on from VDFB02026320.1 coordinate 68,195,860, forward strand.
TAAATTACTTTAAAGTAGCAAATGATAAATGCTAAAAAGGACATGAGAGCTTATTTAGAAAGACTCGTGTCAAGCATATGTTTCCAGATGAAGATATGTCATCATAGAGGGGTTGCCCCCAAAATAAAATCCCAAAATCACATAAAAGGGATCCACAAATTCAAGGTCAGCCTATGTCTTTGCTAAAAATATATTATAGAGCTTCCAAATGTCATCATTCCCAAAATAACTCATGGAACAAGAAGAATGACACATTGAGAGTGAAAACAAAGAAAATGCTTTGGGTCAACATGGAAGATACCTAAATGTCTCAACACCTCACATCATCCCCAAAAGGAAAATTCAAGAAAAAATAAAATTTAAATGTTTATGACATATAGAAGGGTATGTGCAAGATCATGACAAGCCAAAAAGTGGTGATATGATGGGTATGTGGCTAACAACTTTTTTTTACCCAGAATTGATGAAATGAAAATGGTTTTTAAAGGAGATTCTCAAATTTCCATCAATATAAATTATGTTTTACTTTGAATTTAATAAATAATTATTATTCATTTTCTATTTGAATTCTGACTAAAGTCCCGATTGATAGGTTCCTTGAAAAACATCTATAACTTTCAAACGGTATCACATTTTTTGAATTTGAAACATGTCTCACTGTAGACATGCAAAATTAGCATCATGCATTCAAGTAAACCAAGTTCACATTCATCCACTCATAAAGTTAATCAAGTTCATTAAATCCATTCATTAGGAAAATCAGGTTCATTTAATTTAATCTCTAAGGATTATCCACTTAAATTGAATAAATTAACTTTATTTAATTTAAGCCTATCATTCGCTCTTTGATTAAGTAAATCAAAACTTTATTTAATTAAATCTCAAAAGTCATATTTCTCCCTCTTGATTTAAATAAATCAAAATATTCAAGTCAAATGGGTCAAAATCAACTAATCATCATCTAAGCTAATCTAATCCTGAATAACCTAATCTAACCACCCATCACATCCTCTAGCTTTTCCCACTTGCACCAATAAAGCATTTTAATTCATTTATAAATTCATCATTTTCTTTCAACTTGGCATAAAAATGGAATATTCCCTCAAGTTTGAATATGAAGACAATTTGACTTGTCCCTTCCAACATTGCAATAACTTCTGTCTTACATGTCCCCCTCTTAACATTTAATTCACAATTTCAAATTTGAATCTCCCTCTCTTAAACACATTGGCCAAAACTTGCACATTCCTCAACCTATCATAATGTGACAAGTGGCTTCATCCCATTGGCCAAATCACTATCCCACACTGCTCTATTTTGAGCTCTCTTCCAACTTGAAAATCTATAAATGAAAGGCCTCATTCTTCATCAATCATCTACACTCTCATGCAAAGTTATTCTCTTAAATTGAGAACTAATTTTGCTCATCACAATTGCAATGCATCATTTCAGTTTTAGCAAGGATTGGGAAAGGGTCATTTGCAAATTTGACACCAATCCAATATGGAATAGGTAAATTTTATTCTCTTAGATATATTTTAATCCTTTTATTAGTTACATTTTTTTAAGCATTTACATGTTATTTCATAGGAGTACTTGATAAGTTTGCATGTAACTAACCCATGTTTGAGGTTTCAATCATTTGCAGATTTTAGGTGCTTCATCATGGTGCTAGAAGTAGGGCATTATGTCTATTGATTGTCTTGATGAGCCTATTCTAATTGCTAACTTTAGGTTTACATTTGGTTTATTGCTATTTTCAAGTTAGTTTACATTGGTGTGAACTCTCTGTGTCTTGTTCAGATCATTATCTTTCTATTTAGTCTTCTTTTGCATCGTAACTCTATTAGTTTATATTGATCATGCTATTGGAGAGCATTATGCTTCTTTTGAAAAAATATTATGAGGTATTGTTGCTCTTCTCATTAATATGGTTATTTCCATCTCAGTAAATATTGATGTTTTGGAATTGATTGGTCTATTTGAGCACATGATTGTTTTGGATCTTGTATTTCTACGTCATTTAAGCTCCCAAATTTATTGCCTCTGATTTCTTCCCCTTGATTTTTTTTATGGTTCTATATCTACTTTTCATTCTCCAAGTATTTCAGACCTTCCAACACATGCCTAAAAACTATAGCTACGAAGGATTCTAACATACATTTCCTCAGCTTTAGCAATCTGTTTAGAGAGCCTCCATTCATGTATCCTAGCAGAAAATAGGCACTCCCACCCTCTTCAAACACATCTTCAAATTTTTCTATACCTTCTCCACCTCTCTCATAATATTCATAGTAGAAGGAGCTTGATTGTCATGACAGACGAATTTCAGAGAATAATAAAAGCTCTAGAGTATGGACATATGTATTACACTTTAAAATATATGTGTGACAAGTAAAATTTCCTCTGAGGATACTTTCATAGCTTGCAAGATATTTTTTCTCATCATCTAGGTGATTTACTGAACGGGGCCAGGAACACTCTTGTTCTTTTTTCTTTGAATTCAATGTGCCATTTAAGAAGGTAGGTTCCCTATCTAAAGGCATGTTAAGACAAGTCTCTGTTGAGGTTCCTGCTTTAAATCATTCTAGAGACGTAGCTGTAAACTTCAAACTATTGTAATCCCATAGTAGTTGTGTCAAATGCTAAGAGAGTGGTATTTTTTTTAATCCAATTACAAACATTTGGAGCTACCGTATATCCTTTAAAGGAATGAGAGTCACACTCTTGGGGGTGGTGTCTAGTCTGTATTGCAATCGATTCGAATAGGCTAAATCTCTCTCCAGTAGAAGGTAGCAAACAATAAATACTTACTTAAATCTATATCTTACTCATGTCATTTTCCTACTGGATATCAAATTGTTAGGTATTATTCTTGAATGCATTTGAGAGTGATTTGATAGTATTATGATTGACAGATGTTGTTCTTTTTTCAGACTATACAGTATGGCATACTGATAGGGATATAAATTTGATTGAGGCGATCTAGATTCAATGACCAAATTAAATTCTCCCTGTTGCTTTTAGTATGCATATATATCTGTGTGTGTAGATTCTATTGATAGGGTATATCAATATATAAAATGTCTATCATAGTAGGTTGATTAATATGCAAGATATTTTTTGCAATATTCATTGCCACTGTTGACTTCTCCAGCTATATAAAATGTCTGAAATTATCCTAGAAGTTTGATTAGTATGCGAGACATTTTCTTTGCAATGCATGGACACTACCACTATTGACCTCTACCTTGAGTTTATTTCACTCATGCATCTACACCATTATCGTCAGATGAGTTTGCAACATCAGTGTATATTTTGGAGTCAACTTCACTTACATTTTCATTTCATTAACAACTTCAAAGTCAGCAAGAAGCAGTGGATGACTCTGAGTTTAGAAGGATTTTAAGCTAGTCATTTCATCGCCCTTTATTACTTTTGTCTTCCAGTCCCAGCATCCTTACATGTTACCAACCTCGCTCAACTATCAATTAATTGTCAATGGCAGACACTTCAAGTCATAGCGGTCGTGCCTTTTGAGTATAGTCTTCTCTATGTAGATATACTCATCCCTATTTTTGTTCGATGTCCTATAGGTCCACATTCCAATGTCGATCATTCCACATTCAATTCCGATCATTCACTTGGTCGTTTAGTCATTTATTAATCATCGTCATCCCTATTTTGTGGCACTATCATTAATTTCCATTCTTTAAAAGTGCATAGTGATTATTGATTTATTGTCTTTGATTTGCACGCAAAGATTGTGGATGGAAGTATTTATATCATGAATATTTACGTTATTTGAAATTTTGAATACTATTGATGGATTTAGAGATTTAAATTATTGTAAGAGATTTGAAAATGTTATCAACATCTACAATGATTTGGAGACAAAGCCTCGATTCTGAAGTACATAATAAGTGGACCCCTTTTTGATAATTTTTTATGCCCTCTTACTTGTTATCTACTCGTGCAAAGTTGAGGAAAAGTGGTATTCTCATTGGCTTTTCGATTGTTTGAGTCTCCAACCTTACAATGAGATTAGACTTTTAAAGGTCAAGCACTCTTCTTGCCAATTGTCAAACTTTTGACTTTTTTTATAATTGTGTTTTATGAGATTGGATTATTGAAAAGAAAGACTCATTTTGACTAAAAATTTCTTTGAAATCTTTGGGATCAAGATCCTTACTAATGCTTCATCATTTGAAATCATTTAAATTAATGTTTTAAAAAAATGAACTTTATTGGGTAACTTGATCTCATATTATTGTCTTTTTTTTCTTATTGGAAGGGGAAATAATTTTAGTTTCACAAGGAACTCATAACGTTGAAGCATCAGAAGTAATCTTTGAATGAATCTTGGAGTTAAAGAGAATTAAGCATCAAAATTAAAATTCACAAAGTGTTTTTAAACACTTTAAAGGGATTCCATTTTACATTTTAGTTTTCTGTTTTAGATCAACTTAAAACCTTTTTGGATTCTAAAAAGAACACTTCCATTTTAATGAAAAAGGGATTAAAATGAACTTTAGGACACAAACTTACTAAAGTTGGTTTTTGGATTTAAAAATTCAACAAGGAAATTTTTCACACTTCATTTGGTGCTTTAAAACGAATTGAAATAACTACTTTGTGGGATCTAAAAAGAACAAGTGCAACTTTGTTTTTACAAAGGCTTACTTAAACTAAATTAATTGAAAAATGACATATGCAATTCTCTCATGCTTTATAGCGATCTTGAGAATCAAAAGGCCTTTTTCATGACTTTAGGGTGAGACAAAGCAATCACCTCCACACTTCAATTTGGGTTTAAAAATTGAACAAAATCTTGTGCGAGTGTGAGTGGGGGCATTGTTGCATTTATTCTCTCTCTTTGTTTCCAAAAAGGATTGATCGAGTTACAAATATTGTTCTTTATTCACTTTTGTTTATCCTAGAGGGCCTACCTTGGGGAAAAAGTACTCACCCAAGGGAATGACTCAACTAGTAACACTCTAAAGCCAAGAGTATTTCCAACCAGGATATAAATGTGGGTATTGGAGTAAACGCCAATATCACACTGTTGATTCCAACAAAATGGATCTGAAAGGGGACTCTTGCTGTATGGGTCAATCTCCACAAATGGAAATTCCTTATTAAAACCTATGTGCTAGAGTTTTCCAAATTCCTTTAATCTATTTGTTGGTGAAAGAACTATCATTCTGAAGCCACCCCACACTTTTACGGTCTTGTAGTATAAATGGAAAACATGCCATGGGAGTTTCATGGGTGTTGATGCTTGGCTGCTCCGTATAAGTGAGTGTCGTGGAGGGTATCCAGTTGGGTCAAGCATCTAACCATTCACTAAAGATAAGTGTAGCTGGACTTTTCCAAGTGGGAATCCAAAAAATATTGTCTTACACATCCATAGGATTGTACTTATTCTTGGGTTACAAAATGCTTTTCTTGTTCAAAAAATTCTTGAAAACAAACACTTAACATCATCATCCAAATTTCAAACCCTTTTGGAGACAAATGAAATTGAATCAATCCATATGTTATTGCTTGCCCTTGGGATTTACATCCTTAGAGGTTTCTAAACATTGGATTACATCTCGATTTGTCTACTTAAGTAAACAATAGGAAAACCATTTTCCTTGAATTCATCAAATTTTCACATAACATATATTGTGCGGTTTGAAGAAATTTAGACATTTGGACATCTTAGTTTGAAAACTTGATCAAAGAAAGTGTTTTTGGTAAAATAAAGCCATTAATAAAACCTAAGAAAAATAAACTTTCATGTGTGTTGAAGCCTCGCGATTTTTTTAGAAAGTCCAAATCCCAAAACAAAAGTCATTGGTTTAAAATTCAAAGATGTATGTTCAAAAGGAATCACTTATTGGTTGCAAAGGTCTATAGAATCATTGTATGCTCTTCAATACCTAGGTCTAAGAAAAAAAAGTGTCTTTTTTAGGTTCATCTTAGGATCAAAGAAAATCAAAATCTTTTTCATCCATCCTTCATCCATCAAAACAAAAATCATCTCACCATCACCTTTTGAAAAATCTTGAAATCATCCTTAATGCTAGGATTTTTTGGAAAAATAAAAAATCATCAAAATATTTAAGACTAAATCCTTGAAAACATTATCAAAATCACCTTTGGATAGGTATGTGTAGATGCATCTTTTTGCATATTCTTAGTCAAAGTTATCAAAATCATCTTATTTAGCTTAGTATATGTAGATGAATCCTTCTTCATATGCTTAGTGAAACTATCATCTTGTTTGAATAGGTGTGGGTAGATCCATCCTTCTCCCCACACATATTCAAATTATCATCCTTTGAACAAATCTATCCCTTAGATAAACATCCAACATCTTAGGGTCTTTTTATTCAAAATAAAAAGCAATCAAAATCAAAATCAAGGACAAATCCCAAATCCAAAAATCAAATCAAAATCAAAATCCATAACATATCCAAAAGTCCTAAAAGCCTACTATCTCTTCCAAGATTCACCAAAAGATCATAACATCCACATCATCCATCTTTTGCATCATCATCATATGACCTTTCGATCCTCAAAATATCCTAAAATTTTCCACTTTGGGGCATAAAATAAAGATCAATCAAAAGAATCAAGAGATTCATCTCCCATTCTTAAAAATTGATCCTTTTTTTATGGTTCAAACTAGATCTCAATACAAGAAGAGCACAGAAGCCAATAAAGAAGCACCCGCTTCAAGTGATTTAAGTCAAACCACTCCTAAAATGAATCCCATTGGGTCTTGGAATCTCACTATTAACCTTCTAACATCATCACAAAACCCACAAGAAGAAGCCCAAGGAGAAGACCTCACCTTTGGGATGTCTCACGATGAAATAACTGAAATGCTTCAAAATCCTGAAAACCATAAGATCGTCAATATGATGATGAGGCTTAACCCTTCATTACACATGCTTGAACTAGCAAAGCAAGGGACCAAATTACCTTCAGATTTTAACATGAGTACCATAGTGGAGACATCTTTTCCTCCAATCTCATCCACCATTCCCATCTCATCGTCACCCCCATCCCAAAATATCACTCAAAACATTTTGCAAATCATGACATCTTTTTCTCCAACCCAACCCAATGTTAATAAGGGAAATGCATTTCTTAATGTTATTCAAACACACCCCCCTATAAATAATCAAAGCTTGGATGCAAATACCACCTTGGAACAAAAAATACCTGAAAACCCATTACATAAGAATGTTCCTCTCACTTTCCATCATGATCCATCATCCTCATTTTTTCATGCAACACCTCAAAATCCTTTCCTCACAAATTCGCAAGAGGAGGGAGATATGTTCAGATCAGGGGGAATTTTCAACACCACAACATTTTTACAAGAACTCACACCCCTCAGATTTCTACCTCTTCCACCATTTCCATCATCATCCACATCACTCCTTGGTTTAGGGCTTCCCCCTCTATCAAGTATAAATCAAACAAACATCCCAAGCATCAATCAAAGCATTATGCCAACTGCTCAAAACTTGTCATCAATATCGCAAAACTAGATGACAAATGCACAAGCAATTACAACATCATCAAACACCCCCCTAATATCACAAAGCATGGTCTCTCAAGGACCAATGATATCAATGACACTACTTATCACTCAAACAACCACATCAATACCACCATCCATCACTCAAAACACCAACACAACATCATGAAACTCCATTTTGAATCCGCCACCACCCCATTTTGAATTTTCCACCACCCCCACCACCACCAACTTCCACCACATCAAGCCAATAAAACATGACATTACAAGCTACTTTTCAAAGGGGATTCCAACAAGTGAAAAAAAAAGACGTACAACTAGCTGCTCAAGTTGTGCAAGCCGCTCAAGCAGCCCAAGCCGCACTACAAGCACAAAAGGCTGCTCAAGGACAAGCTGTATTACAACAACAAGTGGCACAAGAAAAATCCTAATATCAAGCACAACAAGCATGAGCACATGCATAGCTTCTTGCACAAAGACAAGTAGTGCAATTTCAAGCATAACAACATGCACAAAAAAAAGCATTGTTGGAACAACAACAAGTGCAACAACAAGTAAAAATCTTAGTGCAGCAACAACAAGATCAACAACATGCATTGTTCATACAACAACAAGTGGAAGCCTACCTAGCTCAAAAGAACATACAGATACCATCAAACAACACACCGAACAACCCACCCATCCAACACACAATTGAAACACCCCAAAACACTTTCATCCCACCCCCTAATCCACAAAAATGATGTGACGACACAAATCAAGTTGCTCTTGCAACAAGTTATCGATCTTCAATCAGGGCGACCAACGAAGACACCAAGCAACTTGTGTTCATATCCATTTGATAGGAGCCTAGTGATGATACCATTCCCCAAGGGATTTGAGATCCCCATATTTGACAAAAATTGTGGGATGGGAAACCTTGAAGATCACATCAGGGAATTCCAAGTTCATTGCATGGAAGTCACATACGACAATACTTATCTAATGCGACTATTTCCTAGGAGTTTGGTAGGCCATGCTATGGAATGATTTTCTCACCTACCTTCAAGCATTAGAACATTTCAAGAAATTATAGATGCATTCATTAAGAACTACGCATGCAACATTGCAATGGATGTTAGTCTAGAAGAACTCGCAGCTTTGAAACAAGGAAAGGGTGAATCATTCACTTCATTCCTATAACGATGGCAATCCAAGGCCAATCGGAGCAAGTGGACCATGCTAGAAGAACAAAAAGTTTGCACCATCATAGCCAACCTTGACGGCCTATTGGCATTTCATCTCAAGGTTCAAGGGATAACCACATATGACCAGTTGATTCCCAAGCTGCTAAGTATTGAAAGAGCTCTTATGACTCAACCTACGGGATCAAATTCATACCTCGAACAACAAAACAACCACCCACCCTCCAATTACAACAATAAACATCGCATGTGGGAAAGGAACAAAAACATTACTAATGACGATGTCATCAATGCCAAGGTGGTCATTAATGCTCCTCGCCAAAATACATCCACACCAAAAATCCAAATCCAACACCAAAACAATCATCACACAATACAACAACTGCACAACAATCTAACAATCAACAATCTCAATTACCAAAGATGACCACCCCAACGCAACAAGAGTTATCCCAAGTGAATGTACACCACTTTGGGTGAACCACTTGAAGACATCATGAAAAAGCTAATCAATGAAAAACTCATCAAAGCACCGACCTTTGAAAATTACCAAGAACCAGATGTGAAACCTCCTTGGTATAATGAGAATCAACTTTGCGAATTCCATAAAATCAAAGGCCATACCACAAATAGTTGAATGAGATTGAAAAAGATCAATCAAGATCTCATCAATAAAAGAATCATAAATGTAGAACAACCTGCAGGAAATCAAGATCTTAATATATATACAAATCCAATGCCAAATCATGGCAACAAAGGGAATAACAATGATAAATGGAAAGGCACCCACTCAAACGTAAATCATGTGTATGAAACATTCGTCACCTCCCTATATGAAAATTGCATGGTCATCACCATCAAAGGTGCCCATGCCAATTGTGGAGTCACCACAAGGGGTGGAAAATTAACCATCACAGGATCATCCCAGCCAAACAAAGTCCCTACATCTAGATCTGTTACTAATGGTTATAATGTCCTAGATCAACTCAAGAGAACACCAACTCAAATCTCCATCATGGAGCTGCTAAAAATATCATTTGTCGATATGAAAATCCTTGAAGAAGCATTGGCCTCATCCACTATCCCCATAGATCTCGATGCGGAGCAATTCCAAGCTATGGTAAAAAATATCATTATGCCAAATCTCCTCACATTCTTCGACTAGAATTTCCCCGCTCAACCATCTCACAATCGTGCACTTCACTTAGAAGTCATAGTACATAAGAGCAAAGTCAAAAGGGCCTTGGTGGATAGAGGTGCAGGTTTGAATATATGTTCTCTCAACCTCATCAAACAATTGAAAATCCCAGAGGATTCTATTGACAAAGGAAAGGGTATCACAATAAGAGCATATGATGATCAAGAAAGAGTTTCCCAAGGCATGATCAAAGTCCCTATTCAAGTAGGTCCGACTCTCATGGAAACCACTTGTCAGGTCCTGGACCTTGACTTACCATATGACAACCTTCTGGGACGTTCATGGATTCATACAATGAAGGTAGTAGCATCTACTTTCCACCATTGTGTGAAATTCACACATGAGGGAAAAGAAGTCACCATCCACGAAGACACCGAACCCTTATCCTATTGCAAAAATCTTGAAGAAAAGTATTATAAAATTCCCAGAGTACCAAAAAATGATGAGGGTCCATCCACAACTTACATCGATCCCACCACTCTCACATCCACTTCTGCGATAGAGACACCCGCCACTCCCGCCATTCCCACCATCTCTGACATCAAGCTCATCATCCAAGATAACGGTTGTGGAAATTACAAGCTCCCTAATAATGCTTTTGTAGTAGGATAGTTACCATAATCTCCTAGGTCACGGGGATGATAGTAAATAAATGAAGCCTCCACATCCCAAACGTCTCCTAAAAACTATCCCACCTTCACAAGGTGGGGAGATCTTGGACAAGAATTTATTGAGGCAGATCCATCTCATATGCTATATCAAGATGAAAGACCAATAGCTAACTTACCAATGGATGACAAAAGTAAGGGTCTACAAATGATTCTCGCAATGGGCTATGAAAGAAACCAAAGACTGGGACAAAATGACAATGGGCTTATAACACCTATCATTCTGAAGACACAACCACTAAAAAATATTGGCCTTGGATGTACCCCTCTGAGTATAAACATACATGGAAAAATTCCTCCAATTAGAAGGGATAATAATCCTCCTCAGCCAACTGTAGCAGAACTACACTTACTAGTGTTTACAGGTAGAGTCATAAATAACTTTATAACTAAAATTTGTAGTAGCAATGATGACGAGGACCCCACACCCAATTTACCTAAGCTATTTGAGGATACTAGTCTTTGCATGATTAGAACCCTATCTTTTGAATCCAATCACCAAGATTATGAAATCCGCTTAGTATATCCTCAACTCATCGATTATGACCAACGAGGACCACCAATTCTTGATACATTCAAAAATGATGAGGTACTCTTAGAATTCATGGGATTACAGGATAACATTCTAGAGGGGGACCATAAAGTAGGGTTCATAGTAGAGTTGAACACACATGCCTATTATGGGGAAATGATTGAATCCTTTAGTCACAAAAGTGAGAAATTAAGAATAATATCCAAGTCCTTGAGTGAAAACCACACTATGGCACTCTCTGACCAGAAAAAACTAAAAAGAAAGGATGCATCCAATGGTGAAAACCTCTTTGAGGCACTCGAGGATGGGGGATTCAATCTTCCTTTAAGAGTTATTCATCAAGAAAAGTTAGCAGTCTTGGCAGAAAAATGCAATCCGTTCAACCTAGGAAAAGAGGAGACCCCACATATCAGATTTTATGCAGAATCGCTACTATTGGAAGAGCAAGAACTCCTAGTGGCATTCCTAAGAGAAAGACAAATAAAATTCACATGGTGTTATGATGACATGCTAGGACTTGATCCAAAGACTATGGTTCATCACTTAGCAGTGTATCTAGAAGCAAAGCCTGTCAGACAAAAGCTTCAAAAAATGCACCCTCAAATTGCCTTGCTAGTCAAAATGGAGTTAAAAAAGCTATTAGATGCAAGATATCTGACCAATAGATTATCCAAAATGGGTTTCAAATTTGGTACCTATTTCAAAACCTGACGGAAATATCAGAATCTGCATAGACTTCAGAGATTTGAACAAGGAATGTCCAAAAGATGACTTCCCGCTTCCCAACATCGACATGATAGTAGAAATGACAGCGAGACATGAGATGTTGTCACTAATGGATGGATTCTCAAGATACAATCAGATCATTATAGCTAAAGAGGACCAACATAAAATAAATTTCACTTGTCCATGTGGGACATACTATTGGAACATGATGCCATTCGACTTAAAGAAAACATGAGCAACATATCAAAGGGCTATGACATTGATATTTCATGACATGATCCATAAGATGGTTGAAGACTATGTTGATGACATTATAGCCAAGTCTAGAAAGAGAAAATATCACATAGCAACCCTTAGTGCCATCTTTGATAGACTGGAGGAGTACAAGGTTAGACTAAACCCAAAGAAGTGTGTCTTCAGCGTACAATCAAGAAAGCTCCTAGAATATATAGTGTTAATGCGGGGTATCGAGGTGGATCCAACAAAAGTAAAAGCAATCCTCGAGAAGGAGGCACCAAAAACTTTAAAGCAACTGAGAGGTCTCCAAGTAAAACTCCAATACATTCAAAGATTCATAGCACAACTAGCGAACAAAAAAAACCCATATTCTCACCTACTCCACAAGGGAGTAGTGTAGAAATGGGATACCAAGTGTGAAGAGGAATTCAACAAAATCAAGGAATACCTACTAACACCACCAGTCTTAATGCCACCCATCCCAAAGAAACCATTGATCTTATACATATCAACAACAACAATAGCCCTTGGAGCTCTTCTAGCTCAACATGATGAAAATGGAACAAAAAAGGCTATCTATTACATTAGCATAACAATGGTTGGGCATGAGCTAAACTATTCATTCATCGAGAAAGCATGCTAGCAGTAGTGTTTGCATCTCAAAAATTTAGACATTACATGTTGTCACATAAAATAAAACTCATTGCCAAAATTGACCCTCTCAAGTATCTACTATCAAAGGCAATGCTCACAGGAAGAGTGGAAAAATGGGTGATGATACTATCAGAATATGACATTGAGTACATAGAGAGGAAAGAAATCAAGGGCCAAGTCATCGCAGACCAACTGGCAGAAGCACCAATCTATTCTAAGAACCCTCTTGTCTCAAAGTTTCCAGATGAATCTATTTTCAATCTCAACGTAGCTAACTACTGGAAACTGTACTTTGATGGCTCATACACACAACATGGATCAGGAGCTGGTGTTTTCTTTATCACCCCACAAGAGGTTGTAGACCAAGGTCCTACAAACTGGCATTTCCCTGCACTAATAATATTGCAGAATATGAGGCTTTAACCATAGGTCTCAAAATAGCAGTGCAGTGGAATATCATAGCTCTCAGGGTATATGGGAATTTTCAATTGATCATAAATCAAGTGAACAATGAATACCATACCAAGGATGACAAGCTCACTCCATACAAGAAATTGGTGGAGACTCTAAAAGAATCCTTCATCGAAATCACATTTAAGTAGATTCCTAGAGCCAACAACAGAGCAGCAAATGTCATGGCAACAATTGGGTCCCTACTGGACATCCCCAACAATGTTCCAAAATATGAATTCCTGATAGAGCAGCTTCTCATTCCTACATTCAAGGTATGAGAATCAGAAATCATGTGCGAAATCATTGGTCTCGACGATCCTTGGTATCATGGAATTTATACATACCTTCGAATAGGATTCATACCCACTGACTTACCATCAAACCTAAAATGATCCTTTGTCAAAAACACATCCAAATTTGTCATCCTAGGAGATACCCTATATCGTAGGAGCATAGAAGGAACCCTACTATGCTGCCTAAATGCTGAGGAGGCATTAACCACCCTAACTGAAGTACACAATGGTATTTGTGGTTCACACTCAAGTGGAATGACCATAGCTAAGAAACTACTAAGGATGGGGTATTATTGGCCCACATTGGAAAGAGAGGCAGACGACTATGCCATAAGGTGTCTACAATGTCAGCAGCATGGGGACCTCATCCATGCTCCAGGTCAAGAGCTTCATCTTATCCTCACACCATGGACCTTTTCGCAGTGGGGACTTGATCTCATTGGAAAAATCAACCCACTTCATCTAATGGCCACAAATTCATCATAACCACAGTGAAGTACATTACTAAATGGGTGGAAGCCATACCCATGATGTATATAACTTGGAAGCAGATTTCAAGGTTCATTCTAAACTATTTCATATGGTGCTATGGTGTTCCACAAGCCATTTTCTCAGATGATGGGATAGCATTCAAGAATCAGGATGTCCGCAACTTATGCAAGAAATTCAAAATCCAACATCGCTTCTCCACCCCATACTATCCCCAAGGCAATGGCCAAGTAGAAGCTACAAACAAAACCATTCTAAAAATCCTCAAGAAAATAGTCAATGACATAGGCCGTGACTGGCACCTATAGCTTAATCCTGCCCTCTGGGCCTATCGAACTAGTATCCGCACACCCACCAGTGCCACCCCTTTTTCCCCAATCTACGGATCAGAAGCAGTACTCCCCATTGAGATCGATATCCCCTCACTCAGGCTATCACTGCAAAACCTCATCACAATTGAAGAGTACTAGGTATCAAGATTAAATAAGCTAGAGTTGTTGGATGAGAGATGTATAGATACTTTAAATCATTTGCAAGTCTATCATAATAGACTCAAAAGGAGCTACAATAAGAAAATTAGAAGCAGGACATTCCAAGTCAGAGAACTAGTCTTAAAAGAAAATCAAAAGACTGTCCCAAACCCAAGCAGCAAAGGAAAATTTGAACCGAATTGGTTGGGACCATTCGTTATCACAGCAAGTTAAAAACCAGGGGCATATCAGTTATCAACACCCAAAGGGGAACCTCTGCAAGAGCTCATGAATAACTCTCATCTCAAAAAAATTTATGCCTAAATCTTTCAAGGTATAGAACCAAGAAATCAAAAAAATCAAAAAATGTCCTAAAACAATGGTTACTTTGGTAAAAACCTAGAAAACAGGCATCTTGGTGACAACAAAAAAATTAAAAAAAAGAAAAAAATCCAAAAAAAATAGGAAAAGGATAAAAAATAGTAAAGACAAAAATCGTCCTGTAGTGAAAACCACTTTGGTGTCACTTTGGGCAAGTACCTTGGTGAAAACCTGGCAAACATGCACCTTGCATAAATAAGCACTTTCCATCCACCAGGATCTTTATGGCTTGTTCTGCATCATCCACCATCATCCATTTCATTCAGATCTACATCCATCACTCATCCACTTGCATCTGCACCATAGCATGGTCTTGTTTTCGTATCATGATCCCTCCTAGTACTACTTGGCCCATCCTCAAGGTCAATTTTTCTTGCCTTTATCGGAGTAGTCTATTGCATCATACTAGGGGCATGTTCTCATTGGATCGAATTCGTGTATATTCTTAAAGTTCTAAATATCAGAAAATCCAAAAAACATCACAAAATCAAAAAATCCAAGAACATTAAAAAATATGAAAATCCAAAAACATCATAAAATCATAAAATCCAAAAACATCAAAAAATCTAAAAATCCAAAAAAATCAGAAAATTAGAAAATCCATAAACATCAAAACATTAGAAAATCCAAAAAACATCAAAAAATCATCAAAATCCTAAAAAAGGTCAAAAAGTCAGTCAAAAAACCAAAAAACAGAGTCATCTTGTTGAACTACGAGTCTTTGAGCCTTGAACATAGGCAAGGTTGATCTTTGATCATCCCCCAAGACACTTAGGTCACTCCCTTAGGAGTTTGTCGTAATAAACTGACATTTCCTCATGTATATCTTCATCTGTAAATCGGTCAAGTCGTCAGTCGAACTACGTGGTCTCTGCGTGTATAATGTAGGCAAGGCTAATCTATTGAATAGCCCCTGAGGCCCCTAGGATAGGCTTTAGGTTAGTCTCTTGGTCAAAATTTCAAAAAACCATGAAACATTGGAAAATCAAAACATTTGAAAATCTCAAAAAACACCAAAAACAGCTTCAAAACATTGCAAAACATCAAAAAATCCAAATATTTGAAAAAATTCATCCATCTCATATCATTTTCACTCACAATAATCAATCATCCATAATAAACTGATCATCACCTTCCTCCTTTGGAAAAAAAAAATAGAAACAAGTACAACAATCGGTAAAAAGAAAACTTCAAACAAAATCAAAATCAAAGTAACAAACTGTTAAACATAAAATCAAACTCTTCATCATTTTCAAACATGTCAATCAACCTTATATAAACAACCTATCAATCAACTTATCAACCCATCATCATCCTATCTAGTGCATGTCCTAGGATATATCGTTTTGACAATGGGCATTATTTTGGATATCACTTTGGATTCTTCTCCTATCAAAACAAATCCCTTTGGTTGAAGGTATGAAGAACATTTACTTGTTTGCGTACTTGATCTTTTCTTTTGATTTATCTTACTGTGCTCATTCCAAGGACCTCTTGATGATATCTGAGTGAAGGATTTAGAGAGATAGGAACATTTGGGGCAATGATCATTATCCTTTTATTTGTTGTGCTTGTTGGAAATTCTTGTAAAAAAACTTGGCGAATACTTGCTTTGTTAGGTACGTCCTAGCAAGGTTTTCGTATGTTAAGTGTGAACAAGAATACTCCTATCTGTTTGTCAAGTTAAAGTCCATCACACTAAGTACAATGCCATCCTGGTCTGTTATACCTTGATGCATCTTGCTTATGCGTGTTATCAAACATAAGGTAAGTGACCCTTTTAAAATCCCAATCCTTAATAAGCAAATCATCCATCTATATCATCATCTTTCATAAAGTTGGCTTGTTGGATCCTCTTTTCATCATCTAATTTCTTCTTTTCCGCACTAACATCACATCGTGAATAGTTAATCATCATCACCAGTGCATCCATCCTGCATCCACGAACAATCAGTATTCTACATATCATCCCACATGCATGTTTGTCATCATAATATAGATTTGTTAGTCTAAGCATATCATAAATCATATATTTTCATAAAGCATCCATTACATAATCATATCATATCACATCATCCATCTTGTCCATCATCACATCATATCATCATTTAGGTTGTTTAAGATAATATACATTTATTATTCTAAGCATCTTAAAACTATCTCATTTGCATCATCATCCATAACCATCCAATTTGAACCTCTTTATCATGAGATCAACCTTCAAATAGAATCTTTTTGCTCGTTCTCTCGAGGGAGAAATGTACTAGTATACTTCTTTCTATTGGGGCAACTGAAAAAATTAGAAATTTTTTGAATTTTGATCACGGCAAGTTTTTTCTTTGAACCAATGCAGCAAGTGCATTGCTTCAAAGAGGGGAAAAATGTAAACATGCAAAATTAGTATCATGCATTCAAGTAAACCAAGTTCACATTCATCTGCTCATAAAGTTAATCAAGTTCATTAAATCCATTCATTAGACAAATTAGGTTCATTTAATTCAATCTCTAAGGATTATCCACTTAAATTGAATAAATTAACTTTACTTAATTTAATCCTATCATTCCCTCTTTGATTAAATAAATCAAGACTTTATTTAATTAAATCCCAAAAGTCATATTTCTCCCTCTTGATTTAAATAAATCAAAATATTTAATTCAAATGGGTCAAAATCAACTAATCATCATCTAAGCTAATCTAATCATGATTAACCTAATCTAACCACCCATCACATCCTCTAGCTTTTCCCACATGCACCAATAAAGCATTTTAATTAATTTATAAATTCATCATTTTCTTTCAACTTGGCATAAAAATGGAATATTCCCTCAACTTTGCATATGAAGACAAGTTGACTTGCCCCTTCCAACATTGCAATAACTTTTTTCTTACATGTCCCCCTTCTCAACATTTAATTCACAATTTCAAATTTGAATCTCCCCCTCTTTGGCACATTGACCAAAACTTGCACATTCCTCAACCTATCATAATGTGACAAGTAGCTTCATCACATTAGTTAAATCATTATCCCACATTGCTCTATTTTGAGCTCTCTCCCAACTTGAAAATCTATAAATGAAAGGCCTCATTCTTCATCAATTATCTACACTCTCATGCAAAGTTATTCTCTTAAATTGAGAACTAATTTTTCTCATCACAATTGCATTGCATCATTTCATTTTTAGCAAGGATTGGGAAAGGGTCATTTGCAAATTTGACACCAATCCAATATGGAATAGGTACATTTTATTCTCTTAGATGTATTTTAATCTTTTTATTAGTTACATTTTCTTAAGCATTTACATGTTATTTCATAGGAGTACTTGATAAGTTTGCATGTAACTAACCCATGTTTGAGGTTTAAGTCATTTGCAGATTTGAGGTGCTTCAGTCACATTCTATGCTTCACATACTATAAGATTAATAAAAAAAGAAATTAATTTCATGAATTTTTGACCAAGTTAAGGTGGTTAGACATACATGTTTTTATATTTTATAAAAGTTGTAATAAAAAATTCGTAATTAATTATTTACTTGGAAAAAAACTACAAAAAATATGCATCACATCAGCACATGAGTCCTCTACTTATATCTAAAATATTATAAAAATATATTATTATTTTATTGTGGTTAGGGTGGTCAGATAGACACCTACTTCTTATTTTTTCCTTGAAATATAAGTACTACTATATTGAAATTTCAATTTTTCACCAAATAGATTTTTTTTTTAAATAAACCTAGTAGTTTAGAAACTACATTCAATTTTCTATAGATTATATTCTTACATATTTTTGAAATAATATAGTTAGCTTATTCAAATTTTTATGTCAAGCTACCTAACTCTGAATTTTTTGAATTTTTTGCCACTTAAGGGCTTGTTTTTTCCATGATGATCTTGCACATACCCAGAATAATGAAGATACAAATAGAAGAATAAACATGAAGACACATCAAATAGAACAATATGGGGGATCAAATTACTCACATGCAATCACAAAATTAACATGCAAAAGAAAACAAAGACAAGACTAGTAAGGCACATGTGAGTCAACCTATATCAGGTCATTTGCATCCTAATCTTGTTCATCACATGTGGAAGACAGTCAACTAGCCAAAGGGACAACATTAAGTGCCAAACTAGGACAAGGCTATCTACCTGAACTTATGGGTAATGAGAATGAGCTCATTGCAATATAGAAAATAATTTACAATGAATGAAAAATGTGTAATAGTGAGTATGCTATAATCCTACAACTATCACATGGAAAGGAGCAATGTTCATGTAATTTTAGTCAAGTTGGTTTCTTTATAAATTTTATTAATAGTTCTTATAAATCATGACAATCATCAGTATGATGTCCAAATATTCTATGATATTCACAATATAATCCATTTTGATCACTTTTCTTTTCTATTAATTCTTCAAGTTTAGGTGGTAACTTGATTAATCCCAAATGTAAAAGAGTGTAAAAATCATTCTCAGTCTTGGATATCTTGAATAGGCCATCTATGTTTGTTAGAGGATCATGCTTTTTTTTTTCTCGGTTTTGTAATGCTTATGCACTTTCTTCTTTTGTTTGAATAATTGATTGATTACAAGATGAAAGATCAATAGAATTTTCATGATGGTCATCAATTTCATCTTCTAAAATCAAGTCCTTTCCTTCACAAGGGGGGGTGTGTTAGGGTTATCAATGATTGTCTCTTATTTTGTTACATTACTTCCACTAGTGAAAGGGGTATTTAAGGATGATTGAAGGTGGGGAAATGTAATGTTAATAAATGTATCTATGATCTCCTCCTCTTGAGCCAAGATGTCTTCAAAACAGTCACAAATAGAATTCTCATGGCATTCAATGTTTGGTTCTTCTAAGATCACAACATTTTCATCACAAGGGGGAGTAGTGTTGTCAAATTTCTTGATAGTTTTTTTCTCTTACATTAAAGAATTCTCACAAGTGGGATGCGAATGGAGACTAGGAAAGTTGGTGTAAAGAGATGTATGAATGGTTTCATCCTCTTGCACTAAGAGAGTCTCATAGCTAGGATAATTGTTGGAAGAATGACCACTATTTTTGTGATTGAACTTTTTCTTAGCAAACTTGTGAAGGAAGGATGTAAATTTTTTATAATTTTTAGATTAAAATAAGATAAATTTTGATTATGCTATGTAAAAACCTAAAAATGATGTCTTTTATCTATGCAATTTTGAATTAAAAAAAATGCACTGAATTGGACAAATTATGCTTAATATGAATAATTTTATATAACAAAAATTCAAGAAACTGAAACAATAGACTAAATACAATAATACAAAAGGAAGAAACAAAAATTTTAATGCTTAGAAATTCAGAAAAATCCTTGATCAAGGACTCATTCACCCATGGGAAAATGGGTCTCACTCCAAGGTTTTTAAAAATTAATTTGCAAGTTTCTGAGATGATTTCTATGGTTTTCAGATTTTGGTTTCAAACAATAAGTTACAATTTCATATTTATATAAAATGAATCATAAATGCAAGTGAAAAATAGTGCAAAATTACAAGCAAGAATACCTAATTTGAGATGCAATTTTGATTCAATTTTCAAATGTAAATGACTCATTATGCAATATTATGTAAAAACTATGCAAAATGACTGATATTTTTAAATTTTCTAGATTTTAGAGGATGCAAAAATGAAAACCTATAAACCTAAATGAGATGCCAATTAATGCAGCACAATGCAAATTAAAATGAAAAAACTAAATCTAGGGTTGAAAAACGACTCCACATTAGCAAGTCATGATGCTCAAAAGTTAGGTTAACCAAAATGAAACAAAGAAAAATAGGTGAATGGTGTGTAGAATGTTATTAAGATATGCAATGTGATGGACCTATTTTCCTTTATTTCATTAGGAAATGAGATCCCCATAGTGAATTGATTATCAACCCTTTCTCGAATCAACCCAAAGTGAGAATCTTCAAATTTCCTCATGGCCAAAGAATGGGGGTCAAGGTCAAACAACACTTTGGGGAGAAAAAAAATAGCAAATCAACTCCAAAATGCAACCTAACACTTGAATCTTGAAGATTAAGCTCAATATTTGTAGAACCAAAAAATAGAATGCAGATTTGAGAAGGGTGGAAACATGTGTACCAATCACCAAAAGTTCTTTTTTGAAGCTAATCTAAGACTCATTCACCCATGGACGAATGGGTCCATGTACAAGGATTTCAACAATCTTTCAAGAGCCTCTAGTGTAGATATGTAGCTTTTGATTTGTCCATGTTTCAGTGTCAAAAAGTTAGAAATCCAATCTATAGGTTAGATTTCATGATTTGACAACTTTGACAACTTGTTACAACTTTGAAAACTTTGTAAATCTTTCTCTTCAAAATGTCTTCAATTCTTCTTCAACCTAAATTTACAATCACACATACAAGAGAGAAAAATGTTTGTTTTTGGGTGAATAGGGGTTTTCCTTGTTCAAACCCTATTTTGGTAGTCAAACCTTGAATTCAAATAATAAAATGAAAGAGGGGATGAAGAATGAACAAAAATATGTTACCACTCAACAAAAAATTGAATGAAACCTTGATAGTTGAGATCCTAGGAGGTCTACAACTTGCATGAAATGGCTGAATTGGATATGGACCTTAACACTTGAAATTGATACTTTGAATTTTTTAATAGATATTGAAACCTACATCACAATGTTAGCTCCAAAAACATGCATGATGCAAGAATACTTTCACATAATAGATAGATCTTTATTTATGCAATAAATTTCTGTTATATTTCCTCTTGAATGCTCTTGATCATCAACTTTTCTATACTTTTCTCTCACTTCAAATTTCTAGGTGAAACTTAGTGAAATGACCTTGTATTTATAGGTATGTATCCTTAATTTCCAAAAATTCAAATATCACAAGACGACATTGAATTATAGATTTGAATACTTTAAAATACCACCAAAAACATAAATTTAGTTCCAAAGGTCTAGGGAGGACCCATTCACCCATGGGCGAATGGGTCCTATGTCCTTATACCTAGAACACACATTGCACAATGTAAAGTGTTATGTTTAGGAATTAAGTATTGTTGGGTTTCCCCTTTAGAAAATGTAATTAATTATGATTGTAAATGAATTAAAGGGATAAATTTTAAGACATAGTTCAGCTTAATTTAATTAAAAGGGCCCAAATAAGTGTAAAAATGTAAAGGGGCAGATTTAACAACACTAAATTAAAACACTATTAAGTACAAATTAATGAGGGTCCAAAAAAGTGAGAAAATGTATTTAGGGTTACATTTTTATACACTAGAAAAAAAACAAGAGATGTTTAAGGTTGTAGGGATAAAGGGGGAGATAGGTAGGGAGATGGAGGGTGACCAAATTACCTCTCTTTATCTATATCTCTACTTCTCTTTATCTCCTATCTGCATCTTCATCTTTTTCTACCTACCTCTCCCTATATCCCTCCCACCCTAACTCTCTATCTCTACCTCTCCCTTTCTCCT
>VDFB02026320.1:68218284-68253918 GCA_007258455.2 Sequoia sempervirens
CAATATACCCATGATCTCAGGGCTCACATTTTGCATATTCACCTAGTTTTGCATGTGCTCTGACAAAAAGTAGATTTTTTATGATGTTGTGAAGTGTGCATGCATTTTTTTCACATTCCACCACCTTTGCATGAAATAGCAAAGTTTTCATATTGAAAGACATATAATATCAATTCAAGTTTGAATTCCATTGAAAACTAATATACAATTGAAGTTTGGAGGGGAAAAAGCTTTTGAAAAAGTCAAATTGTTGAGGAGTTTGAAGAAAGAAGAAGCTAAGGCTAGGCTACATAATTGGGTTGAACTCCTCCATTTGAAACTCTAGTTTTTTAGGTGTGTGAAGTATTTACACATTTTCTTTCATTCTATTATGGCTTCCTTTCATTTTTTTTATTTTGCATATTCCATGATGATCATTGTTTGTTTGTCATTATAACCTTAGGTTGTCAATGCACATTTTAAATTACATAATTCTATACACTTTCCAATTACATTTTTAAACCACATCTCTTTGAGTCATTTTTTTATTTAACAATTGACTTACCTTGTGTATGCTTCCACATTTTGTATACACATTTATATGACGTACCTTTTAAGGAAGTAAAATAAAAAATCATTTCTCAATCCTTTAAATTATGGAAGTGCATAACACTCTTTGAATCTTTCATTGAGGTTTTTTGTCAAACAATTATACCAAGTAGCTCATTGGCTTGTGTATGGTACCAAATTTTCCATACATCTCTCTAAAAAATTGGAATATACTCCTCCCACATTGATAGATCTTAGAAACTATTTTGGTTTTCATCTCTACTTTGAAATTTACCTCATCACTAAAATTACCTCATCACTTTTATTTGTGATATATTTTAAATGTTCCCTTGATTAGTTTACCTACAAGGGATTCTAACCCTTCTCTCCACTATTAGAAGACTCTTTATTGAAGGCTAAGTTAGCAACATGGGGAAAGGTGCAGCGTATCTTGAAATCATGGATCAAAATGGAAGCATGGACAAAGAATTTGAATTGTGATACAACTAGGGGATGTCCTACAACACAACTGAACACAAAAAATCAGCCAACAGTTCAACAATTCACAAGTCACAATTCTCAAAACTCTTCACTTTTCACCAAATCAACACTCTTCCTTGTAGCATTGCCAACTCATTCAATCTAGTATTCCTTCTTGATAACATTATTTTAGACTAAGACTTGAACCATTTCAAAAATCCTTCAGGGTACAAAATCACATGCCAACAAACCACTATTGGTTACTTTGTAACAACTTTCTCAAATCATGTTTTCTACACCAACCAGGCCTCAAATTAGGACACTTTAGCAAAAACACTTATCTTGAAAATTGGCCGAAACCTCCAAACACATGTGGAATTTTTTTTATATGTATTCAAACCAAAGAATTCACAATTAGTTCTTAGAAATTAATCCACCAAGATGCGAAAACCAAAAACCCTCTTTTTAAGCCAAATAACCTAGGGCTTATTGGAACACACACTTACCAACCTCATCAGAATATGCCACCACCTCAAATAGGTATAAAATGGCCTACACAAACTCAATTCAACAAGGAAAAATGCTGCCCTAACACAATACTCACTTTAGCATGTGAAAACCTCTCAAATTTCACACGGAAAACACCAAATTTAACTCTAGGGCTTCATGCCCAACTCAACTCTTGACCTCCCCTGCACACACTCAAAATTCCCACACCCTTTTAGTGATGTTGTAGAACATTCCTAAAGTTAGATTTATAAAGGTGAGACGAACGGGTCAAAACACCATTTTTAATGACTTTCAAACCTTAAAACTATCTGTTCAAGTCGATCTAAAAAATGGTTGGCATGGTAGTGGTAGCGTATGCCTCATACAAATGGGTTGTCATGGTGAGGTAATCACCATGACACCCCATTTCTATGAGGCATATGCTTCCCCTACCTTCTCAACCCTACCACATTAGCAAGCTAGTGAGTGAGCTAGCTCGCCAACACTCCACTAGCTTGTTAATATGGTACGATTGAGAAGGTAGGGGAATCATATGCCTCATAGAAATGGGGTGACAAGGTGATGTACATTGCCATCGATGAGGCATACACTTCCCCTGCCTTTTCAACCGTACTACATTGGTACATCACCATGGCACCCCATTTCTATGAGGCATATGTTGCCCCTACCTTCTCAACCCTACCGCATTGGCAAGCTATTGACTGAGCTAGCTTTCCAACACTCCACTAGCTTTCCAATGTGGTAGGATTGAAAGGTAGGGGCAGCGTATACCTCATAGAAATGGGGTGTCATGGTGTGACACCCCATTTTTATGAGGCATATGCTGCCCCTATCTTCTCAACCCTACCGCATTGGCATGCTAGTGAGTGGGCTAGCTTTCCAACACTCCACTAGCTTTCCAATAGGGTAGAGTTGAGAAGGTAGGGGCAATGTGGTAGCAACCTAGGTGGTGAAGACCCCAACCAACTCAAATTGATCAGACTAAAACAACAAACCAGCCCCTGCACCACCTTTGTCTATGCTTGAAATAGTCTTGTATGTAAGATGATTATAAGTATTTTTTATGAAGCCTTGAATGACATATATTTCATTTATTTGAATGGACAAATACTTTAGGAACTAATATTTGTCTCATTACCATGCTAACAGGTAAAATTATCTGCCATGCCAAAGAAACGAAGAAGGAATAAACTAACAGACGAAGAGTATGAAACCTTCAAAGAAAAGGAGAGAGAATGGGTGGCGACATATCATGAAAAGAAGAAATTTGGTACTATTGATGAAAACTAGCCAACTGAAGAGGACCCTCAACTGTAAAAAAGAGAACATGATTTGGTAGCACAAAGGGCACTAATGCAAAAGCATCATGCTAACACAGATTTAGATACTATAGTTGGAGACACACCCTCCACGGAAAGTGAATATGAAGGGACACCATTAAGTACATGAAAATATGGAGGAACACCAGCTACTACAAGTGAATATGGAGGGACACCATCTATCGCAAGTGAATATGGTTGGACACAATCCAACGCATCTCAAGTTTAGAGTACATAATCACTAAGATTTGAAGAAGAAGGTATACCATCATCCCCACGAGAACCTCAAGGTATGTATTCTACTCCACCATTGATCAAAGGTACGCAATCTAGCCCACCTCAATTAAATATTGATAAAATTCCTAACGTTGAGATGTATGTACTTAGGAGAACACCACATAGAATTTTGTGTAGAAAGCCAAAGTATTTGATTAATATTGATGAGGATATTTTACAACACATGGAAGGTAAGATTCTAGTACACACTCTTAGAAGACATGTTGATAATATTTGGAAATTCTACTTTGAATCATGGCTAAATGAGACCACAAGATGCAAACTATTTGTTGAAATGATGTGGGGTATATACTATAGAGACATCATGAAGACTCTTGGATTGAGAACATCAAATGCATCAAGTGAAAACACTATTTTGAAGAATCTAATGGATGCATATGAGAGTTTGGGTAAGACCTCATGCTCAAAGGATAGTAATGTCACATGACATGTCATTACATCAACTTTGGTAAGCATTCAAACAAAGAGAGCTTGTCTCATTAGAAAGATAAGTGAAAATGAGAATTAGTACAAAAAAATTATTGAAAGTCGTTCAAAGGCAGTAAAGAATTGGAGACACTGATTCAAATTAAATATGGGAATTCTTGGGGAGACTACCACAAAAAGATAAAAAATTTGTTAAGGCATTAAGAACACTAATTAAAGAGTATTGGAAGAATAACACAAGTTCATATTTGAATCAAAGGGATGTGGTAAGGAGAATCATTATTTGGAACTATGAACCACATCCAAAGCATTTTTTAGATATGACTCAAACCTAATTTTTTCATTAATTTCAAATGGATTATCCTCAAATCAGTATTTTTAAAGATTTTTTTAAATGCTTAAACCTTTTTATGTCAAGATAGATTGCACACACACTAATTGTTGTTGTAGACTACATATTGAATTCTCTAACCATTATGATGTTTATCATTGTATATGTTGTGATTTGCATACTAACAATGTTTTGCAGGATTGTGGCATAGAAGCCCCACCAAAATCTTCAAGAGATTTCTTATCAAAAAAATTATATGAAATAGAGGATGGCCAAATATTCTACAAGACTGCATGCTTGGATGGTTCATGTGAGCATTGTAGTGGCTTGCAGCGTATGCTTGCATGTCAACATATGGAGAGGACAAATGAGGTGGGACAAAAACTAATAGAGTTTAGGAAGTATAAAATGGTGGAATATGCTACAAAAGATGGGTCTCAAGAAAAAAGGTGTGATTTGGTTGTTCAAAAGATTCTAGTGTATCAATTTATGTCCATGTTTCATGACAATATAGTGTATGAGTATGCAAGGAATACCCATAGAGCCCAATGAATGGACATGTAATTCAAGATATGCAAGGACACCTTTCCAATTGGTAGCATAGTATCAGTGGTTGAATTTGTAGAGAACTACACAACATGAGGTGTAGTCACAATATTACAACTACACACAGGTTTTGATATTTTTGCAAATAACATTCATTCATGTAGTTGATGGTGCATAGGACCAAAGGAAGATATTGAGGGAGTATCACTTTTATTTTAGTGATGATCGCACACATTCTCCAGATTTCATGCAAGGTTGCTTCCAAATGTTCTACAGTGATTTGGCTCAGAGAGGCATAGCATACGGTCGACATATAATATGGTCTGATAACTATGCAACATAGTTCAAGAACTCACATATGTTCTACTGGTTGAGAAAGATGCATGTCATTACAGGTGTACAACATATGTAAAACTTTTGTGAGGTCGGGCATGGAAAGGGGGAGCATGATGGTGTAGGAGCATGTGTGAAAAGAGCATTAGCATGAAAAAATTTAATATATAAAGACAATGAAAAGTTGATAGATGCAAGATCAATTGTTGAGTGGTGTAATGCTTCGATGGGTCCAGGTAATGAAGGTACATCTTCAGGTCATAGGTGTTTTTTGTGATGGATGATACTAACATTGCACCATATGATGATTTTTGTACACTAACAAGATCGAGTGAGCTCTACACTCTTTCATTACCTGAAGTTTAGGTTCATGGAGTATTCATACACAAAAGATGACATGCTTTTGTTCTTCATGTACAATTCAAGCATGGAATCATCTATCACAACCCACTTCACATGTATGCACATCGAAGCATGGATTAATTTGTAAGTATGCACATCAATTTTTATTAATTTATACTTGTATGTGCATTATTTGTTTTCATGGAAATGTTATCATCTTCTTTTACTTTTCCTACTTTTAAGTACCCTACTACAAATTGATTGCTGCCCCCTTGTAGAAAATGCAGATTTATGAGACATCGAAGAGAATGTCAGCCAAAAAAGCAATGCAACATCCTTATTTTGATGATCTTGACAAATCTTAATCATGATTTTAAGCCATTACAAAACTGTGTGCAAAGCTTGGTGAGGGAATTTCAAGTTATTCATTTGAAGTTAACCTTATCATGAGAAACTATGATGTAGACATTATAAGAGCATCTCAAATTTCAACTTACTCTATTCATGAGAGGTGTTGTGTGTAATAGGTATCTTGGAACTCGCACTGAAGATGTATGACCAGGAGTGACTAAGTTGAGAGACTGAAATTATTATCTGTAAGTGCCTTCTATTTTCATTTCATTTCCATTTTGGATGCTCTTTGTTTTTCTCTTTTACTTTGTGTATTTGTAAGTCAACTACTAAAAATTGATTGGTCTCTCATTGTAGAAAATGATGATTTATTAGCCATCAAAGAGAATCTCAGCCAAAAAAGCAATGCAACATCCTTATTTTGATGATCTTGAGAAATTGCAATTTTTATTTGAAGCCATTATAAAAGATTGTGTGAAGTTTAGCAAGGGAGTCTCAAGTTACTCAATTGAAGTCAACCTCATAATGAGCACCTATGATGTAGAAATTTAAAGAGAATCTCAAATTTATGCGTGACATTGTAAAAGATCTATGAGAATGAAGTTCCTAAGGCATTGTAATGAGATTTACTTGTAATGAGATTTATTCAAATATTGTAATTTTGGAGTTCATGTTTGGTATAGTAGAACCTTGTTTTGAAAATGCCTTCAATAGGAAAATTTGCAAAATTTGAATTTTGAAATGTAAATTATGTGAAAAAGGTTGTGTGAAGGTCATATGTAATGTATTCAAAGTCTCAAAGAGGTCATTAGGTGATTAGAGAAGTGATATTGGACAAAAGATGTCATTTGGTGTAAAAATGCAAAACTGGAAAATTAGTTGCACAATTACAAAATTAGTAAATAAAGGATGATGTTTTTTGTATTTGCAGCACTTTTCCTTTCTTTGTTTCAAAATTGTGTGGATTGTAGAGCACCTTATACTTTGATTGTTGATTAGTTTTCAAATGTAAAAATTGAATTTTGAAATGTAAAATGTATGTAAAAGGTCATGTGATATAGTCAATATGATAGTTTGTGGATTGATGCAATAGGGGGAGTACAACAACATACAAATTCACAATTCCAATCTGCAAACACAATTGTTAGGCCATAAACTCCTCACAATTTCATCATTTCTTCAAAATCACTCTTTTCCCTTATAGCATTAGGAATCAACTCAATCTGGTAACTTATCTCAATGACACCTCATCAATCCATGACATGAACCACTTTAGGGACCCATTTGAATAAACTTTGACATACTCAAAATCCACCTATGATCACTTAAAACTAGAGCACTCAAATTTCACCTTTTCACCATTTTAGGCTTCTAATTAGCCTCTTTTCCCCAAGCAACTATACTTGAAACTTATACAAACCCTAAAAAACCTTGGGGAAGTAACTTAATGTGTCAAAACCTCAAAAACCATAATCAAACCTTTGACATACCACCATACAAAGGGTAATCCATAAAACCCTACTTTTTAGCCAAAACCATAGGGGTTTATTGAAAATTTCACTTCCCAATCTACCCAAAATAGAAAAAATCTTCAAACAAGTTTGAATTGGTCTGCACAAGCTTAATAAAATATGAAATAATGCTTCCTTCTCAAAAAACTCAATTCTTCCCACCAAAACCTCCACTTTTCATGAGGAAAACTCATATGTGAATCACACACAACACATATCATACCTCCCCTTCACAAAAAATCTTGAAACCACCTATTCCCAACTAAAAAAATCCCATTCCACCAATCATAGTAGTCATAGGGGGTGGAATAGGAAAAATTTACATTTATGTGACTTTGAACACCCTAAAAACAAGGTTAATAGGGTAGATTAATAAAATACAAGATTAAACTCCACAAATTTAAAATAAGACTCTAAAAACTTCTGAAAATACAAGTTAACACATGCTATAAGATATTTCCATAGTTTGTAGGTCAAAATACCCCTATACGAGATCATACAAGTCTGCCAAGAATGGAAAAATATAGAAAATATGATAAAAAGCAATGCTAATCAACTTTTATTGGTTCAAATCTTCAAGATCCCCCTCTCATCAAGTCTTTATGATATATTTATAATGTTTCTACTTCAAACTAAACTTTCCCAATGGATCTAACTACCTTTCAAACTCCTTAACTATTTGATCCCTTAAGAGTCCAAAGTGTGAAATGACTGCAAACTTCAACATGTTGTTACTCAGATACCATAACGCTTAGAAACTTCTCATATAATCTTAGAGGATCATGTTGGGTACCTCTACAAAAATTTCTCTCGATTTTTGCTATCTTACAGTGGTTTTCCCATGGCGGCGAATTTTCACTTGATGGAAAAAGTGTCAAATATAAGCAATGCAAAGTTGCAAAGTGGTGTAACTTTCATTCTGCAACTAGTGTGACCAAACAAACTATTTCAACATGTCCAAATAGGTATTTTTATGCTAGGAATGTTCCTCTTTCGTACCTAAACACATGAAATTGCTCCAAGCTACATTCAACCGGATTGATTCCTTAAGAGTCCAAAGTGTGAAATGGATGCAAACTTTAGCATGTTGTTACTCGCATACCATGATGCTTAGAAAATTTTCATCTAATCTTATAGGATAGTATTGGGTGCATCTACAAAAACCTCTCTCAGTTTTGGCTATCTTAGAGTGGTTTTCCTGTGGCAGCGGATTTTCACTTGATGGAAAAAGTGTCAAATGCAAGCAGTGCAGAGTTGCAAAGTGGTGCAACTTTCATTTTGCAAATTGTGTGACCAAATAGACTATTTCAATGCATCTGAATAAGTATTTTAACACTAGTAATGGTCCTCTTTCACACCAAAACATGCGGAATCGCTCCGAGCCACATTCAACCGAATTGATTCCTTAAGAGTCTAAAGTGTGAGATGGCTGCAAACTTTAGCATGCTATTACTTGAATACTGTGACTCTTAGAAAATTATTTTCTAATTATATAGGATCAAATTGGTCACCTCTACAAAAACCTCTCTTGTTTTTGGCTATCTCAAAGTGGTTTTCCCGTGGCGGTAGATTTTCACTTGATAGAAAAAGTGGTAAATGCAAGCAGTGCAAAGTTGCAAAGTGGTGCAACTTTCGTTCTGTAATTTGTGTGACCAAATAGACTATTCCAATGCATCTAAATAAGTATTTTTACACTAGGAATAGTTCTCTTTTCCACCCAAACACAAGGAATCACTCTAATCTACATTCAACCAAATCGATTCCTTAAGAGTCCAATGTGCAAAATGGTTGCAAATTTTAACATATTGTTACTTGGATACTGTGATGCTTAGAAACTTCTCATTTAATACTATAGGATCACATTGGGCCCCTCTTGGTTTTGGCTATCTCGGAGTGGTTTTTCCATGGTGGCAGATTTTCACTTGATGGGAAAAGTATCAAATGCAAGCAGTGCAAAGTTGCAAAGTGGTGCAACTTTTGTTCTGCAACTTGTGTGACCAAAAAAACTCTTCCAATGTATCTAAATAGGTATTTTTATACTAGGCATGGTCTTATTTCACACCCAAACACATGGAATCGCTCTGAGCTATGTTCAAACAAATCGATCTCTCAAGAGTCCAAAGTGCAAAATGGTTGCAAACTTCAGCATGTTGTTACTCAGATACCATGATGCTTAAATTTATTTTTTTTGATCCTACAGGATCGTGTTGGGCCTCTCTACAAAAACCTCTCTTGGTTTTGGCTATCTCAGAGTTTTTTTCCCGTGGTGGAAGATTTTCACTTAATGGAAAAAGTGTCAAATGCAAGCAGTGCAAAGTTGTAAAGTGGTGCAACTTTTATTCTACAACTCATGTGACCAAACTGACTATTCCAACACACTTGAATAGGTATTTTTACACTAGGAATGGTCTTCTTTTTTACCCAAACAAGTGGAATCGCTTGGAGGTACATTCTACCAGATCAATTCTTTAAGAGTCCAAAGTGTGAAATGGCTGCAAAATTTAGCATGTTGTTGCTTGAATATCAAGACACTTAGAAACTTCTCTTATAATCCTACAATATTGTTTTGGACCCCTCTACAAAAACATCTCTCAGTTTTAGCTATCTTAGATTGGTTTTCTCGTGGCGATGAATTTTCACCTGATGGAAAAAGTGTCAAATGCAAGCAGTGCAAAGTTACAAAGTGGTGCAACTTTCATTCTACAACTCGTGTAACCAAATGGATTGTTCCAACATGTCCAAATAGGTATTTTTACACTAGGAATGGTCCTCTTTCACACCCATATATGCAGAATCACTCTGAGCTACATTCAACCAGACTGATCCCTTAAAAGTCCAAAGTGCAAAAGGGAAGCAAACTTGAGCATATTTTTACTTAGATACCATGACACTTAGAAAATTCTCATCTAATCCTATAGTATCATGTTGGGATCCTCTACAAAAACCTCTCTCAATTTTGGCTATCTTGGAGTGGTTTTCCCGTGGCGACACATTTTCACTTGACGGAAAAAGTGTAAAATGCAAGTAGTGCAAAGTTGCAAAGTGGTGCAACTTTCGTTCTACAACTTGTGTGACCAAATGAATTGTTCCAACACATTCAAATAGGATATTTTACGATAATTATGCTCCTCTTTCACACCCAAACACATAGAATCACTCTGAGCTATGTTCAACCGAACTAATCCCTTAAGGGTCCAAAGTGAAAAAGGGAAGAAAACTTTGATGAGCTATTAATCAAAACTGTGATGCTTAAAAACTCTTTGTCTGAGCCTATGGGATCGTGTTGGGACCCTCTACAATAACCTCTCTCCATTTTTGTTAACTCGAAGTCCTTTTGTTGTGGTGTCTAGTTTTCACTTGATGGAAAAAGTGTCAAATTGAAGCAACATAAAGTTGCAAAGTGGTGCAAATTTTGTTTTGTATTTCATGTGACCAAACTAACTACTCCAACATGTCCTGATAGGTAAGTTTATACTAGGCCTAGTCCTCTTTCATACTCAAACACGTGGAATTGATCTTAGCTATGTTCAACCAACTTGATCCCTTATGATGGCATGCAAAACAATGGAAAAGAGAAATATCCACATGACAGTCGAGAAGTCTGAGTATTCCACACAAAAAGTGTATGATTATTGGTACAAAGAACCTTGTTCCTCCATTTGATGAAGAAGGTCTAGTTTAGTGGTTTTAGTTAGTATAATTCCAAATAAGGCCATGATAGGACATTTTGTAATCTTAATTTTAATTTTGAGTTAGTGTGGGTTCATTTGAGTCAATTATGTAAGTACGAATAAGAAAATAGCAATGGTAAAGGCATTGGAAGAGATTATTAATGCTTCCCCTATTCAAAATTTAGAATGTAGGCCTTAAAAGGAAGGCTAGATGAGGTGAAAAGAAGAAAATACTTGAGAATAAGTTAGAATACGTTGGAAATAGGGTGAGGTTATGGAGTTTGATGTGTTCAAATGGTCTACAAGGACAAGGGAAGTCAAAAGTCTGTTATGGCATGATTCCCTAATTGGGAATAGAGGGGTTTTCAATGAAAAAAGAGAGGTTTGGGGGAGTAAAAGTGGGCAAAGTCAAGGGGCAGCATAATTTGGTAAATTATTCCCAATGGTTTTTTCCAATTGGCGGTGTGATTGAGAGCATTTTTCTTTGTTAAATAGACCTATTTGGGGGTCTAGGGCAGTGTTGAGTCCATTTCTTATTTGTATTATAAATTATAACTTGCTTTCTCCTGAGTCTAATTCATATACAAGAAATAATATTGCAAAAAGTTGACATATAAATATTTTGACGTGTTTATATGGAGACACATCAAGAACATAATAATTTTTTTTGCACTATAAGGATTATGTTATGAAAATGTTTAAAGACTATTGAAGATAAATGTTTGTATGATAATGTGTCAAGAAGTTAAATACTTTAGCTACTTTGAATATTATGTTTTGCAAGTGTAGTGAAGATTATGTATCATTTGCTTAAAATTGAGTTGTTCCAATCAAAGAATTAAATATATTAGAATATTTTTATGAATCATTTCATGGAATGCCAATTGAAAATATGTTTTTTTCTTTTAGATAAAGTTTTTTATCATCAATCAATTAATATTCAAGGAAAACTATGAAGGAAAACAATGATCAATGCTAAGACTAACCAATTAATAAGTATATATGTGAATAAGTCAAGCATGTACATGTGAATAAAGGAAGCACAAGTACTCAAAAACACATAAGCCTTGAAGTATACACATGAATACATAGTATTCACAAATTAATACAAAGAATATGCATGAATACAAGGTATATGCATGAAAACACATAAGTCACAAAGTATTCATTGGAACACACGTAAGTTGTAAAGTATACACTTGAATGCACATAACTCATATCTATTGAACCATCGATAAAAATATTTTTATTAACCAAATAGCCATGTAGGCATACATCAATATATGTCGATATAAGTATGAAATATAGGTACAAAATAAACATATAGGCTTATGAGAATGCCATATAGGCATACAATGTCAAATATATCCAATACAAAATATGTACAAAACTGCCATGTAGGCATACAACAAAGGGCTTTGGAATCAAAAGCCATTGCTCTCCATGCTCTGGAAATAAATTATTTCCCTTTTCTTTTCAATTGGATGGCGATAGGTCTATCACTCATTTGTGTTGCACTCAAGGAGTGCTCCTATTGCTCCTTCTAGTGTTTAGTTCATGGTGAAGTTTTAACTGTTACAATAAGAAGTAAAGACATTAATATATAGAAATTACATTATAAAAAATGATATATTTAAGAAAATAATCACTTACCACTATCTCATGATCTCTCTTCAAAAGGTAAATATTTACACACCCATGCTTAGGCATGCTCAAGCCCTATATAAACCACCCAAATAGAAATTAAACTATGCATCAATAATGGTTTTATTTTTCACTAACTAACATCTATAACAATGAATGTAAATCGAAATTTACTAATTTTCCTCATACCTCCCCTATCAGAGCCATCGAGGATTGTATAGCAGATGAAACACCAATCTCCATTTCCCTCATCACATTTGGAGGTGTTTCGGCTTGCAACAACTACAAATAAAACAAAAAATTATTCAATCACAAAAACTACAATACCAATCCATGTCATGACTTATAATGTATGAGATAATGAACAAAATTTGGAGTACTTATTAAACTATATATCTTTGGTTCTCATCCTTACTATTTTCCCTATACATATCTTGTTCAAATGGACATGTTTTTAAGGTTTTACCCATAGTATCAAGTCGGTGAACTGTTTGATCAAATGCTTTTGTATACATGTATGATAACTATGGTGGCATAGAGAAGGTAGTGAACTGTTTGAAAAAATGCCTCAAAGAAATGGGATCTCATGGTGATGGAATGCCATCACAAACAAATGTACATCATGGTATTCCATCACCATAAGACCACATTTCTTTTAGGAAATTTTTCAAAAAGTTCATTTCCTTCTCTATGGTATTATTTCCTACTATCATGCTTTGATAGATATTTTTCCAAGCATCCATAGCTTGTTGGAAAGCACCTATTTTAGGTGTTTAGCCATAGCTGCAAGGAAGTGAGTAGTTTGGTAAAATGCTTTGGTACACATGTATGGAAAATGTGGTATCATAGAAAAGGTGGTGAGTTGTTTGAAGAAATGCCTTAAAGAAATGTGGTCTCATTGTGAAGTAATTGCATCGCTTATTATGTTGACATTATAAACAAATATATTGTAGTTGAAATTTTGTCATCTATCAATATATAGTTATTAGTTATAGAATGTGAAGTAATGCTTTTAGTTTTAATGATGTGCAATGCAATGTAATAAATGATATGCATATAAACTACACAAATATATTAAGTACATTTCATTTTTTAAACTCTTTATTTGATTACCTACATGTAGGTTTGAACAAATCCACTGGCACTAGAAGGTGTTCCCTGGAAACCTCCAATATTAGCCTGTTCAACATCCAAAATCACATATTAAAATACCAATCATTAAAAAAATTTATTAGCACATAATAATTTTATAATTGTTTACTAGTCACATACCCCACTGATAGGTGTACTGCAAAAATAAGTAGGTGGAGGGTCGGTGTATCCAGTCTCAACACTATGACCCTGCAATTTTGTTAAAATCATAAAACTAAATTAGTTGATCTTTCATTTCAAAATAAAAATTTAATAAATTAAATTCAATGAGCATGATAAATTTTACCTAACTATCAATGCCATAAGCCTCATGCATAATTTCAGCTGCCCTCTCTATCTCCATAGTTGTAGATGGATCCTGCGCAGCAGCCTCTTGAGTGTCGATGGGGTCATATGAACAAGTCACCCCACAAGATTGGCACACATGGGTTTGAAGACCACCACTCAAAGACTCCCCTAGATGGCACTATAGAATAGGGCTAGTATGATGGATGACACTCTGGGTCAAAGTTTTGATCACTTGCAATGTCTCTACATCAGCACTCTCCTTCATGATAGAAGGTATAACAATGTACTCATGAGGCGGCCAAGTGAGAGCTCATCTCCCTTGTCGCATAGGATTTGACTATGCACCAGGTCTATCTTGAGCCAACCCCCCACCTCTCCCTTGGAAGTCCCTCATATCAAAATAATTTGGGATTTTCTTCAACATGAACTCACTATATAGTTTCCTAAGGAAATATTGTGGGACTTCACAATTATTGCATGGTGAGTAATCAAAGACCATGTACCATCCATCATAAAAATAGTTCCTAATCTATTGGTGGTGGCACCAATGAATAGTAAACCTCTTCACATTGAGGGTAAGATTTTGATTTTTCCGTGGGTCAGTGAATAATGAGCACAAATCACCTTTTGTAATTTTTAAATCCTTCACATCTTTATATGATAATTTATCTACATAATAAGCTCCCTACCCAGCTACCTCCTAATTTTCTATCCAATTATTTGTTTGCTAATTGAATCTACATTTTTTAACATATCTTTCAATGAACTTGATAGGGTCATTCTTTTTGTAGTTAAACCACTCGGATCACTCAACCTACTAATTAAATCCTCAATTTTATTTTTGTTGTTCTGAATTTCACTCATCAAATTTTGTTGAGTGCTAGGAGGGTGTTGAGTGATTGGTGGAGGAGGTTATTGTTGTGGTTGATTTTATTCTTGAGGATTTGGTTGATCTTCTTGTTGAGGATTTTGAGGGTTTACAAGTTGATTTACATCTCCTACAAATTCAAAATATATATATCAAATACAACCTAAAACTAACAAATTCAAAACAAAAAGAAAACAATCCTTACCTCTCACACTTCCTCGTTGTTGTGGTACTATCCTTGTGAAGAAATAACAACCCTTGGTGAAGATTTTTGGGCAATGCCTCCTCCTAGAATGCGAGCACAAAAAATGGGGGTTTTGGCTGCAGACACAACAAAAAAATAGTTGAAATGCAAAATGAATGACTTTCGCCTTTTTTTTTGGTTTTAACATGTCATAACAAAAATGAATTATAATACGCTTGTATTATGAATTTTCAAAAAAAAAAATTGAAAGTTGCCACAAATTGGCTACCCATCTCCATGCACCTGCCCAATATTTGAGACAAATTTAAGACTGGCCTGTCTCTTTTCTTTACTGAATCAAGTCCTTTTAGGACTAACCTTGTGCTTGTGTTTATGTTTTCTTATGTTTGTATCATCTTATGTTCATATTATGTTGTTTCATATATTATGTAGTGTATTGTGTTATGTTCTTTTCATGTATGTTTGTGTATATTATCTTGGTACATTATATGCATCTGTGTTGCTTTTTTCTTATGTTGGTTTGCCATGGGATCATGAATCATGGGGGCTTGCACATCCCCTTGGAGTCATTGTCATCTTATCTCTTCAAAATTTGGATAATAAAAACCCTCTTGAAATATTTTCTACTTTAGAGCATGAGTTTGAGTGTAAGTTCATACTCCCACTAAATTTGGGGCTAAATGTAACATCATAAATTGTCATCCATGATAATTTTTACACTATTTTTTTCTCCCCCCTAAGTGCATGGATCTAATTTAACACCTAGTTTCCTAAATTATGTATTTTGTGTCCCATTTTATCATTTTTTGACAAATTTCAAATAGAATACCAAAGAATTTATTTAATATTTTACCCCAAACACCTTAAATCTTAAAAAATAAGGTTGGGACACAATCGCCTAGGGTTGCAGTCAACTATTTTGGCTCCAAAATTAACTATGTTGGTGTCAACATTTTATTATTTGAATTTCAAGAGTCCAAAGTCTATTGTTGAGATTTAATTTTTGAGAAATTAGAATAATTTTATAAATACCTACTTATTTCACTATTTGAAAACTAACAAGAAAGAAAAATGAGAATTGATCAATTTATGATCAAGCATTTTCAAGCAAGTCAAGAACAACCATTAGAAGATTTATTGCATAAATTCAAGATCCAAGCATCATGTCAAAGCAAATCTTCAAGCAAATCTTGTATGACTTTAGTCCTTTAAGGAAGCCATTTTTGGGTGGTGAGTTGCAATCCATTATCAATTCATCATTCCATTATCATTGACATTTCCATTGTGGAAGTGGAAATACTAACACAAGTTTTGAATAAGAAAAACCCCTAAATGGCACAACCTCTCTTCCCTCTTTGAATGTGTAGGTTTTAGATCTAAAGAAGATTGGGAGAAGTTTGAAATCAATAATCTATTATTAGAATCAAACCCTACACCTTGAATGGCGGGGGCCCTAGCTCAGTTGGCTAAATCTTTCCTGTTGCAGGAGGCTGGTCACGAGTTCTAGTCTCTCCCATCCCGTGGTACTAGAGGGCGTGTCACGCCAGCGTCGCTGGTCACATTAAAAAGTTTACCAGGTGCACTGTAGTTTATAGGGGGCCGTGCTATACAAACTCGATTTCTACAGCCTTAAAAAAAACCCCACACCTTGAAATAAATAGAAACACAATTACAACAATATCCAATAGTGATTAGACAGTGTGACAAGTGCAAAATAGAAGCTCATATTTGGCATCAAAGGACTATGAAATTAGATCCAAAACCCCTCTACTAGGACATAGTTGCCAAGGGTGACTAGGTCCTCAAAATTCTTCTCCAAATTCATATCATGATTGCATAGTGTCTTGCTTATCCTATTTCTGTAGTCTAAATTTTCCTGCGACTTCTTAGATAATTTTTTGTTTTTGCATTAGAATAGTCAATTACATCATTAGGCTAGTTGAATCATTACATTTCATTTCCAATTTCATTTCAGATTTGGTGAGGGGTAAGTTGACTCACCTTTCAGGTTGCAATTCAATATTACACCTTGTCCAAATCCATCAAACCCCCATTACAAACTCACACACTCTTTGAATAAAATAAGGAAAGGTTCCCAAACCCTAGAGTCAAATCCTAGAGTATCTACTTTTCCTTCATGTCAATATCTAATATCCAACTCAACCTTTAAAAAAAAACTAACCATCAAGTCTCCACATTCCTATGACAAATTAATGCATTTAAAACATTAAAAAATGACCTAAATAATAAGTACAACTCTTGTAGCATCATTTATAGAAATTGATTTAAACACACGAAACATATCACACTTTCCACATAGAAGCCCCCTTTAACAAAAAATTGAATTATAGTAGTTTAGTTTAGGTCATAAGAAACATGTTAATGATTTTTAACAGTATTATAGGTGGTCTTGAAATGCATAAGAGAATAAAATCCTCTTATGTCATTTCTCATAGAAAACAAGTTAACATGAACCACAATATAATAAACACACAACAAAATGTAGAAAAGTAAAAACCTAATCCCCACATATTTTTAGTTACATAGGATTGCTTGTGAACCCAAATGACCCTAAACTAATGGACGTTGTAATAAATATATGTTATTTGTTAAACCAAGGTACTCTATATTTAACCCAATGATAGAATCCTTTCCTACTTTGTTGATTCTAATGTTATTACCATACCTTCCACTTCAATTATAGATTGATTCTTGGTTTCGAGTTTTGGGAACCCTTTATGTAGATTTTTTACTCTAGATGGACTAAAACTAATGATTTGCTTCAATCTAATTTGTTTTCATTCAAGTGGAAATTGATGTTTTAATAGGTTTATTTGATGAGATGTCTTAATAGGTTTGTTTGTTTAGATTTGGATCTAGGTTGAAGATAGTGTGAAAATGAGTCCTTAATAATAAAATATAGCTTTCAAATATAGACAGTGCTTCAAGGTTGGTCATGTGGTTATTGATTGCTCATTAGACAAACCAAAAAATATAAAATTGACAATATGTTGGAAAGGTAAATTCCTTTCTCATTTATATGTGGAAAATATTATGAATATTCCCACTAAGGAAGAAAATATATCCCACATAGATGCTTGTATTAAAGTCAACATTGTTGAAGAAAGTTGTAGAAAGAAAATTTATCTTTAAATGTTGTCAAGGAGATACCTCCTTCTGGTCCAAGATATGCATATGTAGCTTG
Organism: Sequoia sempervirens; assembly: GCA_007258455.2. Classification (NCBI taxonomy): domain Eukaryota; kingdom Viridiplantae; phylum Streptophyta; class Pinopsida; order Cupressales; family Cupressaceae; genus Sequoia; species Sequoia sempervirens. The sequence continues at coordinate 68,236,292 of VDFB02026320.1, forward strand.
TTCTCCTCTAGTAGCGAATGGTTTGCAAGTTGTTCCTATGTCTATTTTAGCCAAAGATAATTCATCAACAAAAGTGGATGGTTCAAATTTTGCAATATGTGAACCTCCCATAACAAACTAGCCCTGTAATGTATCTTAGTTGTTTCAAGATGAGGCTTTGGAAATTGAAACAACATTCCAAAATATTTTCTTAGATTCTACCTTTAATTTCTCTCAAGATCTCCAAACTCATCAAACTATGAGCAAGAAGACGTAATGGTAGGATTGCATTGAAGATTACGAAAAAAAAACCTAAAAAGTAATGCATGGGTAAAATGGTACTACATTGTCAAAGGAAAAAAGGATGTCTAGTTTAGAAGTCTTGATGATTGGATTTTTAGTACTATGGTTTATTTGGATCTTTGGTAAACATGCTAGTTCTAGTATTGATAGCATGCTAATCTTACATTGCAATATATTGGTTCTTCACTGTTGTCCTTGTATAATGGGTTGTCTAAGCAATTTTAGTAAATCCAATGTAACATCTTTCACTATGTTGCTAGATTTGGGCCTTGTAAATTGAACCCTAGTACTTTTAATTAAAAACACACACTTACTCTATTAGCCCAATCATTTACAAAAAGATATGTTTAATATGCTTGTTCTCTCATCAATAACTTATTCTACCAATATTATTATTCACCACTTCTATTTCACTTATCAATAATCTTAATCAATATGCACAAATTTATAAACACATCACTACATTAAACTACTTAATAATATTACAATGTAATAAAATATGAATCATAGGGTAAAAAATCCTTACATTCCATGCATAACTTATTATGTCACACATTACTCTTCATATTCCTGTCCGTTGTTATTTCTAAATTCAATTGTGTTATAGTTTTTGTTGCATCAACATTTCAGACTACAATCCGTAATCCATCATCAAGATGATAAAGAACTAATGAAAAAATAATAATAAGAAGCTCCCAACCCAAATATCACTAAAATGATAAGTTAAGTATATGAAAAACAAAACACAGCCAACATATCTCAACGTTCATGTACACTGTTCTTACACTTTTTCTGACAGGAATGTGCGCAACTGAAGGCAATTCTCATATCATATCAGGAAGTTCCTGAGAACCCAACATGTCATACCATATGAGGAAGTTCCTGAGAACCCAAGTCACAGGGGAGTGTACGTGCACCTCTTAGAATTCATACAACCCAAGTCATCTTTCTGTTCCTGGCAAACAAACAAAAGTTAACTTTAGCAGTCATCACATGTCGTTCCTGTTGAAAGAAGCTCTGCAGACAAGTTTAGATAAGTGCTGCCGGGCTTTAGTTTTTAATTGATTCGGGCTAGAAAACTTTTAATTACCAGACTGGATAAGTATTCTGTCGTTACCATCCAGCCGGACTACTAAAAAGTTTGAACACTGACCGGAATTGGTAGATGAGTTGTACTGATCGAAAAACTGTACGTGTGACTGGAATAGTGGGAGTCCTGACGAGCTTGTACGTTGTTCAGGGATGCTCAAAATCTGAGTATAACTTACATCTTCAAGTAGGCTAAATTTGATGGTAGTATGGTTGTATTTTGATATTTATGTTGTAAAATATAATTATTAAATATTTTTATATGATATTTTTTAAATGTAAATATAGTTCATATATGTTTTATTTTAAAATAAGACATCTTAATATATGAAAGGTAATTTCAAATTATTATAAAAAAATATGTTATACATAAAGTCAATTATCAAATTTAAGCTTTGATTTGTCAAATAATCATATGATCCATACAATGCTCTCAATCATATACTTTTTGTTTACAAATCTCTAATACAGATAAATGCTCTTCTAAGTAGTAGAAAATATGGTTTCTTTTTTTTATCCTTATGAAGTCACCCATGTGAAATTTATATGTTATTGTCTATAAATAGCCTACTTTACGTTAATGAGATTGTAAGAAAAAGAAAGAAAAATCATAATTCACAATGGGTTTGTTTGTATCTTTAAAATTGAAATTGGAGTTAAGGAATTTGAGACAAGGAGTTGTGTCGATATCTCTTACGAATATAAATTATATGTTAGGTCATCTCTCTAATGAATAGAGATACACATCTTTGATCCTCATCCTGAAAAAATCTCATGGAGAGCCATGATTTTCTCTAAAGAGAATAAAACTTACTAGAGATATCATAATACATTGGACACATAAATAGAAATGCTCTTATGATTTTGGTTCATTATGGTTAAGTCTAAAAATGCATTGATCTCTTAAGATAAAGTGATTTGACTCCATGAAAAGTTGATGAAGTTATATCCACAATTGGTCCAAATGAATATTGAACCAAAAGCAAGCCCAACATACTTGTAAGTTTTAATGAGTCCATCTACATAAATATAGTGCTTTAATTAATGTTGTATTTTTGTTGACAATCAATGGCCCTCATGAAATCACCTCCATGAAATGTATATGCTATTATCCACAAGTAACCTAATTTAGTTTAATGGGACAACAAAAAAAAATATTTCATCTAAAAGTTCATAAGAAAAATAAATAATTTATAATTCACAATGAGTTTTGTTGTGCCTTGCACACAGTGACCCATTTTACTTGGGAAAAATAGGGACCTCTCTTCTTTTACTTCACTTTTATGTGCTCTTGCATTTTGTAAGTGTTTGATTTTTTGTTTTGTTTCCTATCAAAGTTCTAGGGCATGATTTGCATGCATGCCATCATGAGGTTCGCTAAAATCCAACTTTGACTTTGGTTGCTTGTTTTCTTAGTTTTAGAGCTTCCTTTGCATAGTTCTTAGTTTTCTTATGGTCAGAGGTACGTTAGAACTACAAAACCCATCATTGGATGTCCAACTATATCTTGTCCTACCCCTTATCTTTACACCAATGACACTTCCTATGCATGCACACCTTAAATTTTAAGTCTTTAATGTTTTATTTTTAGAAATTTTTCTATTGATATTAACATGCATTAAATCTTTGTAACCCTCTTCTCTCCTACAAGATTGAATTCAAATCAACTCATGAATAATATTATTTAATACATCCAAGATTTGAGGGAAGTGTGTCTATGAAGTGGTTTCTCTATGATTATGGTTTCATCATGCATCTGTGAGTGAGCCATCCTCATGTAATTTCTAAGTAAGGGGCCATCCCTTTCTCTATCATTCTCATTTTTTGATTTCATTTCCTCATTATTTCTATGACTTGTCAATATTTTTTATGTCATTTTCCTTAATTTTTTGGTTCTTTGTTTTTCTCCTTTTGTTAGATTTTTACTTGCATTTTTGGGTTCATATTTCACATGTTTATGTGTTGATGACCTTTGTGTTCTATCCTATTTCTTCCTCTATGTGTTTGGTTATTCTTTTATGGTGTTAATTGAACACTAGGCTTATATTTTACTATTTCAATTTCCACCTTATCAAATCCAATTTCAAAATGTATTGGGATCTTGGGATTTTTTCTAGTGATTTCATGATCATGTAGGCTTGTATCCTCATCAAGATTGGACTTCAAGGGTTATTCTCACCCGTATTCCTTTTTAGCTAAGTTTGTTGATATTAGAGCTTTGAGAAATCTCTTTTAAAAAATATCTATTTTAAATTTCCTCAACACTCAACCTTGACCTCTTTCTTTGTTTGGATTTTCAAAATTAGCCTTGTGGGTGTCTCCTGATTATTTTCCTTCAACCCTTGATTTAAGGGTATTCCCAATCCCCAATCTTAGAAGGCTTTTGCCTTCTTTTTTTTTTAGGTTCATTATTTTTACCTTCTACTTGTTTGTTTACCTCTTAGGTGGTAGTCCTAAATCATCCTCAATTTTAATTTTTTCACTCGCATCTCTTTTAGAATCAAATATTTTGAAGTTTCTATTTTTAGTTACATTTTGGTAAACATAAAGGAGTAACTCTAATCCTCAATTCCTAATGATTTTACCTTTCACATATTCTTAAGAATCAAATATGTGGAGATAACTCTTAAATTGTAATTCCTTTTTGGTAAGTTTTAAGGAGGATCCTTTATCCCCAATCCTTGATTATCCTTTGTAATATATTTTTGAAATTAGTGTTTTGGGTTGATTCTTTCCCATCTACATTAAGTCTGGGTAGATGGTATTCTCTACTTCTAAAATCTAACATTTTAAATTTAATTATTTTTTTAGACATGGAAGTTTGTGTTTCCTCTTTTCTTCTTGAACTCTTAATGTGTCAAGGAAGGTGTTTGTGATCTTCTCTCCCCAAATATTCAATGATAAGGGGTTGACATAGTCTATGGATTGTTCTTTAAAAAAATTAATTTCACAAAGACTTTTCCATTAGATTAACGAAAATTTATCAATGTTCAAGATTTATGTATTTAGGAATTAAGATGTCTCAACCTTGAGAATTCCTAAGTTTATTTATTAATTATTTAATAGTTTATGTATTTTATATTCTTTAATAATGTGCACCACCAAAGAGGGGCATATAATTTTGAGTTGCAATCATATGCCACATGTTATTACTTTGTGGAATGTTGTAAGGTGCATTTAAAGTTCTTATCTAAAGAATATTTGGGATACCCTATCTTTGTGGGATCCTATGACAACTTATGCCAAAGGCTTATGATGTATAAGAGCCAAAATTAGAGGGAACTACTTTGGAATCATGAACATCTATGATTAGATTTGTTATTTGTCATGAAGAGCCTATTTTGAGATGGAGAATAATGAAAATATGGGCACCCATTTTGGGTGGGTAAAATTAGTTAGTTATGATAGTTGTAATGTAATAGTCTAGGAGAATATGTTATTTTTAGTAGGTTAGTGGGAATCTCCAAAGGTAGCATTGAAATTTTAACACCATCATTTTGGAGCTTTTCATGTGGTATTACAAACAATAAATGGTTTCCAACTTTTTCATTTGTCTATAAATTGGGTACTTGAGGAGTTGTGTGTATTTATAAATTTGTAGACCATAGTAGAATGTTGTTGAAATACTCCAAGATTCTATTCTAGTGAAACTCCTATGAAGTTTTTATCTAAAAGTGTGATGTGATCTTCTATTAGATTTGAATAATACATTAACCAATTTTTGGAGTATGGGATTGTGGGGCTTTCTCTCAAAGACAATTTCCCCACATAAATATAGTGTTATGTGTTATACTAATTATGCTATGGCATGTGTTTGTTTACTTTTTGTAATTGTGAAGATATTATTTATAAGTTTTGTATACACTTCTCATAAGAATTTGATGTTACTACCCCTTGATTCCATACTTTTGGATCCTCATTACCTAAATCATTGATAATTTTGGGATCTAGAAGTCTACTTGGACCTCGACTATTTTATTTAGAGTTTATGGTTAAGATTAAGACAAAACATTGTTTAAACACTAACAAAAGGAATTTAGGGATGTTAAGGCTTACTTTCTCTAAAATGACATCTTTTCAAAATTTAGCTTCCTCCTCTAATATTATGAATTTTCCCACTAAGGAAGAAAGTATATCCCACATAGATGCTTGTATTAAAGTCAACATTGTTGAAGAAAGTTGTAGAAAGAAAATTTATCTTTAAATGTTGTCAAGGAGATACCTCCTTCTGTTCTGAGATATGCATATATAGCTTGTTCTCCTCTAGTAGCGAATGGTTTGCAAGTTGTTCCTATGTCTATTTTAGCCCAAGATAATTTATCAACAAAAGTGGATGGTTCAAATTTTGCAATATGTGAACCTCCCATAAGAAACTAGCCCCGTAATGTATCTTAGTTGTCTCAAGATGAGGCTTTGGAAATTGAATCAACATTCAAAAATATTTTTTAGATTCTACACTTTAATTGCTCTCAAGATCTCCAAACTCATCAAACTATGAGCAGGAAGACATAATGGTAGGATTGCATTGAAGATTAAGAAAAAAATCCTAAAAAGTAATGCATGGGTAAAATGGTACTACATTGTCAAAGGAAAAAAGGAAGTCTAGTTTAGAAGTCTTGATGATTGTATTTGTAGTACTACAGTTTAGTTGGATCTTTGGTAAACATGCCAGTTCTAGTATTGATAGCATGCTAATCTTACATTACAATATATTGGTTCTTCACTATTGCCCTTGTATTATGGGTTGTCTAAGCAATTTTAGTAAATCCAATGTAACATCTTTCACTGTGTTGCTAGATTTGGGCCTTGTAAATTGAACCCTAGTACTTTTAATTAAAAACACACACTTACTCTATTAGCCCAATCATTTACAAAAAGATATTTGCTTGTTCTCTCATCAATAACTTATTCTACCAATATTATTATTCACCACTTACTATTTCACTTATCAATAATCCTAATCAATATGAACAAATTTATAAATACGTCACTACATTAAACTATTTAATAATATTACAATGTAATAAAATATGAATCATAGGGTAAAAAATCCTAACATTCCATGCTTAACTTATTATGTCACACATTACTCTTCATATTCATGTTCGTTGTTATTTCTAAATTCAATTGTGTTATAGTTTTTGCATCAACATTTCAGACTATAATCCGTATTCCATCATCAAGATGATAAAGAACTCAAGAAAAAATAATAATAAGAAGCTCCCCAACCCAAATATCACTAAAATGATAAGTTCAAGTACATGAAAAACAAAACACAGCCAACATATCTCAACGTTCATGTACACCGTTCTTACACTTTTTCTGACAGGAATTTGCGCAACTGAAGGCAATTCTCATATCATATCAGGAAGTTCTTGAGAACCCAACATGTCATATCATATGAGGAATTTCCTGAGAACCCAAGTCACAGGTGAGTATTCTGTCGTTACCATCCGGCCGGAATACTAAAAAGTTTGAACACTGACCGGAATTGGTAGATGAGTTGTACTGATCGAAAAACTGTATGTGTGACTGGAATGGTGGGAATCCCGACCAGCTTGTACGTTGTTCAGGGATGCTCAAAATCTGAGTATAACTTACATCTTCAAGTAGGCTAAATTTGATGGCCGGATGGTTGTATTTTGTTATTTTTGTTGTAAAATATAATTATTAAATATTTTTATATGATATATTTTAGATTTAAATTTAGTTCATATATGTTTTATTTTTAAAATAAGTTATCTTAATATATGAAAGGTAATTGCAAATCATTATAAAAAAATTATCTTATACATAAGTCAATTATCAAATTTAAGTTTTGATTTGTCAAATAATCATATGATCCATACAATGCTTTCAATCATATACTTTTTGTTTACAAATCTCTAATACAGATAAATGCTCTTGTAAGTAGTAGAAAATATGGTTTCTTTTTTTTATCCTTATGAAGTCACCCGTGTGAAATTTATATGTTATTGTCTATAAATAACCTACTTTAGGTTAATGAGATTGTAAAAAAAAGAAAGAAAAATCATAATTCACAATGGGTTTGTTTTTATCTTTAAAATTGAAATTGGAATTAAGGAATTTGAGACAAGGAGTTGTCTCGATATCTCTTAAGAATATAAATTATATGTTATGTCATCTCTCTAATGAATAGAGCTACACATCTTTGATCCTCATAATGAAAAAATCTCATGGAGAGACATGATTTTCTCTAAAGAGAATAAAACTTACTAGAGATCTCATAATACATTGGACACATAAATAGAAATGCTCTTATGATTCTGGTTCATTATGGTTAAGTCTAAAAAGCATTGATCTCTTGAGATAAGGTGATTTGACTCCATGAAAAGTTGATGAATTTATATCCACAATTGGTCCAAACGAATGTTGAACCAAAAGCAAGCCCAACATACTTGTAAGTTTTAACGAGTCCATCTACATGAATATAGTGCTTTAATTAATGTTGTATTTTTGTTGACAATCAATGGCCCTTATGAAATCACCTCCATGAAATGTATATGCTATTATCCACAAGTAACCTAATTTAGTTTAATGGAACAACAAAAAAAAAAATATTTCATCTAAAAGTTCATAAGAAAAATAAACAATTTATAATTCACAATGAGTTTTGTTGTGCCTTGCACACATGACCCATTTTACTTGGGAAAAATAGGGACCTCTCTCTTTTTACTTCACTTTTATGTGTTCTTGCATTTTGTAAGTGTTTGATTTTATTTTTGTTTCCTATCAGAGTTCTAGGGCATGAATTGCATGCATGCCATCATGAGTTTCACTAAAATCCACCTTTGACTTTGGTTTCTTGTTTTCTTAGTTTTAGAGCTCCCTTCAGATAGTTCTTAGTTTTCATATGGTCACAGGTACATTAAAACTACAAAACCCATCATTGGATGTCCAACTCTAATCTTGTCCTACCCCTCATCTTTACATCAATGACAATTCCCATGCATGCACACCTTAAATTTTAAGTCTTTAATGTTTTTTTTTTAGCAAGTTTTCTATTCATATTAACATGCATTAAATCTTTATAACCCTCTTCTCTCCTACAAGATTGAATTCAAATCAACTCATGAATAATATCATTTAATACATCCAAGATTTGAGGGAAGTGTGTCTATGAAGTGGTTTCTCTATTATTATGGTTTCATCATGCATCTTTGAGTGACCCATCTTCATGTAATTTCTAGGTAAGGGGCCATCCCTTTCTCTATCATTCTCATTTTTTGATTTCATTGCCTCATCATTTTTATGGCTTGTCAATATTTTTTAAGTCATTTTCCTTAATTTTTTGGTTCTTTGTTTTTCTCCTTTTGTTAGATTTTTACTTGAATTTTTGGCTTCATATTTCACATGTTTATGTGTTGATGACCTTTGTGTTCTATTCTAGTTCTTCCTCTCTGTGTTTGGTTATTCTTTTATGTTGTCAATTGAACACTACGCTTATATTTTACGGTTTCAATTTCTGCCTTATCAAATCCAAATTCAAACTTTATTGGGGTCTTGGGATTTTTTCTAGTGATTTCATGATCATGTAGGCTTGTATCCTCATCAATATTGGACTTCATGGGTTATTCTCACCTGTATTCCTTTTTAGCTAAGTTTGTTGATATTAGAGCCTTGAGAAATCTCTTTAAAAAAATATCTATTTTAAATTTCCTCAACACTCTACCTCGACCTCTTTTTTTGTTTGGGTTTTCAAAATTAGCCTTGTGGGAGTCTCCTAATTCTTTTCCTTCAACCCTTGATGTAAGGGTATTCCCAATCACCAATCTTAGATGTTTTTCGCCTTTGTTTTCTTAGGTTCATTATTTTTACCTTCTACGTGTTTGTTTACCTCTTAGGTGGTAGTCCTAAATCATCCTCAATTTTAATTTTTTCACTCACATCTCTTTTAGAATCAAACATTTGGAAGTTTCTATTTTTAGTTACCTTTTGGTAAACATAAAGGAGTAACTCTAATCCTCAATTCCTAATGATTTTACCTTTCACATATTCTTAAGAATCAAATATGTGGAGATAACTCTTTTGTAATTCCTTTTTTGTAAGTTTTAAGGAGGATCCATTATCCCCAATCCTTGATTATCCTTTGTAATCTATTTTTGAAATTAGTGTTTTGGGATGAATCTTTCCCATCTACATTAATTCTGGGTAGATGGTATTCTCTACTTCTAAAATCTAACATAATAAATTTAATTATTTTTTTATACATGGAAGTTTATGCTTCCTCTTTTTTCCTTGCACTCTTAATGTGTCAAGGAAGGTGTTTGTGATATTCTCTCCCCAAATCTTCAATGATAAGGGGTTGAAATAATCTATGGATTGTGCTTTAAAATTTTAAATTTCACAAAGACTTTTCCATTAGATTAACCAAAATATATCAATATTCAAGATTTATGTATTTAGGAATTAAGATGTCTCAACCTTGAGAATTCCTAAGTTTATTTATTAATTATTTAATAGTTTATGTATTTTATATTCTTTAATAATGTGCACCACCAAAGAGGGGCATATAATTTTGAGTTGTAATCATATGTAATACCCCTCCTCTTACTGTTTGGATTTATTAATTCCTATGCTTTAACTTGATATGTTGATACTGATGATACTCTTTGTGTTGTTGGATGTGACATTTATGTGGTTTTGATTGATGCTTTGTGTTGTGATGATGATTGACTCATCGATCTGGTGTGTGCGGATGTGTAGTTTAGTTGTTTGCTTCTTGTGACATTATTAGTTTGAATTATGATACTTTGTGTGTTGATTTAATTATTGTTTATTCAAATAGATTTTCATTAATGCTTTATATGTCGATGTGATGATTCTTTGGTGATCATGTTATTTGGATTCAGTATTATTTTATAATGCAATGGTTTAATAATTCTAGTTTTGATGCAGTAGTTAAATATCATGTTATCTTATGATCAATTTGGTTAGAAATGTTAGCTCGTCATTGATATTATAATTGTTAGAATAGAGTAGGTGAGAGGACAGTGTAGCATCACTCGTTCACGAGTGCCCTGCTACACTGCAATTCCTTCTCAGGATAGGATGTTTGATTATATATATACATGTGCTACTTCACGTTTATTTGGATGCAGGATTGCAGGAATAAGTCTCGATTCCACCTTCTTTGGCAGGACAGGGCGAGCAATAAATTAACCCAATGGGTAAAAGTTGAAAAAGGGAGTAGGTTTGGAAGTGTCCCCGTCCCAAGTCCATCATCTGTTGTGAGTCGTTGTGTTATGACTGAAGTTTTGTCTTTGTATTGTATGTAGTTTGACTGTTGAGTAATTATTTATTTAATTATTGGTTAGTGTTTAATTAATTAATCGTATTTCATAAAATAATTAATTAATGTTGCATTGCTATTTGATTTAATTGAGAGTTAGAAAAATGTTTAAATTAAAAGTGATTTAATTAATTAAAAAAGCAAATAATTATAATTAAAATTAATATTGTTGAGAATAATTAGATATTATTATTTTTTATTAATATTTAATTAGAAATTCATGTGAAGATAATATCTGAATTAAATAAATTATTTTAATTAAAAGTTAGGATAAGTTATGCTTTTAAAAGCTGGAAAAGGACCAATAAGAAAGGGGGCTTTTTTGGAAAAGAAAGCGGAAAAAGATTTGTTATTTTTAATTAGTGATTTATTATTTTTATGAGGAAATTATTCACACACAAGTTTTACTCGGTTATTCTGGATCTGGAAAAAAAGAAAAAAATAGATTTGAGTTTTGAGGATTTGGTGGGTAAAAATTATTGTGTAAAATTATTGTGAGAGGGAGAGGAAAGATTGTTCAGAAGAACATTGAAGGTAGAGGATCGAGAAAAGGGAGCTGCAGGAGGAGATCGTGAGGAGGCTACGGAAAGGATTCTTCATCAGACGAGGGATTTCAGGTTCTTCTAAATTTATTACTTCCTTTAGTTTATTGTTTTGGAAATCAAACCTTCGTTGAAGTGCCTTTCGTGTGAAAATTAATTATTCTGTGTTTATGAAAGAGGGTTCTCTAGTTGTAAATTAGTTGCTATAGACTTTTGAAGATTGTTCGTTGGAAACTATAGTAAAACCCTTTGAATATTCAATAAAATCTAGTTTTGAAACCATTGTCTTGAAAAGAAAATCATTTGTTTTTTTTTTTGGTTAAACTTGTATAACCAGTTTTAGATTGTCTGATATAAAATAAAATAAAATAAATGAATAAGAAAATCAAATCATCTGTAGAAAACTGTGGTAAAACCCTTCGATGTTTATTCAATAAAATTTGTTTCTGAAAAATTACTGATTGGAAAGAAAAATCAATTTACTGTTATGTTGAGATTACCTTGAAAATAACAAACCCATTTATTATTGGTGGAGCTTGCATGATCTGTCTATATTTAAATCTGTTGTGAAAATAATCTAGTGTATGGTTGATTTGAATCTCTGTTACATATATATATATATATATATCATATTTTAATCCTTTTTGTGTATATACATAATGAAATAAATAAATTTTATTACTTTCGAATTTCGAGATTTGGTCCTGGTATAAATTATGATTTTAAATATTTTTTTTTATCATTTTTGAATTTTCGTAGCCACGAAATAATATTAAAGATTTTATTAAAAAAATTTATAAATAAAATAAAATTTTAAATTGTATAGGGGGAAGGGGCGGACGGCTTTCGCCGTACCATTCCCCGACCCCACTGTGGGCTGGGCGCAGCCGACACCGGCTGTGCACAGCAGCCAAGGCTGTTGTACGCAGCTGCGTGGGGGCTGCGGCCTCCTCACAGAGGGGACCGCAGTACCTACGGACTGCGTACCCTGCAGTACTACTGCGATGGAGTGTTGGGGGCTGTGTGCCTTTTATAAAATAAATTTAATTTTAAAGTTTTGTTTATGCATTTTTTTATGTAGTATATTAATACACATATTTTATAATAATTTAAATATATATATATTAGTATATATATTATATATTATTTATAATATATATATTAATGTATATAAATTATATTATTTGTATATATATGATTAGATTAATTGTTAATTCATTTTAATAAATTTTTAAATGTATGTTTATATATATATATTTATATATATCGTATTTCTATATATATGTATATGTATATATCATCAGTTATTTATAATGTTATGGCTAGAAAATAAGTAGGATTTTTATATAATTTTTTGTATATAGCAATGTAAAAAAAATATAAACTTATATTGTTATAGTTAATTGTGAAAATTGGAGATAACTTTGAGGAAATTACAATGTTCAATGTAGTTGTGCAATCTTTAAATAAACTATGTGTTTTGAATTGAATTGAATCTTCTCGAGCAATGGAGTTATTTTATAGGTGAAAATTGTTGTTATGTAAAAGAGTTTTATGGTATTGTTTATGTAATTGCTTTCTCTTAAGATTACTCGTTTAATTTATTTGTGGTATTCTTTTCATTGTTTTATTGTGTCGTATGGGAAAACCCTATGGTCTACCTTACCTTTCGTAAGAGTTTAAGTTATTGTTAAGGGCTTCCAGTGATGGAATGCTTTCTATCATGTTTCTTTTATTCTCCATGTCGGGCAAATGGGGTTAAGGGTCTATGTAAGTCTTCCAGAGAAGTTCTCTAGAGTGGGATGTTATGTGTAGAGGTTCATTTTGTGAATCGCCTTTATGTATTGTACTATGATGTTGTACCCGATTTCCACGAACGAGGATTTGTGCCTCCTAGGAAATAGGAGTGGGTAATGAGATTTGTACCTCCTGTGGAAGGAGTGTGTTTTCTGATTGGTATCCTCCAATGTTCGGAGTGAGTTTTCCTTGTTTGTTCCTCCTTTGGTTGGAGAGGTTATGTTGTTTAGTTATCTATTGTGGTATTGTACCTTGTGTTGTCGATAGGAGAGTGGCTCTTTGTGGGGGTCCGACACACAAAGGGGCGCCAGGGTAACTCACCTAGAGTTTAATTAAGTGATAATCTAAATGAATTAATGGGGGGGCTTTCACACTATTAAAGATAAAGGATGTCTCTCTCGTGAAGCAAGTGAATGATAAGGCTCGAGATGAGATGGGACGCATAGTTTTGCGTGAGGGTCCGACGGCCGGTAGAGGCAAGCTAGGGTAACCCAGGATGGGGGTCCGGTAGCCTAGGAAGGTTGAGCCAGGGTAACTCATGGCAATTTATGCATGACACTCTTCCTATGTCAATAGTTAGCCAGTTATTGTGCGATGTTCATGATCTTTGTTCTCTGGAAGCATTGTAACCTCGTGTTAAGTGATATTGTGTTTGTAGTTGTAAGTGACTTTGTGATTGTAGATGTTAAGTGTTATTTTGTTTGTTGGGGTTAAGTGATTTATTGACTTGTCTTTGGTCATTGTTGGAAGTAGTCTTTGATATTATGTCTTGAGCTTCATTGATGTTGTGATTATGACTTGTTGTTATGTTCTGCAGTGGTTTGTTGTTGTGCTTTTGGATTTGTCGTTGTTGAGTTTCTAAGTGGTCTTTGATGTTAAGTTGTCTATTGGGAGTTAGTCATTGTTATTGTTAGGCGTGCTTGGTCGGGGACCCTTCCTTGTCTACTCTCAGCATGGGGGTGGTTGGGTGGAACGTGCTTCGCACCCCATTGGGTTCCCTCTTCTGTTGCAGATGTAATTTTTATTGCAGGTTTTGGAAGATGTTGATGATCCAGTAATTCATTGTACCTGATGTATGTTATACTCCTGATGTAATATATTCATTGATGTATTGTCTCCCACGTGTGTTGGGATGACCTTGATGTGATTTGTATATGTAGTTATTGAGATGTATTTCTAGTCAATTGTATTCTACTATCATTGGGATGTGATGTATATTCAGGCCATGTATTTATTCAGGATCATTTGTTATAGTTGGTTATGTTGAGTTGTATCTATCAAAATATGTAACACTTTATATCTTTATAATTCCATGTATTGTCATATGTGCATATGTTATTAATATGGATATAGTTGATAGATATTTTAAATGATGAAATGGGAATGAATAGATTTGCGTAATAGATTAATTATTATTATCTTATTATCGTTGTTATGGGTTAGTGTAGTCATGTCACTTCGTGTACCCCATTGGAACTAGTTGTGCCTCATAATATATTGTTATGTTATAATACTTAAGTATGTTATTATATTCTTTTTTTAAAAAAATTGGTCCATTGTTATTAGTTCCTTTGGGGTTTGCACGGCGGGGCGTGACAGCTTTGGTATCAGAGCCCAAGTTTAAACACTGGGCACTTTGGGACCTATTAGGTTGTTAGTTGTTTAGAGTTTTTATTTGTGTACCTTGTCTTATGTTGTGGTGTGTATCTTTTCAGGATCATGCCACCTAAGCGGGGTCGTAAGGGTCGTGGTCATGTAGGTGGTCGAGGAGGTAATCAACATGATGCACCTCCCATTGCTTCCCATGTTTCTGATCATGTGGATCATCAAGCTTCTCAGTTTGTGCCAGAGGTTAGTGTTCAGCATCAAGATCAACCAGGGTTTGGTGATGCTCAGTTGCGTCACTTGCTTGAGGAGACTCTTGCTCGTTTGGGGCCTAGGTCGGATAGGGATCAGGAAGTTGTAGGAGAGAGAGATCGGGTTTCAGCTCCATCTGAGGCAGACATGGCTACTCACATGAGAGATCTCCTTAGAGCTCGTCCACCCACTTTTGATGGTATGGGCAGTGGTTCAGAGGCTGAGACTTGGTTGTTTGATTTGAATAGGTGTTTTGCCATGCATCCGTATGGTAGCCACACTAAGGCTAGGTGTGCGATCATGCATTTGATCGATTTCGCATCTACTTGGTGGAGGTTGGAGGAGCAGAAGCTCCATTTGGATATTGGCACTATATATTGGGAGTTGTTCCTAGAGTGGTTCAAAGCTTGATTCCTTTCTGATCGTTGGCGTCAGCACCGTGGAGATGAGTTTCATGCTCTATGACAGATGGATATGACAGTGGATCAGTATGAGCATCGCTTCTTCGAGCTCAAAGAGTTTGCAGGCATAGGTGATGATGAGGGTATGTTAGTACAACATTTCATTAGGGGTTTAAACCCCCAGATCAGTGGTGGCGTTCGGGTATTTGAGCCGAAGACCATGGAGGTAGCTGTAGATAAAGCTCGCATTGTTGAGGAGAGTTTAGCTTTGGCTTTCGGTGGGTAGGTGGGAGCTTAGTTTTGTTGTGCACCTTCTTATGGTGTTGGCTCTCAGAGTGGCCGATCTCAGGCTACAGGGTTTTCTAGAGGACATCAGTCACCCGCTAAGGGTGGACATCAGTAGTTTTCACAGTCTAGGCAGCAGAATTCTCAATCCCAACCTGATAGAAGTTGGAGGCAGAAGAAGAGAGATAGGAGTTGGATACGGGCTCATCGTGATCATGTTGATCGGCCTGCTCAGAGTTCTTAGTCGGCGTTTAGTGGAGGTGGTTTTCCACGATCTAGTTGAGCTCCAGCTATGCAAGGTTTCAGCAAAGGGACAGGATGTTTCTCTTGTGGTCAGCAGGGCCACTTTGCTCGTGAGTGTCCTCAACAGGACAATTCTAGTTGTAGTAAGAGGCCGACGGTTTCAGAGCCGACAGTAGGAGATGTGGATCGATCACATAGGGCATTCACTGCGGTGGATATCCATCAGGTCGAGCATCTGGGTGCAGTTCATCCTTCGGTTTCAGGAGTTGATCCTCACTCATCAAGGTTCTGAAGCAGTTAGTGTTTAATTGGTTTCATGGGAGTTCCATCCCTATTTTGTTTAATGGCTTCCAGGAGTAAGCCATGTCCTAGGGGGGAGGATGTAATACCCCTCCTCTTACTGTTTGGATTTATTAATTCCTATGCTTTAACTTGATACATTGATACTGATGATACTCTTTGTGTTGTTGGATGTGACATTTATGTGGTTTTGATTGATGCTTTGTGTTGTGATGATGATTGACTCATCAATCTGGTGTGTGCGGATGTGTAGTTTAGTTGTTTGCTTCTTGTCACATTATTAGTATGAATTATGATACTTTGTGTGTTGATTTAATTATTGTTTATTCAAATAGATTTTCATTAATGCTTTATATGTCGATGTGATGATTCTTTGGTGATCATGTTATTTGGATTCAGTATTATTTTATAATGCAATGGTTTAATAATTCTAGTTTTGATGCAGTAGTTAAATATCATGTTATCTTATGATCAATTTGGTTAGAAATGTTAGCTCGTCATTGATATTATAATTGTTAGAATAGAGTAGGTGAGAGGACAGTGTAGCATCACTCGTTCACGAGTGCCCTGCTACACTGCAATTCCTTCTCACGATAGGATGTTTGATTATATATATACATGTGCTACTTCACGTTTATTTGGATGCAGGATTGCAGGAATAAGTCTCGATTCCACTTGCTTCGGCAGGACAGGGCGAGCAATAAATTAACCCAATGGGTAAAAGTTGAAAAAGGGAGTAGGTTTGGAAGTGTCCCCGTCCCAAGTCCGTCGTCTGTTGTGAGTCGTTGTGTTATGACTGAAGTTTTGTCTTTGTCTTGTATGTAGTTTGACTGTTGAGTAATTATTTATTTAATTATTGGTTAGTGTTTAATTAATTAATCATATTTCATAAAATAATTAATTAATGTTGCATTGCTATTTGATTTAATTGAGAGTTAGAAAAATGTTTAAATCAAATATATTATAAATTAAAAGTGATTTAATTAATTAAAAATGCAAATAATTATAATTAAAATTAATATTGTTGAGAATAATTAGATATTATTATTTTTTATTAATATTTAATTAGAAATTCATGTGAAGATAATATCTGAATTAAATAAATTATTTTAATTAAAATTGAGGATAAGTTATGCTTTTAAAAGCTGGAAAAGGACCAATAAGAAAGAGGGCTTTTTGGAAAAGAAAGCGGAAAAAGATTTATTATTTTTAATTAGTGATTTATTATTTTTATGAGGGAATTATTCACACACAAGTTTTACTCGGTTATTCTGGATCTGGAAAAAAAGAAAAAAATAGATTTGAGTTTTGAGGATTTGGTGGGTAAAAATTATTGTGTAAAATTATTGTGAGAGGGAGAGGAAAGATTGTTCAGAAGAATGTTGAAGGCAGAGGATCGAGAAAAGGGAGCTGCAGGAGGAGATCGTGAGGAGGCTACAGAAAGGATTCTTCATCAGACGAGGGATTTCAGGTTCTTCTAAATTTATTACTTCCTTTAGTTTATTGTTTTGGAAATCA